>OZ024917.1:14291396-14574946 GCA_964017125.1 Flabesymbios commensalis
ACAGTAATATTACGATTGCTGATGTCTGCGTCTGACGACTGCCTGTCTCGTCCAGGGAACCGAACGTACACAGTTGCACTGAAAAAAAGCGTTGGTCAAATGTTGATCGGGTTATCATAATGTAAGGCCACGTAATCAAGATCGATCTCATAAGATTATTTATTTATTTAAGTTCTATTTGAATGTGTAATAATCAAGTTTTCGGTGTACCACTATATCACTGTTCTACTATACTATATAGTAAGTAGTAATTAGGCAAAAACATACACAGCAAAGACGTTGATTTAATGCTGGGACACCGTCTGCGACGCTGGCCCAGCAATAAATCAACATTCGATCAACATCTCGGATCTTCTGGGTAGATTGTTTCAGTGAAATAAAATGCAAACCTGAACAAGACAGTCTAGTTAACGTCCAGGTGTGCATGCAGCGTATCGATTGGGAAAAAATAATGACACACAATGGCGCTTTGGATATGAAAGGGTGTATCAGCCACTTTGTAAAGTGGCAGACATACACTTTCATATCTAAAGGGAAGACTTGATGAAGCTGCCACACACCGCGTTTGCCTGCCTTTTCATAATCGCTGACAAGGTTTGCAGCTTTTAGCTTATCTTCCTCACGTTCCACCTGAAGCAGCCGGTATCTCGCCACAGTAAACCCACCAGTCCCGCAAAGCTCAGGCAGACAACAGCAACTTGTTAGATGTCAAGTAAGCAGTTACTATTGTTTGTCTTTGTGCATGCACCCCGTGTAAAACACATTGGCTTCAACAGCAGGTGAAGTTTTGTAAGTAGCGCAAAAGTCAAACCTGGATTAGATGAGAGAAGGGCGCGGCAAACAATCAGATCGCTTAGGTTCAGCTGCAGAAGGCACAATAAGCAAACGATGGGATCGCTTACCTACAGCTGCAAAAACACTATGAGGAAACAATGGGATCGCTAGCTACAGCTGCATGAGGCATCATAGGCAAATAATGGGATTGCGTAGCTACAGCTGCAGAAGTCCATCCGCTAGATTGCTGATCTGTTTTAACGCTTTCAGTGTGGAGCCGTCTTTATACGTCAGAATCTGACGTCTGTAGACGGCAGATTTTGACGTATAAAGCCGGTCCCCCCATAAAAATAAAAATATTTGTATTGGCGAAGACCCATCACATAGGTATTCAAATTCAAGTGAAGCGAAAAAATCTAACTAAGACATTTATGATGGTTTGAAATTGAAAATAACACTTTGGTCTCTATAGTTTTATATAAATTATTTCAGCGCTTTCAGGGTTAAGCATGCCTGCACGGATGTTTACTTTGTGTTGATTTGAATCAGAGATACATAAGACACATATGTCTTATGTACTTCTGGTGGTATTCATATTTCACGGTGTCCTCATCACTATAAACAAGACTAGTATCATAATATATAGTACACATACAAGATTACTGTGAATTTGTCCCCTAAGTACTGCAGGCTCATACTATGCCTCCACTGGGCTTTTGAAGCATTTGGATGATTTCGCCATTATATGATAACATTTGGACATCGCCAGTGCATCATTACCATGTGCCATTATAGATTATTGCAAAGTACGTCGTTATACCCGTGTTCTGATTAATCCCCTAATGATGCTAATATCCCTGTGTTCTTAATGAAGCACTCGGCGATACTTCCCAAATTGACATTGAAGAATCGTGAATACATCGCCTCAAGTATAGGCATGCGCAGCTTCCTATTTGGAAGCCATAAAAACAACCAGGCAAGACATACGCATCTTTCAAAACAGTCAAATACGGAAAGCCTTAACAAACATTATCACCATAATATATGCCAAAGCACCAGTAGGCTACCCTGGTACTGGTACTTCACTTTATTGACCATATTATGCATTTATTTACTCAATCACATACGGTTTTTCAATTATCACGCTCAGCTGCCCTCTGACACGCTATTCCGCAATAGATAACCATAGATAGGTAATTGATTTTTAAGGTATCAGACAGAATCGATCAAAGAAAATATTATGATAGAAATATTTTATTGCTTCAGCAGTCCGAGCAAGCACGAGTCAAGAAACCAATGCTGCTTTAAGGTTGATCCACCGTCGCAGACAGTGGGCCAGCATTAAAGCAACATTGGCTTAATTGTTGAGATCCGCTGAACCAGCAGCTTGTGGGATCAGCTGTCTCTTGCGCAAAAAACTTACTTACATACCTGATTGTCATAGTAACAGTGAAGTCATACTGTACTCTACTTTTATGTGTCTTATCACACAGAGCCATATGTTTAGTTTTGTTCCATCTTAACATGCTTAACGGGCACTTCCTCCATAATCTGTTGACCTCGGGCTTTGCCATCAGGAAGTGCGAGTTGGCAAGTACTAGGATGCTTGTATTGATTTCCATTGGCTGCAAGGAGGGAGTCCCAGTTTGCTTTAGTTAGATTAACTACCTTTAAGTATGTTTAATGTGCGACTGTTTATTTTTGAAAACAAGTTTTAAATACGATGAGTTATTATGCTCGACCACAGCCAATTAAAGGTCCTGTGCTAGGTCAGTGCTTGGTCACTGCTTGGTCAGTGCTTGGTCACTGCTTGTCCAGAGCCTGATAAGTGTTTGGTCATATCTGGTCAGTGCTTGGTCAGAGCATGATAAGTGCTTAGTTAGAGCTTGGTCACTGCTTGGTCAGTGATTGGTCAGTGCTTGGTCACTGCTTTGTCAGTGCTTGGTCGGAGCTAGGCCAGTGCCTTGTCAGTGTCTGGTCAGAGCCTGACAACTACTTTGTCAGTCTTTGGTCAGTGTTTTGTCAGTGCTTGGTCAGTGGTTGTTCAGTGCTTGGTCAGTCTTAGGTCAGTGTGGTCAGTGCTTGGTCAGTGCTTAGTCAGTGCTTGGTCAGTGTTTAGTCAGTGCTTGGTCAGTGGCTGGTCAGTGATTGGTCACTGCTTGGTCAGTGGTTGGTCAGTGCTTAGTCAGTGCTTGGTCAGTGTTTAGTCAGTGCTTGGTCAGGGCTTGGTCAGTGTCTGATCAATGTTTGGTCAGTGCTTGGTCAGTGCTTAGTCAGTGCCTGGTCAGTGTTTAGTCAATGTTTAGTCATCGCCTTGTCAGTGTCTGGTCAGTGCGTGGTCAGTGCGTAGTCAGTGCCTGGTCAGTGTTTGGTCACTGCTTGGTCAGTGTTTAGTCAGTGCTTGGTCAGTGCTTGGTCAGTGTTTAGTCAGTGCTTGGTCAGTGTTTAGTCAGTGCTTGGTCAGTATTTTGTCGGTGCTTGGTCAGTGTTTAGTCAGTGCTTGGTCAGTGCTTGGTCAGTGTTTATTCAGTGCTTAGTCAGTGTTTAGTCAGTGCTTGGTCAGTGCTTGGTCAGTGCTTGGTCAGTGTTTAATCAGTACTTGGTCAGTGTTTAGTCAGTGCTTGGTCAGTGCTTGGTCAGTGTTTAGTCAGTGCTTGGTCAGTGCTTGGTCAGTGATTGGTCAGTGTTTAATCAGTGCTTGGGCAGTGTTTAATCAGTGCTTGGTCAGTGTTTAGTCAGTGCTTGGTCAGTGCTTGGTCAGTGTTTAATCAGTGCTTAGTCAGTTTTTAGTCAGTGCTTGGTCAGTGCTTGGTCAGTGTTTAATCAGTGCTTGGTCAGTGTTTAGTCAGTGCTTGGTCAGTGCTTGGTCAGTGTTTAGTCAGTGCTTGGTCAGTGCTTGGTCAGTGCTTGGTCAGTGTTTAATCAGTGCTTGGTCAGTGTTTAATCAGTGCTTGGTCAGTGTTTAGTCAGTGCTTGGTCAGTGCTTGGTCAGTGTTTAATCAGTGCTCAGTCAGTGTTTAGTCAGTGCTTGGTCAGTGCTTGGTCAGTGCTTGGTCAGTGTTTAATCAGTGCTTGGTCAGTGTTTAGTCAGTGCTTGGTCAGTGCTTGGTCAGTGTTTAGTCAGTGCTTGGTCAGTGCTTGGTCAGTGCTTGGTCAGTGTTTAATCAGTGCTTGGTCAGTGTTTAATCAGTGCTTGGTCAGTGTTTAGTCAGTGCTTGGTCAGTGCTTGGTCAGTGTTTAATCAGTGCTTAGTCAGTGTTTAGTCAGTGCTTGGTCAGTGCTTGGTCAGTGCTTGGTCAGTGTTTAATCAGTGCTTGGTCAGTGTTTAGTCAGTGCTTGGTCAGTGCTTGGTCAGTGTTTAGTCGGTGCTTGATCAGTGCTTGGTCAGTGCTTGGTCAGTGCTTGGTCAGTGCTTGGTCAGTGCTTGGTCAGTGCTTGGTCAGTGTTTAATTAGTGCTTGGTCAGTGTTTAGTCAGTGCTTGGTCAGTGCTTGGTCAGTGCTTGGTCAGTGTTTAATCAGTGCTTAGTCAGTGTTTAGTCAGTGCTTGGTCAGTGTTTAGTCAGTGCTTGGTCAGTATTTAGTCAGTGCTTGGTCAGTTTCTCGTCAGTGCCTGGTTAATGGTTTGTCAGTGCTTGGTCAGTGCCTGGGCAGTGTCTGGTCAGTGCTTGATCAGTGCCTGGTTAGTGCTTGGTCATTGCCTGGTCATTGCCTGGTCAGTGTCTGGTCAGTACCGGTAGGTGTGTGTTTTGGACAGTCAGGGTAAATTATCCCCTGTAAATGATGTCTACCGTCCATCACAATGCTACCAGGAGCGGAGTATAATTAGGTTTGAGTTTCAGCTCTCACCCCAGTGATTGCTTCTAACACCTGCTTAATGGAACTGATGAGGTCCTTGCAACGAGCTGAGAGGGGTGCCCTGGCGCAGTGGGTAAAGCAACCCGCCTGGGTGGGTTGGGGGGGGGGGGCTGACCTAGTGGTTAACGTTTCACTCTGTCACGCCGGGTTTGAGCTTCGGTCCCCCTCTCGGTATCCACCCTTACAGCGCTGAAATATTTTATATAAACGATGGATAATTTTTTTAATTATAAATCATCATACATGTGTTAGTTATCTTTTTCGCTTCATTTTAATAGATATATGTTATGTGTGTATGACCAGTATATAGTTTTAATTCATTCAGTGGGGCGACCTATTTTAGACGAAGACGTCAGATTCTGCGCTGCGCTGAAAGGGGTAAGGGTTAAGGGGTGACTCCTTCATCATGAGACGCCATAAAACATGAGACCTCACGGTCTGCATAAGGTGTGCTATTTTTCTCATAGATTATTTATTTTTTATAGGACAGTGTCGCTATTCTTATGTAGATGCATCCATTACTATGATAGAGACACCGCTTATTGCTGCGATTTACATGCTTCGTCAACCTTTAGTTGATTAACTTTAAGGGTCAATTAGGGTTGTTGCGCCATATGTGGGTTATCAACCTTTGGTTGATTATTTTGTGTCGCTTTTTGTATTTTATGACGATACCGCGACACGAGAAAGCTCGATATCGGTAGCTACTCGCTATGCTTTTCGAATGGCATGAGGTGGGTTTTTAATTGCGCAACTTGCCTTACTATATATAAGGTAGCACAGCACACTTCACATCTTTGAACAATTTAGAACATTGCTTAACTCTATTGCTGCTGAATTGTTTGTTTCTATTTTTTATTCATTTACCCCTTTAAGCCCTCACGATACATTAAGGCATCATTTTACATCTCTCAAAACAGACCTAATTTTCCTAAAACTAGGGGTTAAAGAGTGAAAATTTCTTTGTAACTGGTTTACTAGTAATTAGCTATTTTCTTTAATTTTTCACCTACTTCCAATCATCTTCATCCACTAGAAGTCGAGAGTTGCGACAGCAATTCGCGGCTTGTAAATTCAGGCTTGAAAGGGTTAAAGCTTAAACAGCTAACGCCATTTCAAACTTCAAATGACGAAAAATATCTTATTTATGAGAACAGACATATCGCAAATTCAGTTTTTTGATAAACATTGCATCTATCACAAGCACTTTTGTCATTTTAGTGACATTTTCTTTGGCTTTATTTGAAGCATCCTTGAAACCATTGGAACCATGGGCACACATGTAGGCCTGCTCCCGTCCCCTGGGGACTTTTGTAGACCATAGTTTTTCTAATTTTATGATGTACCACGTTACGTTCAGGTGGTCTGCAAATTATAATATAATCTTCTGGACAAGGTATGGTACCCTTGACCCCAATAGAGTGGTATGGGAAGGTGTAATATAGGGCATATAGGCCTATACACACTGTCAGTGGGAAGGGGTTTTAACAAAAAATATTTAAAATATATATTTTGACCAGCATATATAATAAATTGGTCGGAACCCAACCCGAACCCAGCCCAGGTGACATGGGTCGGGGCTGCACTTCATTGGGCATTTATCCCAGGGTCTCTAAGTCACAGTGTAAAATTAGCTTATTTTTTATGTTTTTACTAAAATTATGTTCACTTGAAATGATTGCTTTAAACACGCCTAGAGCCTAACAGGGACATATGCCAAAACACCCAGAGAAGTTACAGGGATAATATAAAGGTTGGAGTGTTTTTACCTCCATCAGATTATTCTGTTAAAAAGCCTGGTAAGCAAAACCCCAGCAGGGAGTGTCCAGCATGACAATTGGTTACCCTTTAAGCCCTCATGATGCATTAAAGCACCATTTTACATCCCATAAAGCAGACTGATTTTTCCAACAACCAAGGTTTTTAGAACAGATATTTCCATGAAACAGGTTTACCGATACATTGCAATTTTCTTTAATTTTTAAACCACATCAAATCATCTTCATCCACTATACAAGTCGAGAATTGCGAGAATTGAATGAAGATGACAAAAGTAAATTCAGGCTTGAAAGGGTTTAATATGCCATCATTTTCGGCCGGGATTCCATCCCGGAGCCAGGTTCTAAGTATGTAGCCACCGCGAATGTGCCACCTCATTAAAACTGTTGTATCATGCAGTTTGGCAAAATGAGGTTGGACTTGTGCCTTGTGCCATTAGAATGCTGCGCCTATATGCTCATCATTCACCTTGGCCAGTGCCGCTGTCTTGAATGGCGTTATTTAACAGAGAGACACGTCATTGATGAAAATTAGGCCATTTAGACGTGAAAGGAATCAACCTCCTTCTTGAAACGTAAGCAGTTATTGCTGTTTGGCTTTAGTTTGCAGAATGCCAGAGAGGCGGATGTAATCTGTATTCTGTTCTTCGATGCTGTTAAAACTGTATCACAAACTGTAATCAATGATAAGGTAACTATAAGCTTATATGCACTAATATATGATGTGTTTTAGGTGTCATCCATAAAATACAATTTTTTAGTTATTTTTTAGGTCCCGTTGGTACAGAAATATATACTATTTGTAGCTCATACCGGAATAATACCGTCCATCACAATGCTACCAGGAGCGGAGTATAATTAGGTTTGAGTTTCAGCTCTCACCCCAGATATTGCTTCCAACACCTACTTAATGAAACTGATAAGGTCCTTGCAACGAACTAAGAGGGGTGCCCTGCGTAGTGGATAAAGCAAACCGCCTGGGCGGGTAGGGGGGGGTGACCTAGTGGTTAACGTTTCACTCTGTCGCGCCGGGTTTGAGCTTCGGCCCCCCTCGCGGTATTAACCCTTACAATGCTGAAATATTTTATATGAGCGATGGATAATTTTTTTAAATTAGATATCATTATACATGTGTTAGTTAGCTTATTTGCTTCATTTAATAGCTATATGTTCTGGGTGTATGGCCAGTATATATTTTTAATTCATTCAGTGCGGCGACCGATTCTAGACGTAGACGTCAGATTCTGCGCTGCGCTGAAAGGGGTAAGGGCTAAGGGTTGACTCCTTCATCATGAGACGCCATAAAACATGTGATCTAGAACAGATATTTTCATGATTCAGGTTTACCGATACATTGCAATTTTCTTTAATTTTTAAACCACATCAAATCATCTTCATCCACTATACAAGTCGAGAATCGTGAGAATTGAATGAAGATGACAAAAGTAAATTCAGGCTTGAAAGGGTTTGATATGCCATCATTTTCGGCCAGGATTCCATCCCGAAGCCAGGTTCTAAGTATGTAGCCACCGCGAATGTGCCAGCTCATCAAAACTCTTGTATCATGCAGTTTGGCAAAATGAGGTTGGACTTGTGCCTTGTGCCATTAGAATGGTGCGCCTATATGCTCATCATTCACCTTAGCCAGTGCCACCGTCTTGAATGGCGTTCTTTAACAGAGAGACACGTCATTGATGAAAATTAGGCCATTTAGACGTGAAAGGAATCAACCTCCTTTGTGTCACTGAGAGTGCAAAGGCAAACAACAGTAACTGCCCACTTGAAACGTAAGCAGTTATTGATGTTAGTCTTTAGTTTGCATAATGCCAGAGAGGCGGATGTAATCTGTATTCTGTTCTTCGATGCTGTTAAAACTGTATCACAAACCGTAATCAATGAAAAGGTAACTATGAGCTTATATGCACTGATATATGATGTGTTTTAAATGTCATCCAGAAAATACAATTTTTTAGTTATTTTCTTGGCCCCGTTGGTAGATAAATATATACTATTTGTAGCTCATACCGGAATAATACTGCCATGTAAATGCGATCCACTCCCCCCCCCTTAAAAGTAGGCATTTACGGCTATGCGCATGGCAGAATTGTCAAAGACAAGCAGTATTGAACGTTTCCCTTCTACTAGCCTGGTATTATGGGAGGCGTGGGTTCAATGGGGGAGGGGTACATAGTGGTAGGGATTTCGTGACGTCTATATCAGATAGCGGGATGTTGAGCATGTCTCTTTTCCTAAATTGCTCCCAGGCACGCATGCCCAGCAAACACAAAACATTTGTATAACATTTTTACAACGTTGGCCCAACGTCTTTGACGTTGGTCCAACATTGTGCAAATGTTATACAAATGTTTTGCGTTTGCTGGGTGTGAATCACGTGGATCGCCACTGTGTGGAGGAACGTCAAACCCACAAAGCCCCCTACAGGCTTAGCTGGTGATGGCAATATATATATATAATGTAAGCAGATACATGGCAAATGGCGCCATCCACCCACCGACCACCCACCGACCACCCACCGACTGCACATGTTTTCCAGGATAACATCACTGTGTCTGTCTGTAACCCGCCCCCTCTTTCTGTATGTAATGTAAAGTCAACATGAGTTTGTCGGCAAAAATATCACTTGTAGTAGGTCTGCAATGTGCTCAATTGAGCAATGCATAGAGTTATAAATGATAAAATTACATTTTATTGCATTGCATTGCATTGTATTGCATTACATTACATTACATCACATTCCATTACATTGCAATACATTACATTGCATCGCATTGCATTGCACTACATTGCATTGCACTACATTGCATTGTATTGTATTATATCGTATTGCATTGGATTGCATTGTACCGCATTGCATAACGTTGTAATGCATTGGCATTGCATTGCATTGCATTGCATTGCATTGCGTTGCATTACATTGCATTGCATTTAATTTCATTACATTGCATTGCATTGCTTTGTATTACATTACATTGCATTGCATTGCAATGAATCGCATTGCATTGCACTGTAAGTAGGCCCTATTTGCATTTATTCTGGACTGTATTTTAACAGAGCTGGTAATGTATGACAAAGTGTCAATAATCGTGATGGTGTATCATTGTCTGAGGAACATTAGTAAAACAAGCAGATCATGGCAATGTTTGATGATAAATATTATTTCCCGACCATGGCTGTGTTTATTGTTGATGTGGCAGCCATTGTTCTATCACTGCAGGCATACAGTAATATTATGATTGCTGGTGTCTGCGTCTGACGACTGGCTGTCTCGTCCAGGGAACCGAACGTACACAGTTGCACTGAAAAACAGCGTTGGTCCAATGTTGATTGTGTTATCATAATGTAAGGCCACGTAATCAAGATCGATCTCATAAGATTATTTATGTATTTAAGTTCTATTTGAATGTGTAATAATCAAGTTTTTGGTGTACCACTATACCACTATTCTACTATATTACATAGTAAGGTTTGATAAAGTGAAACAGTGCCAATAACATTAGTGGAGTTAGGTCCATTTTTTGGTCTGATCGTGACAAGCCGGACTAAAGCACCAAACTTTGCAGATATGTTCTATGTAACATCAGGAATCTTTGTAGCGGGATGTGCCCGGATTTGGGGATCAAGGTCAAGATCAAATCGAGGTCAAAGGTCACGTACTGTATTTTGTATATGACCATCAGGTTTTACTCAATAACATTGGGTGTGTATAACATATTAAGGTATTTATTATCATATTATTAGTAGAATATGTTCAGCCCAGATGTGCCCAGATTTTGTGGCCAAGGTCAAGGTCAAATTGAGGTCAAAGGTCACGTACTGTTTTTTGTATATGACCATCAGGTTTTACTCAATAACATTTGGTGTGGATGACATATTAAAATAATTAAAATCATATTATTACTAAATATGTTCAGACCGGATGTGTCAGGCTTTTTTGGCCAAGGTCAAATTGAGGTCAAAGGTCACATACTGTATTGTATATAACCATCAGGTTTTACTCAATAACATTCGGTGTGGATGACATATTGAAGTAATTAAAATCCTATTAATACTGAAACATGTTCAGACTTTGTACTGGTGTATAATTAAAACAGACTTTAAAAGTAAAATATGTCTAAAATAGTTAAAGTAGTCGAATTTGTGTATATACTTTAATAGTAGAATATGTAAAAAAATAGATAAAAGATTCAAATTTCTATTTATTTTGTGTCTTGGAAATGTCTTCGCAGTAGGGGCACTGGACAACAGACCACACCACTGTCTTAGCTAGGATTGAACAATTGTCCGTGTTTTCCCCAAGTTTTGCAAAGCTGCCTGTGCAGTTATAGTGTAATTTGGACAATTTTTGCCCGTCATTTAATAATTTTATACCCGTCCAAAAGACAGGTGCATGGGTTGCTGGCTAACACAGTGGACCACACTCTGTCCTTAACCACGGCTCAGGGAACATTCCATGGGACAAGCATCAGCCACCTTCAATTTCCCATCAACATCAATCCTGGCATCAGTAGACCTCTTATCACTCTATCCCCTGAACATCCCGATACACCACCTCTTCCAGACTGCTATTACATTGTCCCAGACTGCAATATAAATAAAGGGTGTGGTTGTTCCATCCAAGGTAGCCACTATTTTTATTGATACTCAATTCGAAGATGCGATCACAGTTGAAGATGAATGCGTTACAAAAGGTATTGATTAAGCAAACAGACACCACAGCGTGGTCTGGACTTTGCTTCGTCTGGACTCTTTGTTTGTGATGATAACCTACTTGAAAATACTTATATTGAAAAACGACATGCAGAGGCACACTTCTACATTGTTTATCCTTATATTTGTAAGAGCATATTGTGAGCAAAATATTCCCTCTACACAGATGTGTTAGATGCACTGATACCACATTTTTAACATTGGACCGTCAATATTACGCCAGTGGGATACCGGTGCACACGAGAAATTTAAATGAGAGAAGACACGTTTTAAGAGCATGAAGAATAGGTTCTATGCAATATGCCACTTGGCCAAGCACGTGAACACCACAATGAAAAGGTCGAAGACAATTGTGGGGCCAATAGCATCACCCGAAAGCGTTCAAGAGATGAGTGGTATCAGGCCCCGAACAGGCTAGGCTACTGACAGAAATTGAAAAACAGTATGTCACAGAGAGTGATGCTGACTACCAAATCCATAAAAACTTGCATATCAACAGACATTTAGGAACCAAGTCAACGCATTGGGCTCCACTATTTTGTCAAAGGAAAACCCATTCACTGATATATCACAATATCTAATGAATATATATACACACAATTGCACACATAAAGACGGATACACACAATTCACGTCATGAACGACATAGTTATGTTTTTTTTTAAATGATGTCCTAATTGACAGAACAGTGTTCATTCATGCACCATTAATTTTGAGACAGTCACGTTCACATTATAAATCAACATGATTAAAAACTAAGGACAAAATGAGGGAATGAAGAGTGACTACATCCTTAAATCCTTATAATAAATTATGTATGTCATAACAAATTCGCGACGAAGTTCAGGAATGGGAATCTACCATGGTCACCATCATCAAGTCAACTGGTAACCTCCGTCTGCCCACATCGCAGTTACTTGTATGTTGCTTTGTTCTGGGCATAACTCACCCAGAAGTCACTGTTCAGTTTGATGGTAAAATTCATGACGGTTATGTAGTCGTCCATGTTCTTCCTAGAGGCAATCTTCAACATCCTCTGACTATATTGTTTGACTATATTTGAGGAGATTAGTATAATGACCTTCATGCAATGGATTAAACGCAGGCTGCGTGACTGTCAACGAATATAATTATGCGTTGTGGGACCTACAAAGATTACATCCTCAAAAAAGCCACCCGAGATAAAGAAAGACACCGGGGTGAGACGCAAGGTGTCTCCGACAATACGACTGCTTGATAATTGTCCAGCATTTTTGAAAAACTTACCAAATAAATAAGAGTTATTCTCTCTTCTCAGTGAAGTTGTGGCTGTGATCCCAGGCTGTGATCACCTACCAAGTAAAGAAATATATATCACCAGCGGACAATCAGTTAATTAATATCTAAGAACATCAATATCTCAATGTCTGTCTGTGATCATGAAAAGGTTGGCACATTGCTTTGTTTGTGAAACTAAAGTTTCCTGTGTATAGACTTCGCCTCCAACATTAAAAATAGTGCTCAGAACTTGATGGTGAGCACGGTGGACACATATGTAATTGTGATTCTAGTGGGTATATTCATTATATCTGACTGAGAAATCTTTCTTATCAGGAACATTCCCAAATCCGATACGTTTGGCTGGACCAAATCGCTGGATCGACGCCATTATGGACAACATTACCAGGTGCACTAAGTATCTGTAGGCAGCCAATCAAATGTGACTGCAAGACTACTCCTTTATTGTCCAGAAGGTGCAATAATACAGGCCTTCAAAGCACAGCCCTTTGTCAGTGTGGAGGAAAATGTGTTTGATGCTTGAGCCTAATCACAGATATCAGTTAAAAAACCTTCCAATCACTATTATACCAATTACCGATACAATATTACTATCATTAATGGAAATACAGGGGAAAATTAAACTATTTGTAATTTGCATTGTAATTATATGCAAACAATAACCGAACTGTATTAAAAAAATGGATTACCCTTAAATGACGGCTATTTTGAAAAAAAATAATCAATTGACCTTGACCTGGCTAAATGCATCTAAGGTGATCAACATCCCTACATTGTTTTTAAATGATTTTAGTTCCCAAATTAAAAAAAATACTCCAAGCACATGCGCAATGTGAAATAAGTGTGATTTTCCTAAAAAATGACGGCTATTTTGAAAAATGTTGATTTGACCTTGACCCATTTGCCCAAGGTCGGACACACCCCTCTAAGATTATTCCCCATGGTCAAAACTATAAGTGTGCCAAATTTGGTGCTTTAGTCCGGCAATTCACGATTTCTTTGCTAAGGGACTCACTACATGTGTTTCAACATGATCAATGGAATGCACAAAACGGCAATATATAATCCAATTCAAGCTGATACCATGAATGCAATGTTATGTAAAACAAGCACAGCAGCACTATGATTTAATGCGACACAATCTAATGTAATTTGTAATGTATTCAATGTATTGAGGAGCATTAATTGTATGCGATACTAAATCATTATGATATATAGATACTATATAAGGCTACTCCATACTGAATTACATAATTCCAATTCGACGCTGGCCCAGGATTAAATCAACATTCGACCAACATCTCGGATCTTCTGGGTAGATTGTTTCAGTGAAATAAAATGCAAACCTGGACAAAACAGTCTTGTTAACGTCCGGGTGTGCATGCAGCGTATCGATTGGACAAAAAGTAATGACACACAATGGCCCTTTGGATATGAAAGGGTGTATCAGCCACTTTGTAAAGTGGCAGACATACACTTTTATATCTAAAGGGGACGACTTGATGAAGCTGCCACACACCGCGTTCGCCAGCCTTTTTATAATCGCTGACAAGGTTTGCAGCTTTTAGCTTATCTTCCTCACGTTCCGCCTGAAGCAGCCGGTATCTCGCCACAGTAAACCCACCAGTCCCGCAAAGCTCAGGCAGACAACAGCAACTTGTTAGATGTCAAGTAAGCAGTTACTATTGTTTGTCTTTGTGCATGCACCCCGTGCAAAACACATTGGCTTCAACAGCAGGTGAAGTTCTGTAGGTAGCGCAAAAATCAAACCTGGATTAGATGAGAGAAAGGCACGGCAAACAATCAGATCGCTTAGGTTCAGCTGCAGAAGGCACAATAAGCAAACGATGGAATCGCTTAGCTACAGCTGCAAAAACACCATAAGGAAAGAATGGAATCGCTAGCTACAGCTGAAGGAGGCATCATAAGCAAATAATGGGATTGCGTAGCTACAGCTGCAAAAGTCCATCCGCTAGATTGCTGATCTGTTTTAACGCTTTCAGTGTGGGGCCGTCTTTAAACGTCATAATCTGACGTCTGTAGACGTCAGATTCTGACGCATAAAGACGGTCTCCGCACTGAAATAATTAAAACATTCCTTTTGGCCGTAGACACATCACATAGGTATTCGAATGAATCGGAAAAATCTAACTAGGACATTTATGATGGTTTCAAATTGAAAATAACACTTTGGTCTCCATGATTTATATACAATTATTCCAGCGCTTTCAGGGTTGAGCATGCATGCACGGCTTTTGTCTTTGTGTTGAGTGGTATCAGAAATACATAAGACACATGTGTCTTATGTATTTCTGGTGGTATTCATGTTTCACGGTGTCCTCATCACTATAAACAAGACTCAATTACAAGATTACTGTGAATTTGTCCCCTAAGTACTGCAGGCTCATGCAATGCATCCACTGGGCTTTTGAAGCATTTGGATGATTTCGCTAATATATGATAATATTTGGACATCGCCAGTGCATAATTACCATGTGCCATTATAGATTATTGCAAAGTACATCGTTATATCCGTTTTCCGATTAATTCCCTAATGATGCTAATATCCCTTTATTCATCATTAAGCACTCGGCGATACTTCCCAAATTGACATTGAAGGTTTGTGAATACATCGCCTGAGATCACTGTGTTAGCCAGTGACCCGTGCACCCGTCTTTTGGACGGGTTTAAAGTCAAAATGACGGACAAAAATTGTCCAAATTACACTATAAAGGAGAAAATGCCCAGGCAGTTATGCTAAAATGGAGAAAAAACACGGGCACTTGTCTAATCCTAGCTAAGACACTGCCTCAGATATATATAGGTCTTCACAGCTTCTCATTGGAAAGTCATAAGGTCAAAACAACCAGGCAAGACATACGTAGCTGTCAAAACAGTCAAGTACGGAAAGCCTTAACAAACATTATAACCATAATATATACCAAAGATACTATAGCACCAGTAGGCTACCCTTGTACTGGTATTTCACTTTATTGACCACATTATGCATTTATTTACTTAATCACATACGGTTTTTCAATTATCACGCTCAGCTGTCCTTAGACACGCTATTCCGCAATAGATAACCATAGATAGATAATTGATATTTACGGTATCAGACAGAATCGATCAAAGAAAATATGGTGATAGAAATATTTTATTGCTTCTTGGTCAGTGCTTGGTCAGTGTTTAATCAGTGCTTGGTCAGTGTTTAGTCAGTGCTTGATCAGTGTCTGATCACTGTTTGTTCAGTGCGTAGTCAGTGCTTGATCAGTTTCTCGTCAGTGCCTGGTCAGCACTTGGTCAGTGCTTGGCCAGTGTTTAATCAGTGCTTGGTCAGTTTTTATCCCCCGCCCGTAGGGGGAGGGGGATTTTAGTCGCGCCAGGATTCTGTCCGGCGTCTGGCGTCCGGCGTCCGGCGTCACGTTTTCTTGTTGGCGCAAAAACTCAAAAACTATTGGTCAAATCTTTTTGAAATTTTAACATGACATTCCTAGCAACATGGGGATGTGCAAATGATTTTTTAGAGATGCTACCAAAATTCATAATGGCCGCCAGAGGTCAATTTTTGTCGGTGCAAAAACTCAAAAACTTAAAGTCAGAAATTATTCAAATTTCACTATCACATCCCCCATGATGTATATTCAGGTGACTGAAGCAACATAGGGATGTGCAAGTTTTTTTTAAAGATGCTACCAAATTTCAAAATGGCCGCCAGAGGTCAACTCCAAATTTTTTTGTGGGCGCAAAAAACTCTAAAACTTGCGGTAAGAAATTATTCAAATTTTACTGTCACATTCCCCACGATCTGGAGATGTGCAGGTGCTTTTTCAAGGTTTTACTGAAATTCAAAATGGCCGCCATGGATAAACTTCATATTTTCTTGTGGGCGCAAAAACTGAAAAAATTAAATCAGTTATAATTCACATTGTACAATCACATTACCCGCCATCTGGAAATGTGCATGTGATTTTACTGAAATTTAAAATGGCCACCACAAATCAACTTTTTAAATATTTGTGACCACAAAAAGCCTAACCTAATTTATGGCGGGGGATGATATAGGACTTCAGTCCTCTTGTTCGTCACTCTTTGGTCAGTGCTTGGTCAGTATTTAGTCAGTGCTTGGTCAGTTTCTCGTCAGTGCCTGGTCAGTGCCTGGTTAATGGTTTGTCAGTGCTTGGTCAGTGCCTGGGCAGTGTCTGGTCAGTGCTTGATCAGTGTCTGGTCAGTGCTTGATCAGTGCCTGGTTAGTGCTTGATCAGTACCGGTAGGTGTGTGTTTTGGACAGTCAGGGTAAATTATTCCCTGTAAATGATGTCTACCGTCCATCACAATGCTACGAGGAGCGGAGTATAATTAGGTTTGAGTTTCAGCTCTCACTCCAGTGATTGCTCCTAACACCTGCTTAATGAAACTGATGAGGTCCTTACAACGAGCTGAGGGGGATGCCCTGGTGTAGTGGGTAAAACAACCCGCCTGGGTGGGTTGGAGGGGGGGGGGGCTGACCTAGTGGTTAACGTTTCACTCTGTCACGCGGGGTTTGAGCTTCGGTCCCCCTCTCAGTATCCACCCTTACAGTGCTGAAATATTTTATATAAGCGATTAATAATTTTTTTAAATTATAAATCATCATACATGTGTTAGTTAGCCTTTTCGCTTCATTTTATTAGCTACATGTTATGGGTGTATGGCCAGTATATATTGTTAATTCATTCAGTGCGACAACCGATTCTAGACGTAGACGTCAGATTCTGCGCTGCGCTGAAAGGGGTAAGGGCTAAGGGTTGACTCCTTCATCATGAGACGCCATAAAACATGAAACCTCGCGGCTGCATAAGGTTTGTTATTTTTCTCATAGATTATTCATTTTTTATAGGAGCAGTGGCGCTATTCTTAAGTAGATGCATCCATTACTATGACAGAGACATCGCTGTTTGTTGCGATTCACGTGCTTCGTCAACCTTTAGTTGATTATTTTTGAGGGTCAATTAGGGTTGTTGCGCCATACGTGGGTTGTCAACCTTTGGTTGATTATTTTTGTGGGTCAATTAGGGTTGTTGCGCCATACGTGGGTTGTCAACCTTTGGTTGATTATTTTTGAGGGTAAATTAGGGTTGTTGCGCCATACGTGGGTTGTCAACCTTTGGTTGATTATTTTTGAGGGTCAATTAGGGTTGTTGCTCCATACGTGGATTGTCAACCTTTGGTTGATTATTTTGTGTCGTTTTCTGTATTTTATGACAATATCGCGACACGACGAAGCTCGATATCGGTAGCTACTCGCTATGCTTTTCGAATGGCATGAGGTGGGTTTTTAATTTTTAATTGCGCATCCTAGCTTACTATATAATAGGTAGCACAGCACACTTCGCATCTTTGAACAACTTAGAACATTGCTTAACTCTTTACTCTATTGCTGCTAAATTGTTTGTTTCTATTCTTCATTCATTTAACCCTTTAAGCCCTCACGATGCATTAAAGCATCATTTTACATCCCTCAAAACAGACCTAATGCTCCTAAAACTAGGGGGTTTAAAATGAAAATTTCTTTGTAACTGGTTTACTAGTAATTAGCAATTTTCTTTAATTTTTCACCTACTTCCAATCATCTTCATCCACTAGAAGTCGAGAATTGCGACAGCAATTCGCTTGAAAGGGTTAAAGCTGAAATTGCTAACGCCATTTCAAACTTCAAATGACGAAAAATATCTTATTTATGAAAACAGACATATCGCAAATTCAGTTTTTTGATAAATATTGCATCTATCACAAGCACTTTTGTCATTTTAGTCACATTTTTTTTGGCTTTATTTGAAGCATCCTTGAAACCATTGGGACCATGGGCACACATGTAGGCCTACTCCCGTCCCCTGGGGATTTTTGTAGACCATAGTTTTTCTAATTTTATGATGTACCACGTTACGTTCAGGTGGTCTGCAAATCATAATATAATCTTCTGGACAAGGGATGGTACCCTTGACCCCAATAGAGTGGTATGGGAAGGTGTAATATAGGGCATATAGGCCTATACACACTATATTTAAAATATATATTTTGACCAGCACGTCGAATAAATTGGTCGGAACCCAACCCGAACCCAGCCCAGGTGACATGGGTCGGGGCTGTACTTCATTGGGCATTTATCCCAGGGTCATGCTAAGATCATCTCTAAGTCACAGTGTAAAATTAGCTTATTTTTTATGTTTTTACTAAAATTATGTTCACTTGAAATGATTGCTTTAAACACGCCTAGAGCCTAACAGGGACATATGCCAAAACACCCAGAGAAGTTACAGGGATAATATAAAGGTTGGAGTGTTTTTACCTCCATCAGATTATTCTGTTAAAAAGTCTGGTAAGCAAAACCCCAGCAGGGAGTGTCTAGCATGACAATTGGTCACCCTTTAAGCCCTCATGATGCATTAAAGTATCATTTTACATCCCATAAAACAGACTGATTTTTCCAACAACCAAGGTTTTCAGAACAGATATTTCCATGAAACAGGTTTACCGATACATTGCAATTTTCTTTAATTTTTAAACCACATCAAATCATCTTCATCCACTATACAAGTCGAGAATTGCGAGAAGTGAATGAAGATGACAATAGTAAATTCAGGCTTGAAAGGGTTTAATATGCCAGCATTTTCGGCCGGGATTCCATCCCGGAGCCAAGTTCTAAGTATGTAGCCACTGCGAATGTGCCACCTCATTAAAACTCTTGTATCATGCAGTTTGGCAAATAAGGTTGGGCTTGTGCCTTGTGCCATTAGAATGCTGCGCCTATATGCTCATCATTCACCATAGCCAGTGCCGCCGTCTTGAATGGCAGTATTTAACAGAGAGACACGTCATTGATGAAAATGAAGCCATTTAGACGTGAAAGGAATCAACCTACTTCGTGTCACTGAGAGTGCAAAGGCAAACAACAGTAGCTGCCCATAATCTGTATTCTGTTCTTCGATGCTGTTAATGCTTCGATGCTGTGTATCACAAACCGTAATCAATGATAAGGTAACTATAAGCTTATATGCACTAATATATGATGTGTTTTAAATGTCATCCAGAAAATACAATTTTTTAGTTATTTTCTTGGTCCCGTTGGTAGAGAAATATATACTATTTGTAGCTCATACCGGAATAATACTGTCCATCACAATGCTACCAGGAGCGGAGTATAATTAGGTTTGAGTTTCAGCTCTCACCCCAGAGATTGCTTCTAACCCCTACTTAATGAAACTGATAAGGTCCTTGCAACGAACTAAGAGGGGTGCCCTGCGTAGTGGATAAAGCAAACCGCCTGGGCGGGTAGGGGGTTGGGGTGACCTAGTGGTTAACGTTTCACTCTGTCACGCCGGGTTTGAGCTTCGGTCCCCCTCGCGGTATTAACCCTTACAATGTTGAAATATTTTATTTGAACGATGGATAATTTTTTTAAATTAGATATCATTATACATGTGCTAGTTAGCTTATTTGCTTCATTTAATAGCTATATGTTATGGGTGTATGGCCAGTATATATTTTTAATTCATTCAGTGCGGCGACCGATTCTAGACGTAGACGTCAGATTCTGCGCTGCGCTGAAAGGGGTAAGGGTTAAGGGTTGATTCCTTCATCATGAGACGCCATAAAACATGTGATCTAGAATAGATATTTCCATGAAACAGGTTTACCGATACATTGCAATTTTCTTTAATTTTTAAACCACATCAAATCATCTTCATTCACTATACAAGTCGAGAATTGTGAGAATTGAAAGAAGATGACAAAAGTAAATTCAGGCTTGAAAGGGTTTAATATGCCAGCATTTTCGGCCAGGATTCCATCCCGGAGCCAGGTTCTAAGTATGTAGCCACCGCGAATGTGCCACCTCATCAAAACTCTTGTATCATGCAGTTTGGCAAAATGAGGTTGGACTTGTGCCTTGTGCCATTAGAATGCTGCGCCTATATGCTCATCATTCACCTTAGCCAGTGCCGCCGTCTTGAATGGCGTTATTTAACAGAGAGACACGTCATTGATGAAAATTAGGCCATTTAGACGTGAAAGGAATCAACATCCTTCTTGTCACCACTGAGAGTGCAAAGGCAAACAACAGTAACTGCCCACTTGAAACGTAAGCAGTTATTGCTGTTTGTCTTTAGTTTGCAGAATGCCAGAGAGGCGGATGTAATCTGTATTCTGTTCTTAGATGCTGTTAAAACTGTATCACAAAGCGTAATCAATGATAAGGTAACTATGAGCTTATATGCAGTGATATAGGGGCCTATGATGTGTTTTAAATGTCATCCAGAAAATACAATTTTTTTGTTATTTTCTTGGTCCCGTTGGTAGATAAATATATACTATTTGTAGCTCATACCGGAATAATACTGCCATGTAAATGCGATCCCCCCCCCCCCCGAAAAGTAGGCATGTACGGCTATACGCTTGGCAGAATTGTCAATGACAGCCAGTATTGAACGTTCCCCTTCTACTAGCCTCGTATTATGGGAGGGGTGGGTTCAACGGGGGGGGGGGGAGGGGCTACATAGTGGTCGGGATTTCGTGACGTCTATATCAGATAGCGGGATGTTGAGCATGTCTCTTTTCCTGAATAGCTCCCAGGCACGCATGCCCAGCAAACACAAAACATTTGTATAAGATTTTTACAAACGTTGGCCCAACGTCTTTGACGTTGGTCCAACTTTGTACAAATATTATACAAATGTTTTGCGTTTGCTGGGTGTGAATCACGTGGAATGCCCACTGTGTCAGGAACGTCAAACCCACAAAGCCCCCTACAGGCTTAGCTGGTGATGGCAATATATATATAATGTAAGTAGATACATGGCAAATGGCGCCATCCACCCACCGACCACCCACCGACCACCCACCGACTGCACATGTTTTCCGGGATAACATCACTGTGTTTGTCTGTAACCCGCCCCCTCTCTCTGTATGTAATGTAAATTCAACATGAGTTTGTCAGCACAAAAGCTCACTTGTAGTAGGTGTGCAATGTGCGCAGTTGAGCACTGTATAAAGTTGTAAATGATAAAATTACATTTTATCGCATTGCATTGCATTGCATTACATTACATTACATTACATTCCATTACATTGCAATACATTGCATTACATCGCATTGCATTGCACTGCATTGCACTGCATTGTATTGCACTACATTGCATTGTATAGTATTATATCGTATTGCATTGTACCGCATTGTATTGCATTGCATAACGTTGTAATACATTGGCATTGCATTGCATTGCATTGCATTGCATTGCATTGCATTGCATTGCATTGCATTGCATTGCATTGCATTGCATTGCATTGCATTGCATTGCATTGCATTTTATTTCATTACATTGCATTGCATTGCTTTGCATTACATTACATTGCATTGCATTGCATTGCACTGTAAGTAAGCCCTATTTGCATTTATTCTGGACTGTATTTTAACAGAGCTAGCCATGTATGACAAAGTGTCAATAATTGTGATGGTGTATCATTGTCTGAGGAACATTAGTAAAACAAGCAGATCATGGCAATGTTTGATGATAAATATTATTTCCCGACCATGGCTGTGTTTATTGTTGATGTGGCAGCCATTGTTCTATCACTGCAGGCATGTAGTAATAATATGATTGCTGGTGTCTGCGTCTGACGACTGGCTGTCTCGTCCAGGCAACCGAACGTACACAGTTACACTGAAAAAAAGCGTTGGTCCAATGTTGATTGGGTTAACATAATGTAAGGCCACGTGATCAAGATCGATCTCATAAGATTATTTATTTTTTTAAGTTCCATTGGAATGTGTAATAATCAAGTTTTTGGTGTACCACTATATCACTGTTCTACTATATTATATAGTGAGTAGTAATTAGGCAAAAACATACACAGCAAAGACGTTGATTTAATGCTGGGACACCGTCTGCGACGCTGGCCCAGCAATAAATCAACATTCGATCAATATCTCGGCTCTTCTGGGTAGATTGTTTCAGTGAAATAAAATGCAAACCTGGACAAAACAGTCTCGTTAACTTCCGGGTGTGCATGCAGCGTATCGATTGAAAAAAAAGTAATGACACACAATGGCCCTTTGAATATAAAAGGGTGTATCAGCCACTTTGTCAAGTGGCAGACACACACTTTCATATCTAAAGGGGACGACTTGATGTAGCTGCCACACACCGCGTTCGCCTGCCTTTTTATAATCGCTGACAAGGTTTGCAGCTTTTAGCTTATCTTCCTCACGTTCCGCCTGAAGCAGCCGGTATCTCGCCACAGTAAGCCCACCAGTCCCGCAAAGCACAGGCAGACAACAGCGACTTGTTAGTTGTCAAGTAAGCAGTTACTATTGTTTGTCTTTGTGCATGCACCCCGTGCAAAACACATTGGCTTCAACAGCAGGTGAAATTCTGTAAGTAGCGCAAAAATCAAACCTGGATTAGATGAGAAAAGGGCGCGGCAAACAATCAGATCGCTTAAGTTCAGCTGCAGAAGGCACAATAAGCAAACGATGGAATCGCTTAGCTACAGCTGCAAAAACACTATAAGGAAACAATTGAATCGCTAGTTACAGCTGCAGGAGGCATCATAAGCAAATAATGGGATCCCTTAGCTACAGCTGCAAAATTCCATCCGCTATATTGCTGATCTGTTTTAACGCTTCCAGCGCGGGGACCGTCTTTATAAGCCAGAATCTGACGTCTGTAGACGGCAGATTTTGACGTATAAAGACGGTCCCCGCACTAAAAGAAATAAAACATCTCTATTGGTTAGACCTATCACATAATATTCAAATGAAGCCGGAAAATCTAAGTAAGACATTTATGATGATTTCAAATTGAAAATAACCCTTTGGTCTATATGGTTCAAATACAATTATTTCGGCACTTTAAGGTTTAAAGAATGATTCAACTGCAAAATACGCATGCCTGGGACAGTCAAGTTTAGGCCAACAGTAGCCTATTGAGTACAGATTGACAGCATTAATATACCCACTGAACTGATTACAAGATACCACTCAAACAAGACATTGATCCAATGCTGTATTAATGTTGGGCCAACGTCTGCGGCGCTGGCCCAACATTGAACCAACATTGGATAAATGTACAATGTTTGAGAGAAAGTCCTCCTGCCCAGCAAACACAAGACATTTGTATTGCATTTATACAACGTCGGCCCAACGTCTTCGACGCTGGTCCAACATTGCATAAAGTCATACAAATGTTTTGTGTTCACTGTCAGGCAGTTTCCACATACCCACAGTAATACAGTCAGTTTGTTTGCAAGCCAGCGACCAAGTAGGGGTAAGAGCAAAGGGCTTCGAATTTTTAACTCATAGATGTCGCTCAAGTATATATGAACATGCTGTGATTTGAGAACTTGCTCTTAATGAGGCTTTGGGTATGAAGCACATATTTAGTATTATTATGGAATAGGGCCTTGGCCTACCCACGGGCACTGCTGCATTCTGGGGGACCCTTGCCCTGCGAATTTTGACAGTTGACCATACCTTTAGGCATGCATGCACGGTTGTTGTCTTTGTGTTGGGTGGCATCAGAAATACATAAGCCACATGTGTCTTATGTATTTCCGGTGGTATTCATGTTTCACGGTGTCCTCATCACTATAAACAAGACTAGTATCATAATATAGTACACTTACAAGATGACTGTGAATTTGTCCCCTACAGCTGTATCGTGCAATGCATCCACTGGGTTTTTGAAGGATTTGGATGATTTCGCTATTATATGATAACATTTGGACATCACCAGTGCATCATTACCATGTGCCTTTATAGATTATTGCAAAGTACATCGTTATACCCGTTTTCCGATTAATCCCCTAATGATGCTAATATCCCTTTATTCATCATTAAGCACTCGGCGATACTTCCCAAATTGACATTGAAGTTTCGTGAATACATCGCCTCAAATATAGGTATGCGCAGCTTCCTATTTGGAAGCCATAAGGTCAAAACAGCCAGGCAAGACATACGTATCTGTCAAATCAGTCAAGTACGGAAAGCCTCAATACACATTATAACCATAATATATACCAAAGATACTATAGCACCAGCAGGCTACCCTTGTACTGGTATTTCACTTTATTGACCATATTATGCATGTATTTACTTAATCACATACGGTTTTTCAATTATCACGCTGAACTGTCATTTGACACGCTATTCCGCAATAGATAACCATAGATAGGTAATTGTATCAGACACAGAATCGATCAAAGAAATTATGATGATAGAAATATTTTATTGCTTCAGCAGTCCGAGCAAACACGAGTCATGAAACCAATGGCAATGCTGCTTTAATGCTGGGCCACCATCGCAGACAGTGGCCCAGCATTAAAACAACATTGCTTCAAGTTTTTGAGATCCAGCTGAATCAGCAGATAGTGCGATCAGCTGCCTCTTTCGCAAAAAACTTACTTATGTATACCTGGTTGTCATAGTAACAGTGACGTCATACTGTACTCTACTTTGATATGTCTTATCAGACAGAGCCATCTGTTTAGTTTCGTTGCATCTTAACATTATTAACGAGCACTTCCTCTATGATCTGTTGACCTCGGGCTCTGCCATCAGGAAGTGCGAGTCGCAAGTACTAGGATGCTTGTGTTGCTTTCCATTGCCAACAAGGAAGAAGTCCCGGTTTGCTTCAGTTAGATTTACTACCTTTAAGTATGTTCGATGTACGACTGTTTATTTTAGAATACAAATTTTTCGCTTAGTTTTAATTTTCAATTATATTTCAATATATTATTAATGTAATAATTTTATTTTTTATTTGAAAAACGTATTTTAAATAAAAGCACGTCAATGTTTAAAAGCATATATATACTGACCAAGTCTTGTTATTATTGATACAGTACAGCATACTATGAATTAGTATACATAGCGGCGTTTCAAAGCTTGTATTTAAAACGTCTATTGGATACAAGACAGACCAAAGCACGTCTGTTTCGTGCTAAATTGTGTTGCACCTGAAACCCGCAGATACAAGATTCACTACATAGAGTAGCAATAAAACTAAGGCCTGAATATTCACCACTCTAAGTATCATTCCTAATGAATGTAAAAGCCTATTTTAGCCTATTTTGTCCCACCTACTCTATATTGTTTTATATTCCTAACTCATGAGACAGAATATAAAGATATAAATATATATATATATATGAGAGTTATATCTTTAGTACTTGTTATTGTAAACGTTAACATGGTTACATGTAAGTGTTCCACCTGTGTAAACATTTACATAAGGTAGGTTGGCGGAAAGAGGATTACAGAATTAAATATGTAGATCTGTGGTATTTATCGATCCCTTAAAGAAAGAAAAAAACTGTCTGAATTTATCCATATAGAAATATAAATACAGAATCCCAAAAAAATAATATTCAGTGTTATTTGATTGAAAGGAACATGATTACGCCGGCGACTTTACACCAGCTTATTTCTGAACACGAACGGTGAATAACAAATAGAAAGATATCTTATTAGTCATCGAAAAAAAAAGATATTCATTCGACTATTACATAGTGCATAATACACTTTTCCTTGATAAAAATACACTTTTTCTTGATAACCAACATCTCAGTGAATATAAGGGGTTTTGCTGTTGTTTAAGATCGCACTCAAATAAACACCGTTTACATGTTATTTATTCTTGACGATGTACGAGCTACCCAGTAAACACGACACGTTGATACAATGCTGGTTTAATGTTGGGCCACCGTCTATGACGCTGGCCCAACATTAAACCAGCATTGCGTCAACGTCTCGGTGTTTTCTGTGTGGTGGATCAGCATTGTGTATATTTTCAGGAGGAGGGCTGAGTTACACACAACTGCTTGTCATTTCCACTTGCTCCACTGTGATCGGAGTTTTCTTCGTCTTGGCGATGGTGCTACGACTCAGGTAACGTTAAACCAACGACGTTATTTCATCCATTAGCTCCCGGAGCGTCATGTGTGACACTCAATTGAATGGCCCATGCCACACTCTGGCTGCAAGAGCTCGATATAAAAATAAAATAATCTGATAAACTGTTATTCGTAGAATAGATCTCTGAATTTCAGCTCAATATTACGTCACCTTGAATATGAAAGGGTGCATCTGTCATAAAGTTGCAGATACACCCTTTCATATTCAAGGGCACGATTCTCAGATCTTAGTATCTGTATGTTCCGTGAAGCTAATTTTGTTATTTGAACTAGTTTTTGAAATATTTTTATGTAAAATGTGTTTCTAATTCGATATTACGTTAACAAACCTGTTGTTACAAAACCTGTGTGATTGCTTAAGTAAGTATATTATATCGTCGCCTCGGAGCTAAAGGATCCTATCTGCCACTCTGACGAGTGTCAGATAGGATCCTTTAGCTCCGAGGCGACGATATATTTGCAGAATCGCTCCAAATAGCTCTTAACAGGATGATGTTTATATGTTGCATTGTGCGTCCTAATAAACTTTAAGCCCAAAACCTTGGCGCTTCCACGCCAGCGACAATTACGTCTTAGTGGAAGTCTCCTGTTTGCTACTTTATATAAAATGTTTATGTTTTGCTAACAATATTTCACTGTATAAACAAAAAAATGAGTCTGAGCCAAACTAGTGTGTTATTTCTGTTATTTGACTATCACTTGTAGAACATACAGTTTCTTGATGTGAAAAATGTCTGTATCCTGTGAAACTGACATACAATGCGACCTAATTTTACAAATGCGACTAATTTGCAGCCACTTGAAGCTGTGGATCGCGGTAGCGAGGCACAACTTCGAGTGACTGAAAATTTCTATCCAATACCTCAGATTTCTAGGGTCTAAACACATGTAATGATGACACGTTGCTGCAAGTCACTTATCGATCTATTTTTTAGAAATTATTTAAAGCGTAGAGAGACAACCCAACAACCTCCAAAAAGATGTGCGTACCGCTCAAGTAGTGTTGGGAAAGTAGCCGGTGAGGAAGGCAGTACTCAGCTACAGAACGTAAGTAATTGAAGGTCGCTTCTGAGCTCAGTCCTCTTGTTTTTCCAGAAGTGTGTCAGTTATTTTTTTAGTCGCCTCTCATTAACTTTAATGTATTTTTTTCCGTCCTCTCTCGTTAGATTTTGGATTTTTTTTCCCTTCTAAACTTGATTGATTGAATCACTGGGGAGGGGGATGTAGTGCGGTTTGATTAATTAATTAAATAATTAATTACCATGACTACGTAATTCGCTGTACATGGTGTATTACATCATGTACAGTCCGATTATAATCTAACAAACGTGTATTAATTATCCCGCATGACTTAATTTTTTAAAATCTTTTATTTAGAAACAATTTTAGAAACAATTTTTAGAAACAATTTGTATCAACGTATAACCCAAACAAACTATTTGTACACTTTTACAATGGTTGAATGTTAGCACAACTTGCTATCGGCCCAGCTTTGATCAGACAATCGGTGATGCAGGGGAACCCGCCATTCCCTCAGTTTCGCACATCAATTAACGGCGGTGCATCTAAAGTAGCTTTGATCCCACCGTATGTGACGGTGGGTATTTGTGGTATAAAAATGTTGTATGCTACACACAGTTATTTTTACATGGCAATATACGACTTGGAAATAAACCTAGCTCTCAGTCTTCAGGTCTTTCTCAGTGCTTTTAATTTGTTGATAAATTTTTTTCAGCTAAGATCAGCAGGCTATAACAGGCTATAGCTTTAGATAAATTTTATTATCAAAATTGTCATGTCAGCATAATGCACTTTAGGGATATTCCAGTTTTCCCTGTATTTGTATTTGCTGTATTTCCACATATAACATTCATGCATTTAACAGTGTTTAAAATGGTTTATATTATGCGCTGAATCATGTAAACTCATCACTTTATATCAACGGATGATAATGTAACTCTTTTTATGCCAAGGTATATTTGATTGACAAAATTAAAATTGTTTCCAGCGATGACGCGATTTACAACGTTCAGTGAGACATTATGCTTTTGGATCTAGACATATCAGATCTAGTTAAATCTAAGACCAAACATTTTCAATTCCTGGTAAATCAGCACATAGATTATTCGACTCCAAAGACTGTTATTTGATAAAAGTAAATATTTTTTTTTAGTCGCGATTGACGCTCAAATTAAATGTATCTCAACAAGCACAAGACGTTGAGCCAACCATGTTTCAATGTTGGGCCACCGTCGTAGACGTTTGCCCAACAGTAAAACCAACATTGTTTCAGCTTGTTGTATTTGCTGGTATTTTGTATTCACCGCTGATATTGTACACTTGTTTTGGACAGTCTGCAGAGTCTAGCCAGGTCGGCCTAAATAAGAAGGAGGACGAGATTTCTACGATAGCTCGCACAGGAAGTCAGTATTCTAGTTTTGACGGCAAACCTTTACTGGTTATCACGTCAGCTTCAGCTCCGTCTTCACCGTCGTCTTCACGTCATAATAACTACGTGAATCCACAAAGAAAACAACAGGTAGGGAACCATGGTAACCAACACAGACGACCAATCAGATTGGTAATTAGAAACAGCTCGTTGTCTCTGAATTCCCACCAGACACAAAACGCTGAATCAATGTTGGTTTAACATTGGTCCAGCGTCGTAGACGGTGGACCAATGTGAAACCAACATTGATTCAATGTCTGCTGCTGGGTTGTTTGTTTATCCCTTAAGGCGGTGAAATATTTCTTGTAAACCGTACAGACCAAAGTGGTTTTTTCAATTTGAAATCATCACAAATGTCTTAGTTAGCTCTTTCCGCTTTCCGGATCGACTCCCGTGCTCAAAAGAATAAAATTTACATTTTAAAGTTTCAGCATTTGTTTACAAGAACAATTTTTACTCTAATCATACTTACGGCATGTACTTTTGAGACATTGTATAATCAATACTCTGTTGATTTAGCGTATTAAGACTTGTGTGTTATGTCACTTAGATGTTGGATAAGCTAATATCAATAACGCCTATGCGGCGTGCTAAACGTGCTAAACTACCCATGATTTATATACATCAACTAACAATATTTATTCCTATAGTTAGTTCAATTAATATAGAATTTGACGCTTGACATTTTTTTTATTTTAACATTCGCCTGGAATGTTAGGAAATTAACATTGTTTATCATTAAGTGGTGATAATATAATACGCTATATCATCAATTGGCATTATTGAAAGTGGCACATACGACCGTTTAAAGCCAAGAGATGATTAATATGTATCTGCACTTGATATTTAAGATACAAATATATTTGAGTGATATCGGAAATACAAAATACACATTGTATAAAGTATTTCTGGTGATATCTATACTTGAATAATATAAGTATTTAGACCCTGGCAGTTAGGCGTTTTGTTCCCTTTCTTTCCAGCGGAGACATATACGATTTAAATGAATCATAAAACCAAACCAGGTTAATATCTGCATATTCTGTGAAGTAATTGTGGTTTTCTCAAAACCCAGCGCATAATCATTCTCGATTATACATACTAACATTGCATGATGTTGTCAATTTAAAGTTGACAGATGTTGAGTCTTGTCCACTTTAATTGAGTTATTTCCTTGTCGATTCTCACTCTACGTCATTCGTGAATCATTGACTGTATGAACTATATTTTTCGAAGGGTTTATCGAATTTGCGCAGATCACCAACAAATGAAATGACACTTTAGCATGTTTTATTATTTTATCTAGGCTTTACTTTTCACAAATTACGCATATAAACATTTGATGCTGTTAATGCATAATGACTTAATGTGTCACTTAATCAACATTAGCATCAATTAAACCGACCTAACGCGGAACAAAAATCGTATTCTCGTGCCAGTTACAAGTTAGGATATTCGTAACCTGTACGAAAATACGGGCCCAATAACATTAGCGAATTTAATATGTGTAAAATCAGGAAAACCGTGCCATATAACTACACCATTATTGTTTAAAAATATGCGGCTTCAAAGACGGATATGCCCTGAAAAATTTCAACTCGATCAAATTCTAAATTACTGACTTGCTACCATTATTGGTTTTAGTATGAGTAATATCTGGAAAACATGCCATATATCTAGACCATTACTATGAAATAAAATGTAAGGCCAGCGTCACCATATTTTGATTGGGCAAGCTACATTTCATCGTGGAATATTTCAGCAAAAGTGGCTTCTGTTTCAATCTGATTAATCTGTTGATCGTGTCGCGCTCTGTGTGAATTACGTATACGATAAAGCCCGAGGAGCTCTACATTCTTAGCTGTGGAAAAGGCCGAGGCCGAAAGCCGAAGCTTTTTATACAGCTAAGATGTAGAGCTCCGAGGGTTTTAACTGACTTAAAACACATCCGACCATAATGAGAATCCTATATAATCAACAGCTCGGTCACACCTGACTGATTGTAGCACCACAGGCCTACCATGATAATTGGTCTGTACTTGATCAACAATAACTCTCCATTCTCGGCTTACAATGTCGTGGTCGGACAAAGCAAATGATGGAGTGGTGTGTTTCAAGTCACTGGAATAAGTAATATCGATTCTGGCGCGCTTTTTTATCACGCGATTTACATTTAGTGCGGACTGTATAAAATGGCCTTAAACCTGATTCATTTTTTGGAAGAAAACGTACACATGGCATGAGTGTTGTCAGAACAGAGTATCTCGTCCCTTTGAAGTGAAAAGATCGTATGTTCCAAAGCGCTCGACACACCCTTTCACCTTCAAGAAGACAATTTATTTAACCCTTTGACTTCCAAGCCGGAGTGCATGCCAGGATCCAGATATACTGGTGTAGGAGTTCTATTTTTCGTCATTTGAAGCTGGAATTGCTAACGCAATTTCCAGCTTCAAATTACGAAAAATACATAAATGTAGTATATATTTGACGAAAATTTGTGTCATTTTATGGTTACGTTCATTGACGAATGACGACGGAAATTTCCGTCATGTATGGTAGTGAAAGGGTTAAATAAGAGAACAATCACATCAAATTAACCCTTACAGCGCTAAGCGTGACTATATTCGTCTGTAACCTATTTTATTATAAGGTTAAATCAAAGTTATTAAGAATGCAATGTCTGCATCAATATTTGCAAATATGTGGTCTCAAATAAAAAAAAATAATATGAGTAATTTTTACCCACTTGAAGTTGTGGGTCGCGGTAGCGAGACACAACTCCAAGTGGGTCAAAATTTAAATTATTTAATGGCTCAATGGTCAATGTATACAACACCATTGATATAGAATTTGAAATGTTGGTTTAATATTTTTTTGTATGGTGTTCCAATTTTATTGTATTTTTGTATTTAGAACTGGCTTCAATTACAAAAATAAAGCTATGTGAGTTTTTCAAATATAAATTATGTTTTAATTTTCAGTTTGATATTATCACCGATTTTAGTTTGTTGTTCACATGGTCTCCTAGTAGTTTAGGGTCTACACGCACCCCATTGTGCACTCTTAACTTTGAAGGGCTAAATTAAAAAAATATGATATTTTTACCAACTTGAAGCTGTGTCTCGCTACCGCGATCCACAACTTGAAGTGGATAAAAAATACATAGATGTGTATAGTTTGAATCCAAACATACGCAAATCTAGCAAATACAATGATCATTTCTCATTCAAATTTATTGCATAACGGCTACAGACATCACTAGCACTTGGGGAATTAACGCATGTGCGGGACTCACCTCTCTGACACTTAAACTAAGACGCGTATAAAAAATCTGACATGATTGAATTTGAATATAAACTTGGAGCAATCATACTGAGAAAATTAGGATTGCTTTATCATAATTTTATCATTTTCCATCATGAAAGCGCAAAATGGTCTTCCTTTCTTCACTGGGAACGAGAGTAAGTTAAGATAGTCAACATTACTACTTATGCCTCAAAGTTAACTTTTTTTTAAAATTCTCCCTACTTGAAGGTATGTCTCGCAACCGTGATCCACAACTTCAAGTGGGTGAAAATTACCCATATTTGTTTAATTTGACACCAAACAGTTTTAAGATCAGATTTTATATTAGTCTTAAGATCAGTCTTAAAATCAGTTTTGAGATCAATATTAAAATCAATCTTTAGACAAGTCTTAAGACCAGTATTGGGATCAGTCTAAATATCAGTTTTAAGATCAGTCTTAAGAGCAAATTAGGCTCAGTCTCAAGACAAGGCTCTTTTGATCAATTAAGATCAGTCTTAAGATTAGTTTTGGGATCAACTTTAATATCAGTCTTATGGTCAATCTTAAGACCAATCTTATGATGAATCTTAAAATCAGTCTTAAGATTAGTCCTAACCCTTAAACCGCACAGCAATACAATAGTCGTTTTTACTCCGTTTGATTTTGCCTTTTAAAAATTGCATTTGTTGGGAAAGAAATGTGTGCTTCAATACCAGTATTTGCAAATAGTTGGTTTTAAATTAAACTAATATGAGTTATTTTCTCCCGCTTGAAGTTGTGGGTCGCAGTAGCGTGACACAACTTCAAGTGGTTGACAATTTTAATTATTTAATTTATTGGATGAAAAAAAAGAGTTTTAGTGAGACTAGCCTCTGAGCGCGAGCCTGAATAATTAAAAATCTACTTGAACTTCAAATGGGCATAGCTCACTCCTATTTGTTCGATTTTAGACACGTAAGCTGATATCAAATTGGAGAGATCAAGATATTATTACCAGTTGGTCAAATGGCCCACATGGTGTAATTATTTAAGTTACAAAAACTACTAAATATTTGTAATTATGTGTATATAGCCTGTTTCAAAGAAGTAGCTATTATGGATGCTGTAGAGTGTTGAGTGTTTTTATGGGGTGGGGGTGGGGGGGGGGGGGGGCGTTGTAGATAAACGCATATAATTATGTTTAATTTTTTCACAAAATTAAACCTATCTAAAGTTATACAAATGACATTGTAATAAAGCTTAGGAAACTGCTACAATAAGCACTTGTACTTGTCATAAATGATTTGCATGTTCATTTCGAAATGCTAATATGAATGCAATAATTTTAGATGATACTTAAACCACACACACTTCACCATGGCACCATTGCCCAGCCAATGTTGGTTTAAGACGTCGACCCAGTTTTAAACCAGCATTGGCGCAGCGTCTCGAGTTTACTGAGAGGATTAAATATTTGTCTAGCGTATTTTATAGAAATCAACACTGACCTGCAAAGCCAAAAGGCAGTGCCCGTATTCTCGTACAAGTTACGATATATCGTAGGCTTCGGATTGGTCGAGATGGCCATCTCGACCAATCCGAAGCCTACGATATATCGTAACTTGTACGAGAATACGGACCCTGTGTATGTAAAGTAAGCAGATATTGCCGGCTTAGTACGGTAGCACTGTCATGTAGTGTAGGTAATCATCGTAATTACGCTCCTTTACAAAGACGATCATCAGTAACTACTTGCTTTCAGTAAACATTTACTGCTCTCTGCCGCTGCACGACAGACTATAACGTCGCCTCGGAGCTAAAGGATCCTATCTGACACTCGTTAGAGTGGCAGATAGGATCCTTTAGCTCCGAGGCGACTATAAGCACTCACACGCACACAAATGTACGTAAGATTCACAATGTTCTTGTCAATAAGTACCACCAATTTAAGTGATTTAAAATGACCGTAACTGGTGTGGGTGTGATTTAATTTAGAAGTTATTCTGAAAAACTTCAAAAAATATTAATTTAAATATTGTCGCATGAATGTAATATGCATGCTTATGAATAACACTGGATATTTTCTGTTTTTAAACGTTTTCGGGGAAATTAACCTATATTCAGTTATTTTTTTCTTGATATGCCCCGATAAACCATTTTATTATATGTAAGTAACATATATATTAAGGTCTTCTAAATGGAGCGTTTCAGATGACTTTTTCGACCCAAGTCTCGTATTCTACCCCCGAATTTAAATGACGGCGGTAATTGGCCGATCTCGTCATGTGTCCGGCTGAACCACTCTTCGATTGGTCGTGGGTAGAATACAAGACTTGGACCACTTTTTCTGTCTATTAAATAGAGAAATAACCATACTGGCTAAATCAGCTATACATATATATATCCTCATAGAATAAAACAACGTATGAGCCAATTTCTATTTACTATTATCTGTGATTACGTGTTGTTTTCAGAACGGTGGTCAGCCTCACATGAGGACGTCTAGCTGTCCAGCCAGAAGAGCTCAGCCAGAATACAGGACGTATCCAACACAAAGTGACCGACGACAAAGTCAGGGAACACCCGGTACACACATGGATAACTGTCCTGATGATCCTAACATGGTACATCCTTGTTTACCATCCACAGATGTGGATATTGACGATATCAAGTACTCGGCGACACCGACAGAGAAGAGCTGGTGCAAGGAGGAGTCAGCGTACCCTGGTGACCCACTCGTGAACTCTGATGTATCTTCAGACCATACTGTACAGCGTGTTCCAGAAGTGCTTGTGGATCTGCCATTTTACTCGTTAGGGGGAGCTGTGCTCACCCAATCAGATTCCAGCATTGAATCGAACGCGAACCCATCTTATTGCTATGGCAACCAGACTGAGTACAGAGATGGTACCGAAGACGTTGCTATGGAACCTACCATTGTCAGTTTCTCACCCAGTCCAAATCCCCCTCGCCGCCATTTCCCTCTCTGTGTTAGTTATTCTGTGGATCAGGCGAGGTATCTAGAAGACGACATAAATATGATGTTGGAGGCTGATAATGCCGGGCCTTCATCTGAATCAGTGACTGAAGAAATTGATAAAACTAAAAAAGATAATAGTGTTGAACAAAATGTAAATAATGTGGAACCTTCGGATACTGTGGATAGAAACGTGCAGAGATCGGACACTACGTGCGGTGCTCCACAAATCACTGCAGCCATGTGCGTGCCTGTCAATTCAGAACCCACACATAGTGGACAAGATGTGGAGGGATCAGTATTGGATACAAATGCAGCAGGGGATAATAACGCAGGGAAAGAAGACAATGATGCAGTGAACCATGAACAGGCGACAGAAAATCATTACGGAGACGACACCCACTCGTCATTGAAAAATAACGTCTCCACTGGAGGCCGTGCTGCCAGGAAATCTGTCACCTTCTCCTTAGCCGATCTCGCGGACGAGGAGACTGAGCAGCAAGCATTCTTAGTTTCTGATGCAGATACGCCTGATACCACGGAGAAGGATTGTAATGAAAGCACGTTTCTGTTGGGAGATGACTTTGATGGCATGGAGCCTACGTATGTGTGAGTCCCGAATACTGTTGTGCAAAGCCAAAAGACAGTATCTGCATACTTTACAAGTAAGCAGATACTGCCTTTTTGCTTTACAGAACTAGAATGAGTGTGTGGGCATGGCGATAGTAAAGTCTTTACTAACTCCATGGTGTGGGTCACCAATACATCCACGTGTAACAGAAGTAGAATGAGTGTGCGCATGGTGATTGTAAAGCCTTTACTGACTCCATGGTGTGGGTCCCCAATACATCCATGTGTAACAGAAGTAGAGTGAGTGTGTGAGCATGGCGATAGTAAAGCCTTTACTGACTCAATGGTGTGGGTCACCAATACATCCATGTGTAACTGAAGTAGAATGAGTGTGTGAGCATGGCGATAATAAGGCCTTTACTTACTCCATGGTGTGGATCCACAATACATCCATGTGTAACAGAAGAAGAATGAGTGTGTGAGCATGGCGATAGTAAAGCCTTTACTGAATCCATTGTGTGGGGCCCCAATACATCCACTGTTAACAGAAATAGAATGAGTGTGTGAGCATGGCGATAGTAAAGCTTTTACTAACTCCATGGTGTGCGGCCCCACTACACCCATTGTAACTGAAGTAGAATGAGTGTGTGAGCATGGCGATAGTAAAGCCTTTACTGACTCCATGGTGTGGGGCCCCAATATATCCATGTGTAACAGAAGTAGAATGAGTGTAGTGTGAGCATGGCGATAATAAAGCCTTAACTAACTCCATGGTGTGGGCCTCCAATACATCCACGTGTACCAGAAGTAGAATGAGTGTGTGAGCATGGCGATAATAAAGCCTTTACTGACTCCATGGTGTGGGTCACCAATACATCCACTTGTAACAGAAGTAGGGTGTGTGAGCATGGCGATAGTGAAGCCTTTACTGACTCCATGGTGTGGGTCACCAATACATCCACTTGTAACAGAAGTAGGGTGTGTGAGCATGGCGATCGTGAAGCCTTTACTGACTCCATGGTGTGGGTCTCTAATACATCCATGTGTAACACAAATAGAATGAGTGTGTGGGCATGGCGATAGTAAAGCCTTTACTGACTCCATCGTGTGGGGCCCCAATACATCCAAGTGTAACAGAAGTAGAATCAGTGTGTGGGCATAGCGATAGTAAAGCCTTTACTGACTCCATGGGGTGGGGCTCCAATACATCCATGTGTACCAGAAGTGGAATGGGTGTGTGAGCATGGCGATAATAAAGCCTAAATACTTACTCCATGGTGTGGATCCACAATACATCCATGTGTACCAGAAGTAGAGTGAGTGTGTGAGCATGGCGATAGTAAAGCCTTTACTGACTCCATGGGGTGGGGCCCCAATACATCCATGTGTAACACAAGTAGAATGAGTGTGTGAGCATGGCGATAATAAAGCCTTTACTGACTCCATGGTGTGGATCCACAATACATCCATGTGTACCAGAAGTAGAGTGAGTGTGTGAGCATGGCGATAGTAAAGCCTTTACTGACTCCATCGTGTGGGGCCCCAATACATCCATGTGTAACAGAAGTAGAATGAGTGTGTGAGCATGGCGATAGTAAAGCCTTTACTGACTCCATGGTGTGCGGCCCCAATACATCCACGTGTAACAGAAGTAGAATGAGTGTGGGCATGGCGATAGTAAAGCCTTTACTGACTCCATGGTGTGGGTCACCAATACATCCACGTGTAACAGAAGTAGAATGAGTGTGGGCATGGCGATAGTAAAGCCTTTACTGACTCCATGGTGTGGGTCACCAATACATCCACGTGTAACAGGTGTGTAACAGAAGTAGAGTGAGTGTGTGAGCATGGCGATAGTAAAGCCTTTACTAACTCCATGGTTGGGTCACCAATACATCCATGTGTAACAGAAGTAGGGTGTGTGAGCATGGCGATAGTAAAGCCTTTACTGACTCCATGGTGTGGGTCTCTAATACATCCATGTGTAACAGAAGTAGAGTGAGTGTGTGAGCATGGCGATAGTAAAGACTTCAGTAACTCCATGGCATGGGTCACCAATACATCTATGTGTAAAAGAAGTAGAGTGTGTGAGCATGGCGATAGTAAAGCCTTTACTGAGTCCATGGTGTTGGTCACCAATACATCCACGTGTAACAGAAGTGATGCATGTATTGTGTGAGAGAAGACATACATGTATGTGTGAGCCATATATATGTACACGTGTGTACACGTGTGTACATATACAAAGATTAGAGCTGAGACAGGAAAGTTCGAGAATGCAGCCCACTTATGTGTGAGTCACATGACCATGTATGCACATGTAAATGTAGATAAAATTAAATGTACATGTTGTGAAAGGAATGTAAGAGAATGAGTCATATGGTAAAATGGATCTCACTATGCGTGACGAATATGAATATGTACAAGGATAAGTGATATCAGGGGGGCGTAATCATGGTAATGGAATAGAGCTATAGCCACATAGCAAGGTGTTACCATGAAAGATCTAGGTGTATGGTTACCATGGGTACGATATTATTATGGATAAATGACACTGGTGAACACATTTTTAATGCTGCTTCTTGCAGTATATGGTATACCTACACATGAATCATTGAAACTTTGTTTATATTATTCATTGTTACATCTATTGATTGAAATATTGTATTGTCAAATATTGCAAAAAGGTTAATAACTTAAACATAACCTTTAAACTGTTCTCTCAAAATTATTGCAACGTTTTAGACCAGCCTCATGCACATATTGGATGTGCCCCTTTTGAAAATTAGAGTACATCTCGTTTGGGCTGGTCCAGTTAAGGCTGGTTGATGTCAATAATTCAATCTGCTTCAAATATTTCCACTTTTGTCTTGGATTTTAAATATTATGTATATAATAATGCAAATAGATATTACATAATCGACCACAGAATATTTGTTGTTAGGGAGAGCAGTAAAGGACCAAACATGAATATGTATGTAATTATATTCGAACAAACATTGATCATTTGAATGTGTTACCATTTCATTTCATCAGTTTTCCTCACAATTATGTACTAGTTGAACTTTTCTTGTTTCGTTATTTAGCATTTACTTCCTTTAGTAGCGTGGTTGCATTAATCATCTGATGACAATCACATTACATTGATTAAGTAAAACCGTTTATCTTGGAACCTATGTAACATGTGTAAGGTCCTACCAGAAGTCAATTGAAGTCAATTAGCAATTTCATCTGAGTATTGCAACACATTTTAAATGATATACTATGTACCATCGTCTTCCATTCCAGAATAACTCATTTTATTGTGATGTCATGGCTACAATATACATAACGCTGAGTCAAAGATTGTGATATACGATACAATATACGAGCTAATGTTTTTTAACCCTTTAACCGCCAAATTATTCAATCTGAATTTTCACCCACTCGAAATTGTGTCTTGCTTACGCGATCAACAAATTCAAGTGAGTGAAAATTATTCAGATTTGACAAAATGGAGGTCAACTGTTTTCAAATATTGCTGATTGATGTCATATTTTATCTTTAACATGTTTAAAAGGTGGTACTTAATGTGCTAATAAAAAATGAAAAACCGAATATATGCGACACCGGCGGTTAAAGGGTTAACACTTTCAGGCCTGAATTTACCATAGTCATCTTCATCCACTACAAGCCGCGAATTGCTGCCGCAATTTTCAACTTGAAGTGGATGAAGATGATTGATGTGGGTGAAAAACTAAAGAAAATTGCCATGTATTGGTAAAAGAGTTCCATGGAAATTTTCCTTCTAAACCGTCAGTTGTAGGAAAATTAAGTCTGTTTTGAAGGTTTTTAAATGATGCTTCAATGCATCGTGAGGGCTTAAAGGGTTAATGGTTTTCCAGCGTTGCAGACGATTATGGGCCAACATTAAACCGACATCGGATCAACGTCTTGTGTCTGCTGGGTGAAGCTCTCTATCTCTGAGGAGACATTTTCTTACTGCATAATTACATGTGAGACATTTTTTAGTTGATCTCCAGGACTGTGTGTGAATAACCTATAATATAACCGAAGACAACACAATGGAACAAGCGCTTGCTGATGACTAGTACTTGGAAGATATCTGCTTTGGAGAGCCAAACGGCAGTATCTGCTCACTTGAAAGAAATGCAGATATTACCCTTTAGACTTTGCATGGCAGAGATGTTTCTCGCAAAATTATGGAAATAGGTTGAAATCGCAATTTTTTTTGAAACAATGTACATACTTAAATTAGGTTTGCTCATGGGAAGAGTGGCATATCTGCTACATTACCATTAGATATGTCACACTTATTTATATAAATACTGTGTTGTTATTGTCATAGTTATTATAAGGATTGTTTAACATTTACATTCGGTTATTAAAAATATCAGTTCAAATACATCTTACCAGCTTTGTTATGATATTCAGTGAGGTGGAATAATATATCATCTTGTTAAAGGTTGCTATCTGCCTCTCATCAGAGTGGTGGATATATAAGACATTTTAGTTCCGAGGGTACGCTATGGAGGTAAGTGATGTAGACTTATTCGGCTGGCTTGGGGCCAAAGTATCAGCACAGTACTTCTGTACTTAGGTACTAGAATACCATTTTTGCGGTTATCATCAATACTCGGTACTCGTTCTTTTTTTTACGTAAAAGTATTTGCACTTGTACTTGCACTCAAGTACTTGAATAATACCGTGCAAGCACTCAAATACCCCTCGACTGATATAGTGACTCAAAATGTCCACAAATCTGACACAACTGCTTTCAATACGCTATGCCAATAATCGAAAATGAATGATAAAATCAAAATGGCCGCTATAGCCTTGGTTTGGATCGCACGTGAAAACGGTGATGGCCAATAAACTGGCAGACCCCAAAAACCTCTATATGCCAGGTTTCAAGTCATTTAGCTGAAAATAAGAACGTGTTTTTAAAATTGCCTAAACCAAAATCGCCACCGTAGCCTCGTTTTCGGTCTCACATGAAAACGGACAATAGACTCGCAGACCCCGAAACCTATATATAAGGACATTCTGAAATAGTGACTTCACATAAAAAATTGGAGAGACACACTAATCATTTTTCAAGTTTTTACATTAACGAGGAAAAAGTCAAGATGGCAGCCATAACCTCGTTTTCGGTCGCACAGGAAAACGGACAATACCAATAGATTCGCAGACCCCAAAAACCTATATATGTATATTAAATATGTTAACTAGTCAGCCAGTACCGAGAATCCACTTCCAAACAATATTTCAAAAACTAATCAAGTTAGAATATCAAAAATACTGTCTACCCTATGTTTATTATGGTCAACGATTGTAATGAAATATATCTAATCAGGGTCAAAATAATAAATTAGCATAAAATATCGAAATTAGGCAGCCATTGCAGGACATCTAGTTTCAAGCTATTCTCAGAAAATTTTCAAGTTACAATCTTGAAAAAGTCTCTATCCTATAGTTTTGTGGACATCGATTGCTATAATAACAGATATGTTATCAAAATCAGAAAAAAACATATTATCATAAAATATGCAAATTAGCGTTTATTGCAAATCACGTTTCAAGCAATATAGTAGGCTTGCTAAGACCTTAAAATATGGCAAAACCTGCATTTTTTAGTACAAAGTTTCTTTTGGCATATATGTTCTTTATAATCTCCTGCAACTTTTAAGATAAGAACACAAGCTGAGGCGGCCTTATTTTGCCCTCATTTGCATAAATCCAGGATGGCCGCCAAAAAATATATATTCCCTCATATTTTATCACATACCTGGCTCTAGAGGGCATATTTTCAGCATATTATGTTCTAATTTTACATTTGAGTTGTTAATGGTAATATAAAATATTGAAAGAAGGACCCCAGATGAAGCTACCCAGTTGCAACCTAATTTGCATAAATTAAAGATGGCCGCCAATAGGGTCTATATATAGTTATAACCCCCATATATCATCATATTTCGACATCTGGCGGCGATAGTAAGGTCTAATTAAACATGTAATTTGACAATGGTAATATAACAGATTGAGAAATATATATGAGCTACTAAAGCTGCAATTTTAACCCCCATCGGCATAGCAACGCTTCCATTTTCACCCTCCTCTGCATAGCAACCAATAGAGCCAATACAGCCCTGTGCCATTACCTCGAACCATGACAGCTAGTGCACTCTTTCAAAACCTTGAGATATCATTATACATTTCAGTTAATAGGATTTGTATCACCCCTAAGATAATTAATGAAGCCGAAGCTATTATTTTACATTATTTTGCATAAATCCAAGATGGCCGCCAATATATTTTATGGTCTCACCACACAAATTCATACGCGACACAACATTTAAAAAAAAATGTGGCTATTTACAGTAACCTCTGAGATACATAGTAACGTTACAGATATATACTTAGGATTGATTTTTTTAAAAACGGCTGGACCCGTACCTGTTTAAGTGGACATAGCGATGTAAACTAATAATATTCACTCACTCACAATGCATAAATTCAAATTAGGTACCCTTTCAATACGCATACAATGCCCTGCGGTAGATAATTAGAAAATCCAGTACTAAAATTATAGGTCGTAAAGTGTTTTATTCTATAATAGCTGATGGGTATATTCCAGCAAATAAGAAACGTTGACCCAGTGTTGGCTTGCTGCTGGCCCAATATTGGTTCAATGGTTCATGTTTGCTGGGATGAGCTGTGACGTCACGTACAGATATCAAGGTCATACGTAGGATTATTATCACAAAGATCACGGAGCAGGTGTTAGCGAGAACAGGTGGCTATTTTAGCATCTGGAACGCGGGGTTATGTATTGGCTGAGCTCACATGGTGCCTGAGTTGAGTATTTTCCTTGAAATTGACCCCGATACCCCGTAGGCACAAAACATTTGTATAACATTTACACAGTGTTGGACCAACGTCGTAGACGTTGGGCCGACGTTGAATAAATGTTATACAAATGTTTTGTGTTTACTGGAATAAGCACGATTATTGTCGTTTCTATCTTGTTTTATTTGCTGAACCAGTCACTGTTATTGGGAACGGAATATGTGTTAAAACAGCAAAATTTACAAATGTTTGGTCACAAATTAAACAGACATGGGTAATTTTCACCTACTTGAAGTTGTGGGTCGCGGTAGCGAGACACAACTTCAAGTGGGTGAAAATTTAAATAATATAACTTTAAGTTTAAGGGGTAAAATAAGGATTTACTAAATGATGTCCTAATGCAGGTTCCATTTTGAAATCTGTGTGATGTGTGAAAACACTAGAGTCTGAATGTTTTTTTGAGTTATTTTTTCTAATGGTGGGGCTTTTATTACAAAATGTATCCCACAAACTCTACGTGTGTTTTAATGTCAGCTCGTGTGTAGCACCGCTTAATGTAAGAACGCCGGTATATGTAAGAACGCTAAGTATAACAACCTTCTTACATATACCGGCGTGTCAACGGCATATGTAAGAAATCCACTAAATGTAACAACTTCGAAAGAAATGGTTATAGAGTCACTGACAAATTAAGTATCAGGGTTCACAGGGATATTTCTTGGAAACACTGACACAATATGTACTAGGGCCACAGGATTTTAAAGTTATCACTGACACACTAAGTACTAGAGGATCACATGAATTTTTCTCCGAATATCTGACACATTAACTACCAGGGTCACATAAATTTGTCTCTGTATCATTGACACATTAACAACTGGAGGAACACATGGGTTTTCCTCTGACCCACAGACACATTAAGTACTAAAATATCACATGGATTTTGCTGTGTATCATTGACACATGAACATTGGCACTTGAAGTTTTAGTGGTCACATTGATTTTGTGTCACTGACACGTTAAGTACTACGGTCACATGAATTTTGCTCAAAATCAATGACACATTAAGTACTATGGGTCACATGGATTTCGCTCTCTATCATTGACCCATTAAGTACTATGGGTCACATGGAGTTTTATCTGTATCACTGACACATGGAGTTTTGGAGTGTTAAATGGGTTAGCTTTGCTTTGCTTTCCGGATGGCTACGTGTGGCGGAGGTTAAACAAACGGAAGGTCAGGCACTACCAGACACCGCCCGCTCTGCACGAGTAGGCCTAAGGTACGGCTGATGTACCGCGTCTGCGCAGTAAGTGGGCTCTATACAACTTGTAGGTCTGTGATCCTACACTGCAGGCTCCCAGAATTCTTGGTGCTGCTAAATAGCTAACATCGAGCCTACTCCACTGCACTGACCTTTAACCCTATAACCGCCAAATTATTCAGCTTTAATTTTCAACCACTTGAAGTTGTGTCTCGCTGACGCGATCCACAACTTCAAGTGGGTGAAAATTATTCAGATTTGACAAAATGGAGGTCAACTTTTTTCAAATATTGCTGATTGATGTCACATTTTATCTTTAACATATTTAAAATGTGGTACTTAATGTGCTAATACAAAATAAAACCCGGATATATGCGGCACCGGCGGCTCAAGGGCTAAATCGTTTTTTGCACATTCAGCCATTGAGAGAAGCACGTTATTTCTTCAGGTATTTGTATTGGGTGTTTAGACTAAACAGTCACGTAATTAGTGCATGGCAAATACATGGCTCGTCTATTCTGCCGTGCAAAGCCAAAAAGCAGTAACTGCTTACTTTTCAAGTAAACCTTCTGTCTTTGCAGAACATTCATGGATATATTTTTATAGACATTATTTTACTCGATATGTTTTTTTCCCGCCATTGTGAGACTACGGTGCAAACAATCTCGCATATAAAAACATTATCAGTACAACTAAAGATTATTTACAAAGTCGTTGACCATTTGAAGCACTCGACTCGATTTTTGGCTCCTAATGGTATAATTAATTAACCCTTTCAGCGCGGGGACCGACATTAGACGTCAGAATCTGACGTCTATGGAGTCAAATTCTGACGATTAATGTACACATAGAGTATAATATTTTTAATGGCCGTAAACACATATGTAGCGCAGAAAGAGGTAGCTGAGACATTTATGATGAAAAATTGCAAAAACAACATTGGTCTCCATGGTTTGTACAGTAATATTTCAGCGTTAAAAGGGTTGAACTGAAGATGGTCTGAGCTTTAATTTGATACACTTGTGTAGACACTACTTTTAGTCAGGGGGCTTAACCCATATTTACCCCCGAATTGTCCAAATCGTTCCACAAGCACCAAATTTGGACCAGTTGTAGCCAAGGTCATATACTTTTGATTTTTCGCGGGAGCCAAGCTGGGCTCTCGCCGTGGGCGCCATATTGGACAAATCCAAGATGGCCGCCATTCATAACAGGCCCATGTCATAACTTGCAAACTAATACCAGTAGAGTCACACTTAATAGCACTTTTGTATGATTTTCATCCATGTAGAATCTATTTAACACGTTTTAAAAATGATTTGGAAATTTTTTAACTTGGTAATATATATACACATGGTATTTTAGCTGAAATTGGACGGTTTCAGATATACCTTAGATTTAAAGACTGTAATAATTCAAAAAATCGTACTAGAAGCAAAATATTTTGGTCATGAGTACGAAAAAGCGTATTATTTCCATTTAAAAACAATCTCCTACTTTGGAGAGGAGAATATAGGCCTATTGTAAAATCCAACATGGCCGCGGGATAAAGAAATCAGTTATAAGTTGCAAACGCGAAAAGGTAGAATCAAGTAAGATAACACTTTTAATAATAATAATAATAATAATAATAATAATAATAATAATAATAATAATAATAATAATAATAATAATGATAATAATAATAATAATAATAATAATAATAATAATAATAATAATAATAATAATAATAATAATAATAATAATAATAATAATAATAATAATAATAATAATAATAATAATAATAATAATAATAATAATAATAATAATAATAATAGTGATAATAATAATAATAACAATAACAATAACAATAACACTAATAATAATAATAAAAATAATAATAATAATAATAATAATACTAATAATAATAATAATAATAATAATAATAATAATAATAATAATAATAATAATAATAATAATAATAATAATAATAATAATAATAAACTTCCATAGCGGCTAAACCCTTGTGGCTCAGAGGCGTGACAAACATAATCGTAATTTGACTCATAGTTCCAAAACCGTTTGCATTTGTCGTCTGGGCCAACCAGACCACCGAGGATTTAAGTCGGGAAAGCTCGACCCAAAAAATATGTTTTCAATTTATTCCGGAAACTAATTTATATTTTCGCAGAGCGAATTTCTAAAGGATGTTCATACCAAAGTCTAGGTATACCACCAGAAAAGGTCCTGCTGTCTCGCACGGTTCTGACCAGTGGAACATGCAGCTGATCTAGATCACTGAAACAAAGTGTCCGTACCTTTCGCGATGGCTGAAGCATGTTTCGAATATATACCATATATACTGGTTGTCATGCACTGGTCAGAGCCTGGTAGGTCAGAGAACACAATTTAAATTTGATTCTGTAACGAACAGGTAACCAGTGCAAAGATTATAGAAGAGCAGGTATGTAACAAAAACGAGGAGACTTTGTCACAACCCGCACCAAACAGTTCTGTGATGATGAAGCTATTTATTAGACTGTGTAGGTAATGTTACAGTCACATATGTACCATGTGTACATTTATCTCCACTGGCATTTTTGCCAAAATGTGATTATATAATGACAAACTCAACCTCTAATGCTTCTAACCTGGACATAAGACAGTACAAATTAAATTTTTCATTTGTTATCAAAATGGCATTCGTGCAAGTCCACCATTTAGAATGCTGGTATATATAGAAATCGAAGATGGAACTTCTAAATTATAACTACAAACATTCATCCATGTACAATTATGCTTCGCTACCACAATGCAAATTTTCCAGCGACTGAAAATAGCTAAAAACCGTGTCATCCAAATGAGGATATTCGCTAATACAGATACATTTAGCATGTAAAGTTAATATTGAACGATAAATAGTTTATTTATTACACAATAAATGTCTATTACACAAGCAAAATTAACTCTCCCCAGATTTAAACATAAGAACTGGCCAATCTTTCATAGAGGGCAGGTTGCATTGCTTTCATATTAACCACGTACTGCTGCTCTACATAATTAAAGTTTGAATATTATATGTACATAGCATTATTGTGTAGCAGTAAATTCAACAATAAACCAGATCAACATTGTAGCAATATAATGCCACGTGACACATAAACTTATCTAGGCTTTCATAATCACTTCAATTTTACCTAGCATAACTAAACTTTTACTGTCTCATCACTGTTAATGCATTCACCTTCGCACTTGCACAGCGATGTGCATCTGACACCGGCTCTACAACATTTACAATTCCCCTTACACATGTTACATGTCCTTGTACAATCACAGTGTAAGAGGATGGCACATGCCTTGCTTGCGTCAGCAAGGGTTGTCCAAAACGGCAAACATATCTTACTATTATGGTCATTCCATACCCACCCCCATTTTATTTACCAAAGTCAGGTCGTATCTGTTTGCTGACGGCTACATGTTTTCAGATAAAACTGGCTTGCAATACAGATTTCTTAACGTGCTCGAAGAGTGCAGCTAGCCTTGGTGGGATATTCTCAATAATTAAGATAAATTATATCTGGCATCATTAACAGATGAAGAGACACATGTCTTGCTGTACACTAACACAACAAATCGTTCAATGCGCTCCATATGCACACTTTCCAGAGTCAAACATTCCGGATAGTTAGTAAGGGCAATCAATGTCTCTGTCACGAGTATTTTGCCACGCATTCTAGCCACTCTTCTTGCCACAGCTCAAAATGTGAGAGGTTTATCACAACCTGTTAAGGAGTGAAACGATGGGAACGCTAATGACTTTGATGGGCCTAGCTGGGCCTAGCAGGAATGTTTCTATAGCTTTTGCTACCATCAAACCCAGTCCATAATTCTGCAAGCCTCACGTTTTCAAACAAACTCACTGTCAACTGGTCGTACACAAGCTTTTTCGTGACCCTGATATGCTGCATGGGCCAGGTGCAGAAATATACATGTACGTGTATCAGCCTCTGTGTGGTTGCAGGGCTCTAGTATTTTCATATCAATATTTAACAATTTGTTTGTCAGCACCATCCCTGGCCAGTCGTTTACTTATACAGGAGAAAAGCTCCCTTTTATTATCTACAATTTACCAGATATGATTGCCAGTCTCTTTTGAGAATGGGTGTGCTGTCATCACTGTTTGGTTCAAGTCGTGTACGAACACCTGTTCCACGTCTCTTCTGAGTCAGTGATTTGAGATTTTGTCAGGGTATGTGTTGATCCTCTAGCAAAATAACTACATTTAGAGATACATATCCTGCAAACATTACAGCTGTGGTTGGGCGCACCATATGAGTGATAACAGCCATATAAAAACCATAAGTAAAACTATAAAAAAACATAAGTAAAACCTGTCTTGCTGTACAAACGCGGGCTCTTGGAGCTTTGCTACAAGCCAGTATTATTATATATTTGACTTCTTTCCCACTCCAAGCAAACCACACTCCGATAGAGAAGGGTGTTCTCGTCGGTTTTCATTATATTTAAAGAAATCTACCATATCTGCTTCTGGTCTCGACTGAAGATATATAAAAAGTTGGGTGATGGTGTGGTATTTTGTTTTAACATTCCAACTTTCTCTCCTTTCTTTCGTATGTCTGGACGATTGCTAACGTGAACAAACGGTTTCTGTTAATTGTATGGGAAACCGGAACAGTAGCATTTGTAAGACGTGTGTCTACATCTACTGAATGAAGAGATTTGCCAACTTCAATGATTTTGGATAGAGACATAGCTACTACATTTTCCATAACATCACATGTATCAAGAGCAAGAAGCTCATGGCTTGTCGCCATTTTGGTCACAACTTTCATAAAGTATTTTACATCCCATTTTAGCAAAAATACAATTTATATATATATTTGTGCTTGAAATTTTCCCCAGATCAACCCGAAATCTTTACAAATGAATTCTATATAGTCGAAAACCATAGAAAAGTGGTATTAAATGTGTCCCTACGTCTATTAGTTTAAAAGTTATGACATGTCCCCATTTGGAATGGCGGCCATCTTGGATTTGTTCAATATGGCGTCCATGGCGGGAGCCCAGCTTGGCTCCCGCGAAAAATCAAAAGTATATGACCTTGGCTACAAGTGATCCAAATTTGGTGCTTGTGGAACGATTTGAACAATTATATGATTAAGCCCCCTGACTATAATACTACTTTTCAAGCACTTGAGTTTGTGTCTCGCTACCGCGATTCACAACCTTAATAAGTGCTTGAAAATCACTCATATTTGTTAAATTTGAAACCAAAAATAAAAAAATCTTGATGTTTAAACGGTAATTTCATTTCCAATATTAGTGCTTTGATCGGCAAATAAAACTGATTAAAAAGGTCCGGGTGAAGCAAAATGGTGACGATAAATCCTATATTAATTTCTTATTCGAGAAATCATAGACAGGAATTGCGATCTTTTTTATCACTCTACTGCTATGCAAAGAAAAACAACAGTAGCGCGTTTACTTTACAGGTCAGCAGGACGACATGCAAGCAAAGCTAGTTGAAGAAGTCGACCTTGGTTAGACTCGCCAAATGAGAATTTTCTCGCCTCTCTGCTATAGTGGTCGTGATCTCAGGGGAAATGAGAGGATTTGTCAGGATTATACGGTCAAAAATCGGAAGATGGAGTGATTTTGCTCTCGGCTCTTGACCATTGCATCCCACATATTACAGTAAATCAATGCTGTTTCAGCGTTGGAATTACGCCAAAAGTCATATTTGTGACAGCACCTTGTGCTGGGGTGCTTGTTTTTTTCAATTGATCTCATCTTGATATACCGCAGATTGAGAAACTGGATGGTGCCCCTTTGGGCAAATGAGTATTTTCTTTATCAGAAATCAGGGGCGGATCCAGAAAAAAATCTGACAGGGTTCCAACCATTAATAATTATAGCCTACACAGATACATGTATATATATATGGTAATTTTCTTCGGGATTTAAATATTCGTGAATTTCTGATTCTGGTACTTTTCGTGAAGTCTACAATTTTTAATAATAAAACAAAAACTCTGCCGTATTTATGCCTAACAGATGTAGTCACTGAGTTGTGGAAAGTAACTTTCTAACAATGGCGCTTAGTGTTTTAGCTTTCACGGTTGAGTAACTTACTCAGCCGTGAAAACTAAAACATCGTTTAGTTATCACAAGTATAGGCGTAGCCCACTTCACCCTTGCGTAATACCAATTACGGAAATAACGACACGTGCCGACCTTCCCAACGGGTTTTTGCTCAAACGTTGGCTTAATGTTGGGTCAGCGCCGGAGATGCCAGGCCAACGTTGAGTCAGCGTTGGGGTAATATCCAGTGCTAGTTGAGCGGGGGGCAATGGACTCTCAAGCTGGTATTGTTATACAGACACATTAGGGTAGTCAGGCTAGCAAAACCGTTTCGATCACTGACTGATATGATCAATTAATATACAAATTGATTATGTACTTTATTCTCCAGTTATTTTCATTCAGGCTCATGCACTATAAGTTAAATTGTAAGATATACATTGTTGATGAGTCTTCATAGAGACTGTAGTTAAAACTCACTGTGGGCAATTTCGATTATATTAGGTAGCGCTATTATAATAATAATTTTCTTAAAGATTCTTAAATTTTCTATTTTGTTCTCAACGCGAAAATTAAAACTTATCGAAAATTAGCAGATCTATATTAGTAAAAAAGTATAAAAATAAGTGACCTAAATTTAAACAGAACAATTTCGATGTATAGAGCGCCTTTAAAGCTAGGTGTATTTAATTTATTGAAGTCTTCGGAAACAAAGGGTGGTGTGAATGTTATGCAATATTGGTCCCCAATGACAACCTGTTTGCACTTGTAGGCTTATACAATAGGCAATAGGCAGTATCTATTTACGTTACAAGTAAGCAGATAGGCCTACTGCCTTTTGGCTTTGTAGAAGAGTGCATATTGTTATTTGACGTGACTGTTAATTACACAGGTCTGCTGCCGGTGTTACCCCCACCCTTCCACACCTCCTAGTGCTAGTGTTTATCTTGAAATCAATGAAACAGCCCCGGGAAACAGCCTAATTGACTAACAAAGAAATATAGGCTATCAGTTTTGTTTTGGAACCCTGTCATCAAAAAGGTGACAGGGTTCCAATCCCCCCAAAAATCAATAAATTTTCCGTTTTTCAGGTCTCTAACCCTTTAATTTGATAGATTTGAAAACGCTGACAGGGTCCCGGAACCCTGTGAACCCGGTCTAAATCCGCCCCTGGAAATTATATTTTCGCAAAAGCAGCCGTAGAACAGTCGTAAAACAATAATTGGTGTATAATCATCATATATGTTTGCGTGGTCTGACAACACAATAAACATTTCTAATTATTGACAACCATGTCAAAAATAGAAAATACGGGAATTTCGTCTCTATAACTAGTCTAACTGGTGAATGCGCAGCAGAAAAATTAAAAAACTTTGCAGTTCGAGTCTATGGACATGTTCACATCATATGGTCATATTAAAAAGCCAAAATAAAATCACCGATTTTTTGATGATTTTAGCGTGAGCTAGTCCCTTTAACTTAATGACAGATTAACCTAGCCTACTCTAGTCCAACTATTTAAGCTAACACAACCACACGATGGAAAAAACACGTAAACATGATCATTAGCTCATTTAATAGCGAGTGCGAACTACTAGGCATATTAAATGAGCTAGATAAAAATAAGCAGCTGTCGATCCAATGTTGCTTTAATGTTTGGCCAGCGTAGCAGACGGTGGAGCAACAATAATATTAATCAAACGTTGGGTCACCCTCATTGTGATAATAATTATGCAATCTTGTTTTTGTGGAATGCCGAGTATGCAATTATGTACGGCCTAATTAGGCAAGAATCATCTATTAAAAGTGATAACATGTCATTGAAAAAAGTTGTGGACCATTCAAATGCTTACAACGTTTACTAATGATCACTTAAAATTCCTGAAATATTTATTTTTATTTCACCCTTATTAATTTGCCACCCTCCCCTGTGGCAGAATATTTTTTAATGCAAATGTTATATTCCAGTTCATCATCAGTTAGGCCTGTATCAGATATTTGTGTTAGTATTGGTTGTAGTTCCACATTTTTAAAACAACTTTACTGCCAATTTTCCATTTTTATACTTGATTTCGTCTCTGGTAAAAAAAAACTGTTGAGTCCCAGCTGTGTCTGAATTATTTCGTGTCAGTGGCTATACTGGCGGTCTATATATTGCACTGAGAAAATACGAAAAATTCAAATAGGCCCTAAAATATTTCTTGAGAAATAAATTCGCCATCACCCAGGTGAAGGAGTCATGGTAATTGAGGAATAATCTTTATCCCGTGATCCTTATTATTTTATTTTATGCAACGCCAAGTGCTTGAATGAGAGGGCAGCACGTCCATCTCTAATCTAAGCCGTTGTCCGTTTCAAGCGATCCCATAGCCTACTGTGGATTGTGCTTGCGGTGTGTTATAATTATCATAGGGTAGGATAGTCTATGGTAATTACTATCAATATTAGCATATCTACTTTGGAACAACGTTGTTTCAAGGTATTCTATGATAATTATTATCATGAATCTTAGCATATTTATTCTCCATAACGTTGTTTTAAGTTTTGCTCAACGTTTCAATTATTGGCCAAGACTAACACAAAATTGATATATTTACTCTGTTTCTTTTCAAAACAAAATTAAATTAATGTTTGAAAAATATGTCTATCTCACAATAATTGAGGGTGGACATGAGAAAGAAAACCATTCGCAACAAATTCCTACTTTTAAGTGCTCTGAATGGTCAAATTTTGAAGATTTGCATTGTAAAGATTTGCTTCTGTCGCCACATAGGGGCTATATGGCTATCATTTATTTGACTTCTTTTTAAAAACATGCAAAAATGGTACATTATCATTATTATTAATTAGGTATGTTTTTGGACATGTTATTACCTTTGGTTGACGAGAACAGGTCGATACGACCTCTACAAAGCCTGTCAACCTTATTAGTGAATTAAAATTATATAATAAAATAATATGACAGTGTAATATAAAACCGACTGTTCACTGGCTATAGGTGTTGCCATACTTATCATGTAAGGCAGCATCATAATGATATCCAGTGTTTAAAATAACAATGGTTTTGTGTACATGCTATTTGAAAATGTACATACATAGTATAGATTATAAATTTTGCGATATATACACATAAAATAACCGACAGTTGTCTGTTTCCCGCACCAAAACCAGAGATAAAATAGCTACACTGTGCTCTACACAGTGTAGCAAGAAAGGACACTCTGGAAAGCGTAGAAACCTAAGTAAAACCTCTAAATCCTTTAGTTGTTTATCATATAAAAGGACAGACGACTAGGGTATGTGTAAAGGAAATATAGTAAAAACTAATGACACTCCTAATTTTAACATGGGCCTACATACTTCCCTAAATAAAAGTAATAACATAGTTGATTAGAGATCTTTGAAATCCACTTTGTCTGGAAACAAAGGCGACTGAAAAATCACTAAACCTAAAAATAAAACAGAAAAAAAACAAATACAAATTTTGAGAGGAACAGCCATCCATGCCATGTGGTAATACTCTAAGTCAGATCATGACAAGCGTGATCTCGTAGAGTGATGTCGGTCTGCTCCGAACAGTATCAGAGACTGTCTCCGGCCTTAATTCGAGCCAGGCAGACACCACAATGCAACATTCGCAGATTATCGTTCATAGGTCGATCACTTAAGGTGCCATTTGTGCTAGATGTATATATATTCAATACACTAGTATAAGTTAGGCAGGGCGGTTCGTCAGCTGCCAACACATGAGTATCGACAACGGAGCCCTCCGTCCCTAGTCATGCGTGGCTGAAGCTCAAATAGCCGTGTCACAGCCGATTCAAATTGCACGGGTAGTTTGAGACACAAAATATTCCGCTATATTCGACAATTTACACAAGCACAAGCCAGGCTCCAGGTACATCGATTATTCACATCAAATAATTTTACCATGGTGAGATATAATTCATTCAGGTTCTTCTTAAAAATCTGCAAGCTACTAGCACCTCGGATAACAAAAGGTAAAGTGTTCCATAAGCGAGCAGTGCGATAAAAATAAGTACATTGGAACTGAAGAGTCTTGCACAGAGGTAATTTGAATAGAACACTCTGTTTTGCCCAGTTCATTGTCTAATCTGAGTCTTTAATCTGTTAATGGCGCCAATAATGCATCCCAGACACCAGCCCTTTAAATCGGAAGGGGTTTATATTTAGGTGTGGAGGGGGCTGGAACCAACATGTCGGACACTGGTGGATTAATTTTATATACAATTAATGGTTACCACTATGGAAATTAAGGGGGGTGCTCGAGCACCCTGAGCACCCCCCTGGATACGCCCCTGACGTTCAACAGATGCTGGGTTAATGTTGGCTCAACCTTTGCGATGTTGGACCAACATTAATCAAACATTGGTGCAAATTATCCCGACGGCTGTGTCTGTTGCACGTCTCGTCGTTATATGATGTCTGATAGGCTATATCTGGTCACGTTGCACTATTTCTGGCTGCCGTGTAATTTTCACCTCAATGTGAGAAACAAACTTTATCAGTTTGCAGGCTCATTATTCAGCATTATTCAGCTTCTGACTCATATCACTGGCATGCCCTCTTGCTCTGAATATGTGTTATGAGAGCTTCCGAGTAGCGCAACGACTATGCCGGAATCTCGTCCCGCACGAATAATGAGAGATTGTGGAAATGCACGAATGAGTGGTAGTATGAAGAATTCCATTTAATAAATGTATCAATTATAAAGAAGATTCATTATTACTACTGCTGCACACTGTTAAAATGCATGAAACTTTTGATGGTGATTTCGTGATTTTATATTGCACAGCAGAACTGGAGAAGGAAACCCGAAGGGGATATCACTTCTAACTGCCCCCCAAACCACTTGAGACACCTGCTGAAATGGTCATTGACCCTGAATGATTCAAATACAGCCATTATTACACCTAGCTCACATATAAAGCACGTTGGAAGGCACAAAATTGATATTTTTTGTAATTTTTTTATCGAGTTTGACCTTCATATGACCTTGATATGACTTTTGCACGCCACCTCAGTATAGTGGAACTCCAACCCATGCTACCCTTTCCATACAGTCATATGTAAATTTGTTGCAATTCATGGCATAGCTGAAGTTCCACACTACTATATTTGGTCACTTTTGGCATTCAAACTTAGTCCTGGAGAAGGGAAATTTATCCGGAGGTGAAAATAAGGGGAATCTTAAGGGGCTAGGCCCCTATCACTCCTCGAATACTGTTATTACCCTAACACTACTTAAGATACCTGCTGAAATAGTGCTTAACCCTGTATGATTTAACTACAGTCATATATAACACTTCGCTCACGCATAAAAGTTGGAAGTTAAAAATGGTATTTTTTGTATTTTTTATCGAGATCGACCTTCATATGACCTTGACATGACCTTGGCATGACATTTGCCTTCAACCCCAGTAAAGTGCAACCCCGTCCCACCATACATTACAGTTACAAATATGAGAGTTCACTTTTAATGATGTTCAGTAGGCCTACTGATGAATCTTAATGGGTGGTTTTTCAAGCCCAAAATACCATTATGCTAGAGTAATTAGGCATTGTATAAATTGGCAGGGGCTAAATTATTAGGCATGGAAAGGGTTAACAGGCTATCACACAGTTACAGATCTCCTCGGTTATATAGCCTGATCATCACTCATATTTCGTAAATGGTCGCAAACAGTCGCAAATGGTCACCAACGGTCGCAAACCGGTGCAAAAGTAGGCGATTGGTCGCAAATAGTCGCAAATGGTTGCAAACGGCCACACATTGCCGTAAATGGTCGCAAATAGTCGCAAATAGTTGGAAATGGTCAAACAGTCGAAAATGGTCGCACGCGATTGAAAATTGTCACAAGCGGTCCCAAATAGTCGCAACTAGTCGCAAACTGTCGCAAATGGTTGCAAATGGGCGCACATAGCAAAACGGTTACAAACAATCGCAAATTGTTACAAGCGGACGGGAAAAGTCGCAAAGGTCGTTAACTGTAGCAAATGGTCGCAAACGGTCGCAAACGGTCGCAAATAGTCGCAAAGGGTCGCAAATAGTCGCAAATGGTTGAAAACGGTCGCAGACGGTCGGAAATGGACGCAATCGGTCGCAAACGATCGCAAACAATCGCAAACGATCGCAAACAATCGCAAATTGGTCGCAAACAGTCGTAAATATGTCACAAACAGTCGTAAATATGTCACAAACAGTCGCAAATGGTCACACACGGTCGCGAATGGTCACAAATCGTCACAAATCGTCACGAACGGTCGCAACCGGTCGCAAATGGTCGCAAACGATCGCAAATGTCGCAAATCTCGCAAAAGTCACAAAAGTCTCAAATGTTTCAAAAGTCACAAAAGTCGCAAATGTCTCAAAAAAAAGATGAAAATGTACGTCCAAACTTTATTACTGTCACAGTTGTCCCTAGTTTTTATTGTTTTTTGCAGATACTTTTTTCTTTTCTTGTAAGTTCATTTCAATTACTAATATTATAATACTGCCACAAATATCATTTAGGTAGTTGCCAATTCCTGCTTTCAAAACAAATCATCTGCTGAATGTTTAATAGTATCATCAACATCATATTAAGCAAATTTATCCTGCTTTTGACAATTTTTGTTCATGCGTAGATAATTTGATATTTACGACAATTCTGTAAAATATGTCAATAAAAATGTTTTTCAAGAAACCGCAGATGTTGAACCGTCTTGCACTTAACCACGATTTGGAAGTCAGCCAAGGTCAAACCGAGGCTAACTGATTGACCAAGGGAAAAGTGTTTGTTGCCGAAAACAGGTGATGAAGAGGCCCCATTATGTGGCGATCCCCAGGGACAAGTGCGTGCTGGAGTAACATTTGGAGCGCTAGAATGGGAAAATTCAAGAAAATGCAGAGAAAATCTAAAAACTCATATGTGATCGGCTATGATCACATTTAAGTAGCAACAAATGGCATTTGACAATAGTTTTTTTGTGATTCACAAGTATTTGCATATTACAGCATTTGTATGCGTACCACGCACGTTTTTCTTGTTTACTGCATGAGACCTATCATTATGATAAGTGAAATCAAGTGAATTTGATTATGCAACGTTATTATTATTTTTTGCACTATAATTTGATATATTATTCCACAGCTGTCAGCTTTTAAGACGTAAAAAAGGAACAATATACTCCTAAAACAAAATACAGTGCAATCCAATTTTAAATTTGCACTTTTTCTTTTTAAAGCTGTTAAAATGGATGAGTATGTCATAGCTTATTAATAGTAATTATTACCTTGGAAGTGGTTGTTGATCACTACAGTTATTCTTGGTTTGAATTCAAATAAATACTTTATGCAGGGATTCAACAGTTAATTTGGTTCCAGGTCATGCTTGTTTATTTTCCACCGAATCACTCGAGCAGTGCGTTGTCTGTCAGCTTGGGGATTACCTACCCGTCGCTGCCTCGATGTGAAAAATAAAAACGAAAACGAAACACCACAGCCTATGTTGTTTTAATGCTGGCCCAACGTTATAGACGCTGGACCAACATCAAGACAACATTGGATACAACAAGTACCTTCAAGTGAGTACAAATTATTCATTCTTTTAAACTTTGAGGCCAAGTATTGTGAAATGTTACGTTTATGAGACACATTTCACATTTAAACGCTGCATTTAAATTTTTTTTTAAGTGATAATTAAAATGTTGAAAACGATTAGAGTCATGCTTGGTGCTCCAAGGGTTAAACGCCACCTACACCAATGCAGATGGAACACGGTCGTCCCGTATCAAACACTAATGTCACACGGTGTTTTTAATCCTTAATGTGCTGATTTCAAAATTTAAACATTTTTGCCCACTTGAAATTGTGTCTCGCTAACACGACCCACAATATTAAGTTGTTGAAAATTACTAACATATGCACAATTTCAATAAAAACATGATAATCTAGTAAACTTGAAACCCATTTATACTGTAAATTTTACCGTTTGAAGTACAAATAAATTGAATGGAAACGGCAAAAAACGTGACTAGCATTTAAGCCTGATCATGCTAAGTTAATTCACTTAATTTTCACCCAGCTGAAGCTGTTTCTCGCTACCGCGACCCACAACTTCAAGTTGCTGAAAATAACTCATATTTGGCATTAGGCTATGACCCTTGAAAATGAAAAATACCCTTCAAAACTGAGAATTCACCTCTGCCGATATAAAATCTGTTTGCGTCTGGAGGAGGGGAGAGGGGGGTGAGCAACAATAGGAAATGTTGGCCCATTGTCTTCACGTTGTACAAATGCTATACAAATGTCTTGTGTTACCTGGGACGCTGCTGTCCCCGGACATAGCGCTTGATCCGAGCCCCATGTGACTAAACCTTTACAACGCTAAAATATGTCTATGCAAACCATGGAGACCAAAGGGTTTCTGTCAATTTGAAATCACAACAGATGTCTTAGGTAGCTCTTGCCTCTTCATTTGAATACTTTATTATGGGTATACGTCAGAATCTGACGTCTAAAGACGGTCTACGCGCTGAAAGGGTTTAAGCCATTTGTCAGGTATGTCGCTAGGCATTTAGCATCAGAAAATAAAATTCTACTACATAGCTTTATATCTGTACATACAACTTGGTGAATGCATGATGCACAAAAAAGTGAAAAAATGTATCGATTGCATGTCTAGCCAACAAACAGTGTATCGGGATAAAGCACTTTCCAAAGCATATCGTCACTAAACACCCAACAAACAGAACATATTTTACAACATCTTCAGAAAATCGCATGGAAGCAGTTATAAAGCATTATTTCATAGGTTTTAGAATTTTTTTAAAATTGTTTTTTAATGTTTCAGAAAATGAAATCATGAAAATGAAATGAAATGAATCAGGCTTTATGAGTGAGATGACACTGCCCTCCAAACACAGGATTCAAAATTCAAACCCTGGAGGTCTGAGGCCGAGCACGCTACCTTTTATAACGTGATAAAACATTGTAAAAACAAATTATATAATGATTTTTTTGTAAAACATTTAAATGATTCGTATATATTTTCGGGACCCTGCGAAATAAATCTGTGTGATGTGTAACAATTAGTCAAATATATTCTCGATATTTACAAAATATTATTGTGTTCTTTTTGCATTCTAACATAAAAAAAACACATCTTAATCCAGGACTTTGAAATTGTGTTATTTCCATGCCCATGCCCGGAAAACACAAAACATTTGCATAACATTTATATAACGTCGGACGTTGGCCCAACATTGTATAAATGTTATACAAATGTTTTGTGTTCGCCGGGGCAGTCATACTATAATAGGATATGCAGCGTCCAACTGCCTCAAGTCTGGTTATGTACTCCATACAAAGACAAACTACATATAACTACTTACATTAAATGTAAGCAGTTACTGCTGTTTGCCTTCATATGGTTGCTTTATTGTGCAAACCAAAAAGGCAGTATGTGATTACGTGCAAAGTAAGCACATACTGCCTTTTAGTTTTGTGCGTCAGTGCTGTACTGTGTCGTCCCATGGCGACATATTATTGAGTCTTGAATGATCAATGACATGGCGAATTTTGGTCATCTTAGTTCGTACTAAAATAGGATATGCGGAGTCCAACTGCCCCAATGTATTTGATTTCATCCTGATAGACCTTTTCCCTCGGAATTTCTTTTGTCTTCCGCTGAGACAATTGGCTTTGGTTTGATCGATGACTGGGCGACTTCGTCTAAATAAGTTCCCTGCTGTATATAAATGTAAGGCGACATAGACAAAAAAGTAGAATCGTTCTGCAACCCTTGGGGCACAGCACAGTTTACCAATATCGTGTGTGGGTCATGCAATGTTGTCCCTGGCAACGCAGTGTGCGAAGGGGGGGGGAGGGAGGGGGGTATATTCCAACGCAGTAATAATTTCAGCGGGGTTTCACATTTGCGTATTTTTTCATCAAATTGTTTACACTGAATTGGATCAAAACGTGTACTGAAACAAAGAAAGCTACTACAGAATGTACTATTCATCTCAATGTGTAACGAAAATGCATCAATTTCACGACCATCCTCGATTGTGTTGAGAAGTTATACGTTTTAGGGCCATCAAGAAATGTTATGTATTGTCATGATTTTTTAAACAATATTTTATATCCATTTGTGTCCGTATTTTTCGTCCAAAAAACATTGTTTTTTCTCCATACATAACTCCCTGATGTGGAGATGCAACGCTGCACGGGGCTCGTCCCCTATGTGTCTCCTATTCTGGTATTCAGGTTTCAAAAAATCAAAATGTTGTTTTCCCCCATTCACTCGTGATAGATTCAGTATTGAGGAGGGGCTCCATGATCGAGATGTTGGTGGAGGGAAGCGCCATCTGGTCAGATGGCGCTTCCCTCCACCAACATCTCGATCATGGAGCCTCTCATGATTCTTCTTACAATCCTCAGTAGATGCCCAGTTTAGCCTGTATGAGCAGAAAAGTGACCTACAATCTTATTGATCTATTTTGTGTACTCCATAGGAGAAATAAATAGTGATAAACTTCTGTTTCTCGGTTCTGATATTCAGCCACGCCAGTTAATTGATGCACTACTACCCAGTAAACACAGAATATTTTTTATAACATTTGTTCAACGTCAGTAAACACAAACCATAAAAATGGTTTGTGTTTACTGGGTAGATACCATTATCGCTAATCCCCAGTAATAGCATGGAGATAGTACTGTCTCCATGGTAATAGCTTCTCCTAGATATATCCCGAAGAGATTGTTATCCAAGGTCATGTAGGCTAAGGTGATGTGATCATCTCATTGCAAAAACATGACGTTGAACCAATGTTAGTTTAATGTTGGGCCAGCGTCGTAGACCCCTGTGCCAACATTAAAACTGCTTTGCTTCAACGTCTTGCGTTTGCTGGTGAATAGGCCTACATCAGCTGAATGTTGTGCCGACATTGCTTGACGGCGAAAAGGGTGTGACCAGGACATGAGAAGAATGATATTTCCCATCACACAATTGAGTGACCGTGACCCAGGCATGTCTAAGTGAGCACCACAGAATAAAAGCAGATCGATACCTTAGCCCTTTAACCACCTGTCCCGATCATATTCGGTTTTTATTTTTTTAATAGCACAATAATTACCAGCTTTAAGCATGTTAAAGATCAAACTTGACCCAATCAATGATCAAATCAGTAAGATTTCAAAATCGTTTCACTCACTTGAAGCTGTGAATCGCGTCAGCTAGATCTGTAGATACAGCTTCAAATGAGTAAAAATTTCAGGTAAATAACTTAGATGTTATAGGGTTAATGTGCAATTGAATTCACCAAAGCAAAACAGCAAAGTATCACGGTCTACCTACCGTTAAATCTATCCACCGAGATTAGTTATAAGGTAAGGTTTTTAAAACCTTAACGGAACAGTAATTGCCCATGCCGACAAGTGAAACATTGCTATCATTCATGCTATCAAGATTCATGCTATCATGCATATTAGAGGTCAGACAAGTGACAACAGATTATTTACACTTGCCAGTTATTCGGCATGCAACTTGATATTTTAAAATATATTGTTAATTTTACAAATTGTGCTTTTCTCCGCATGCATTGACACTATCAATACGTTGATAGCCTTATTTTTTACTGCTTCCTAATTTTATTTGGTGAGCTCCTATACAAACAGACACATGAAATCATTACAGTAAGTACATGCAATACCATGTAACACCAAATGTGTGCAATATTTTTGCAAAATATACAATGTAAGAGATACAACGTATAGTATTATACAGAAACATAGATCACTGGGAAGAGATTATAGGATCTAATAAAGCATTTACAAGTAGTTCCCATCCACCAAGTTATGTAAATATGTCATAAATTTCCCACAGTCCTACTACAACCACAACTACTACATAGATATTTGAAATATCATGTACAACAACCGTTGCACATAAATTGGCTATCTACATTTTCTACTAACGTTTGTTTTTAATTTGATACAAATGTTGGATAAGTCGATATAGTACTCTGGGGTAGAGAACTCCACATGGGAATAATCCCACTAAAGAAATTGCCTTAAAAACAGTGTGTTATGTTTAATTCTATATGCTGAATTCATATGTTATCATCATTGATCTGATAAGATTCCATGGACTCTTAATGGGTCATTTCTAACATAATTTCAATTAGGTTTTCGTAGCAATTTCAAAGTGTTTTTCGTATCACAATTTCAATGGGTAATCACTAACACAATTGTTATGGTTAATTCCTAACACAATTTCTATTAAATTGAATGTCCATTTTTACGTTGTCATCTGATTATATGTATTTTATAAAGTATATTGCTACATCCTATCATAGGCACCCCCTTTCTACACCAACCCCTCCTTGTCTGCACTATAGTGTAGAGGGGGAGGGGTGGGTGTGGAAAGGGGGTGCCTATGATCCTATCAAGTTCTTGATCCTATGAAGCACACAAATGTACCCCTGTTTTCAACAGCTACATTGTAAATTAACGTCTCGTTTCTTTTATTGGTTTGGTACATTTGATCACGTCTTTAATTTGGTGAGATTTGTATGACGCCCACAAATGCAGTTTGTCTGTCCAATGGTTTTAATCTGTATACATTATCCATTTGTTAGATATTTACTTCTTTATTTTAAATGTGATTTATCACCCCTTATATGGTGGGAATAATTATGTCCTTATATGGGGTGATTGGCTATCATGTGACCCTCTCAGATGGTCACATGATAGCCAATCACCCCATATATGGGATGATTGGCTATCATGTAACTCTCTCAGAGGGTCACATGATAGCCGATCACCCCATATAAGGAAACACTTGTGCCCCATCTTGTGGCAACTTTGATTTATTTGTCACAAAATTATTCATACTATATAAGGGGTGATAGATCACCTTTAACCATAGATAACATTTGTAAAACACGTTCTAGATTTTTTCTGTCCCGAAAACTTTTTAAGCCTTATCAGTAGATTCTCTGGCAGTCCATGTAGTTATACTGGTAATACTTGGTGCTAAGATATCGGACATTGGGGAAATTCAAATTAATGGCAGAGGAAATTGGGTTGGACTCTTGGCGGTTTTAATCTAATTTGCCTTCGTGACGTCGACACAAGACTGACGTAACTCATAAAAATCGTGTATCCTGGGAAATACCACACTGCCCATCGCATTTTCTCGGGCGTATCAGAAAAAATCTTTAGTACAATGGCTAGTTTCCATTTCAGTACTTAATCTACCCACGTAGGTGTTGTGTTTTTTGTTTATGGTGCACATTATTGCGTTTGATATCAGTTCAACTCAACGTCAGCTACGCCGTAGCCAGAGCTTAACCGTTCACCATTTCAAGCCTGAATTTACCATTGTCATCTTCATCCACTACAAGCCGCGAATAGCCGCGAATTGCTGTCGCAATTCTCGACATGTAGTGGATGAAGTTGATTTGATGTGGGCGAAGAAGTGAAGAAAATTGCCATATATTGGTAAACCAGTTTCATGGAAATATTTATTCTAAAACCTCTAATTACAGGAAAATTAAGTCTGTTTTCAGGGATGTAAAATGATGCTTTAATGCATAATAAGGTAAAAGTCACTTTAAATCTGTCACTTTTGCGTTGCATGCTTCTCGCTAATTACTAGTTAAACGCAATTTTCATCCGATTGTCATGCAATTTGTCAAGCATTATTTACTAGTCTTACGGCAATTTCTCTGACAATTTCAAGAAAAAATATTATGTAGTTTAAAATTTAGACCGTTTGACACGTAATAAATTTTGTATTATGACGTTTTTCTTTAAACCCATTAATTTCATTCAGCTTTAATCTCGAAATTCTACTACATGTTAGATGGTGTAACTTTTGAAATACATACTCAAATTTCAGGGGTTTTCAAGGTAGACGCCGGATTACTTACAAAAAGTGCTTGCAAAATTTCATGGAAATTGATTAAGAATTGACTGAGAAATCAGCACAAAACACCTAACGCTGGTGGAAGTTGACTGCAACTATAAAGTGCTGAATTAATTTGTAAAAAACATCGTAACCAAAATGTTTTTTCAGTTTGAAATCATCATAAATGTCTTCGTTAGCTCTTTCTGATTCATTTGAATACCTATGATAAGGGTCTACGGCCATTACAAATATGTTTTGCTTTTACAGTGCGGTGATCGACTTTAGTCGTCAGAATCTGACGTCTGTAGACGTCAGATTCTGACGACTAAAGTCGATCCCCGCGCTGTAATGGTTAACTTAAAAATATTTTATCTCTGGTTTCTGTTACGGGAAACAAATATTTTACACCGTCACCATGGCAATTCCGCTTTTCACTTCACCTTGATTTTAGGAGTATTTGTCTCATATCCACAAAAAGTCGACTATGGCAAGGCTAAGTAATTTGATTTCAAGTGCAGCTATGATCAGATGATGTATATTTTTAGTTTGTATATATATCATTTCCATAATTATATTACAATTCTAGAACTGTATTGTATAATTGAATGACAAACAGGGCACATATTAAAAAGTTCGAATATGTATACACATTGTCTTAAAAAGTATTTTATTAAAATAATAATAGCTGAGCTGATAGTAAAATAAATCATAATGGCACAAATGTCGTTTTGTTTTCGTTGAATTATATTTCTTCACTTTTTTAGGGAAAAATCAACAAAGCCCGAACTTATATCATAGTTTGTAATTATGATAAGCAAATTTGTGTGCACGGATTAAGCCTAATGAAATATAACTTATCAATCTTCTCTCTGATCATGCTGATAACTACATCGTATTGTATCCGAAATAATAAATAGCTCTAAAAGTAGTCGATTTAAAAAATAAGCAATTTTACCACTGGGCAATAAAATAATGTGTAGACCTACGACTGTAGTTTGTAGGCCTAGTCGCAGAGCGTATTCACTCAATCTTGAGTCACCAGAATCTCCCATTCGACCTGCACACATGGTAGTTTAAATATAGATCATACATATTATTAGAGTTCGACTTCCTAAAAGACGCTTAACAACGGAGTTATATCTCAACACCAAAAGTAACCAGAGTTTGACTTGATAGGATGGTAGTATGGACCTTCTAGAACAACCGCAGGTATTTAAATTCACTTTTTTCATCGCAAGAGAAGCCTTGCTCACATTTGTATTTGCTTCAGTTGGTAATAAAATATGTTAGCACTAACCGCAACAGTGTGTGCAATCAAATTGTGATATCATTTTTTTGTATGACATTTTAAGATACGGGGTGTACTTTGTGGTACACCAGAAAAGATAAAGTATGTGTACATAATATTGGTAGTATATTTGTCAATACTGAAATACTTTTAAAGATTTTGCCACCAAAACGTAATATGTTTAATGGTTTATATTTATAAATAAAACATTATAACAATTTCCAAGTTTTTAAGATCACTAAAGGTCACATAAAATATAAATACAAATGAAATCATAATAGCCAAATTTAACTCCTAAACTATAGAAACACCTATTTTGTTCATCATGCTGTTCACAGGGTGAAATAATTTCCTCAACACCAAAACAAACCAAGGTTAGACCTGACAAAATAATGATAGGTAGTCTCTAGAACAATCCCGGGTAGTGTGTGGGGTCGAATTGAGGCATAAACAATGTTTTAAGCTCTTTTTTTATGTGGAGTTATATTAAATGGCATAATCTAAAACACGGAGTTGAATGAAATAATTGACAATTTATTACGATTAATCCACAATTTGTCTGCATCAAAGCAGGTATATTTTCTTTGTAATATTTTAAAATCGCAATAGACGATTCAAAGCTGTAAAAATCAGATGACATACATTTAGCCAGTAGTTTCTTTACACCACTCACCAGCTTTAATATTATTTTGTGTGTGAGTAATACTTTTGCTTGGGGAACAAGACATGACTTCAAACATGTGTTACAGTCTTTTGGAAAACAAACTGTTATTGTAATATATTCTAAGCTTATTTAGATAATTAATTAACAGCAACCAAATATAGTTACCTTATATGAAATATGTCTCAAAGTCCCAGTTCACTATTCAGCAAATATACTATCAACGGGCAGTACTGTATGTCTGTTTTCACAGGGTTTGAACACGGGGTGCATGCATCACTGGCGTTGCAGTCAGGCCCTCTACCAATGCGCGACGCCCCCTCTGTGAATTATCAGACCTATCACATCTGCATTAATTACTTATGTAATGTACATGAAAAGGTAGTTCATTACTGCCACTTCGTATATTTTTCCACAGGCCCAGTTTCGTTTGCTGACAGAACATGTAAAATAAATATTGAAATTAAAATATTTAGGGCAATTTTTAAATGTATTGTTCATTAAAATGTCACGACGCCTCCCAGCAAACACGAGACATTGAACCAATGTTGTTTTGATGTTGGCCCGCCGTCTTCGAGCAACGTGAGTGAAACATGCACGAACCATGACACCACAATCATAAAAACCAAATGAATCATGATGTTTATAAATAATTTTGAGTCTATATACATGATATACATGTAGTTTGTTTTTCAGTTTTTCCTGCGAGAAACACATACTCGTAACGTGCTGGCGAGGAGATCATGCCACAGCCAGGCCATCTGGACCAATCCGAAGCCTACGATATATAGTAACTTGTACGAAAATATGGTTGTTACAGCTTAGGGGTTTTTTCGAGTTAAAAAAAATAAAAAAATCCGTTAAGCCCCAACTTTTTTTTTTAATAATGTTGTGTTTTTGTTCCTGTTTTTTTTGGCTGTACATTTTTCAAAAAAAAAAAAAAATGGGTAGAGAGCTGGGTGGGGGGGGGGGGGCCTGGCCAATCCGAGTTTTTCTCGGATTTTTGGATTTTTTAACTTGACAAGACCCCTTAGCTCACCAGGACGCGCCCTTTCGGCTTGGACTGATGGATTAAGCAAATCATACGCAAGTGCCATAATCTTTACACTCACACTCTCTCAGGACTTTTATCCAAACGCCTATCATTGTGATACTTGACGGCACACATGAGGACTGTGTAATACACCCTGTCGGAGAAACAGGTTGGACATAACAATTATTCGTCTCCAATTGTTCTCTTCTTTTTGCTTGAGACGAACGAACCTGGCATGTTCTGATACTGTTAGACAACAGCGCACTGCATCATGAATAGTCCACACCTCGCCTTATGCGAGCTACACATGCCACTTCCAAGCAGACGCGGGACATTGACCCAATATTGGTTTGATGTTGACCCAGCGTCGCAGACGATGGGTCAACATCAAACTGATATTAGGTCAACGTCACTCGTTTGCTGGGCGTGAGTTCTATTCTGAGAAAATTACACTAGTGTCATAACGAGAATATAATAAAAAATGTGATACATAATTCAACTATAATGGATCAGATGATACATAATACAGGAGTTATTAACGACTGAACTATGGTCAGTGCAAGAGAATTATATGATGCAGATACATCATTTGTATTGAATGACAATTACAGGCCTTGACCATTTTGTAATCAGTGGTAATATTTTAGGAGACAAATCCCATCGTATGTTTGAATGTGAAAACACAAGGCACAGCAGGCATGGTTACCTCGTTTTTATACTTTAAGTAAGTCTGTTCACATTCACCTCTCTGTTATCTACTGATGAGACACCTGTTTTAACCTCTGAAGCGTTAAATTATTTGTGTTTGAACCATAGAGCCCAAAGGGTTCTTTCAATTTGAGATCATCATAAATGTCTTAGTTAGCTCTTTCCGCTTTATTTGAATACCTATGTTATGGGCAGGACCGTATACAGGGGCGTTTTTTTTGGTGTCAGTAACCCCCCCCCCCCCCTGAATATTCCAAAATGCTTTGTCTTTCAAAATTTCCTGGGGGGCATGCCCCCAGACCTCCTGTTAAAGGATGGTCGACCTGTAACCCCCCCTCCCCTTTGTCTTAGTCTGGATACGGCCCTGGTGGGTCTACGATCCTGCGATCATTATAAAGGTTTAATTCTTTCAGTGTGGGAACCGTCTTTATACGTCAGAATCTGACGTCTACAGACGTCAGAATCTGACGTATAAAGACGATCCCCGCACTGAAAGGGTTAAAGAAACATGCAAAATTATCATATCTGTTAAATTTTAAGTTATTCAATATATTTAAATTCTCTCATTTTTGTATCGTTGTCTTTTTTGTCACTCCTCTTGCTTAAGTTTGTCAATTCGCTTATGTTATGCGTCAATATGCAATTAATTATCTGTAAATATATTTCTGAGTAAAATTACGTAACATTTCAAACTCAAGCTTTAGGTATCACACCAAATATGAAGCTTTAAAAATCGAGTTTATAGATTTAATATTTTAAGCACCACTTGTCGATCAGGCTCTCTCCGCCTTGACTGTGTGGGTCAGGCAACGACCCTGCTCAAATCTAAATAAATAATTTCTTGTGATATCGCTATGGACATAAAAAAATCATCTCGTATCGTCTTAATGCAATTTCCAACTTTTTAAAGATGAAAAGTAACTATTTAAAAAAATTAGCGTTCAATCCTGGATTTTGACTGTGATATGGATTAGATGGTCAGTTATGTTATCAGTACACACATGGCGTTCATTCAATGTTGTTTTAATGATTTGCGATGCTAAACTGTAATCAAGCCAACGTTGCGTCAACGTCTCATGCTTGCTTGGTGAAGATGATGCGAGGATTATAACTGTAAAGCAGGTCATCCATTTGCACGTTACCCGTGTGCGTGAATGTGTGCGTGTCCGTGTGCGTCTTCATGTGCGTGTCCGTAAAACATCGCTCCTTGTGCGATTCGACACGGCCACGGGTCACGCACGGATACGTGAAAATGGATGACACCAAGTACTTTTCTCATGTGCACGATTTTTTTGCGCACACGGTCCACGCACATTGATCCACTGGATAACCTGCCTTATGATTCACCCCAACAAACACCACACGCTGACTCAGCGATAAAGCAGCATTGGGACAACGTTTGGTTTTTGTGGGGACACAGCAACACGGGACATAGCCCATATGTTGGTTCAATGTTGGCCCATCGTCTGCGACGCTGGCCCAACATTGAACCAACACATGGGCAATGTTTCGTGTTTGCCGGGAATGTGTCACCCATTGTTGCGTTACCAGCACCAATAACAGGGCAGTATAACAAGGGAATTCAATATTTGTCACCCGAAGGGCTCCGTGGAAAAAACAGCATATCGTGACAGAGTGACCTAACATGTGGTGGCGTGATACCATCTCACGGTTTATTATCCAATAATCACAGGGAAAGCCCACTCAGCAAGCAGGAGATGCTGGCCCGGTGTGGGTGTGATGATGGGACAGCTTGTGTACGCTGGCCTAACGTTGGGTCAACGTCTCGTTTATGGTGGGCGTCAGATTTCACGTTCAAATCCCTATTCGACCCTCATTCATTTTGCTGATTCTGTTGTGATGGGGTGAGCCGCGAAAAATGCGAGAGCCGCGAAAAAGATGTGATTGAGGCTGGTGCAGCTGTCAGATGAAATAAACGCCTGCCAATCGCTGATTAAAAGCTGATCCAGCACACCTGACGCTGCCCAGACATTGATGCAATGTTGATGCGTGATTGAAGCCTGGATTGAATACACAGCTCTCTTAACCCCTTCACTACCATACATGACGGGAATTTCCGTCGTCATTCGTCTAGTTACGTAACCATACATGACGGAAATTTCCGTCGGATTTACTATAGTTACACCAGGATCCATGGATCATGGCATGAACTTTGGCCTAGAAGTGAAGTGGTTAACGCTAAATCTATCTGAAAATGTTCATATATTCCATGAGTTCTAGGCTGTAAACATAATACCACGATACATACATGTACCCGAAAGCAATAAGATTATCAGATTCTATATGGCTACTGACATCGCTATTGAATCAATTGTATTAAGATAAATGTTTTATTCGGAAATTTGATGTTAGAACACTCATTTCATTAAAATAGCAGTGATTTGCAGGGCTAACGTATTAGTAAGATTACATAACCCAAACAAACGCTGAATCTGAAATAGGACTCGTTGCCTAGCAGTACAGACGGGTCCTTCACAATAGATGCAAGTAAAGTAAATGTCAGTTTGTAGAAAATTAAGTATAGGATAACGCCCGAGGAGCTCTACATTCTTAGATGAGGAAAAGGCCGGGGCCGACTGCCAAGGCCGTTTCCAAAGCTAAGAATGTAGAGATCCGAGGGTTTTAACTGAATTAAAACACATCCGATCATAATGAGGATCCCTTATTATCAACAGCTCGGTCACACCTGACTGATTATAGCACCATAGACCTACCATGATAACTGGTCAGTACTTGATCAACAATAACAACATTTCCTGCTTAGAATGTAGTGGCCGGACAAAGCAGATAATGTAGGGTCCTAGTGTAGTGTGTTTTAATCAAAATGGGTGATTTAGACAACTTGCGACTTGAGTGAAACATAAACTCGAGGATATTATCACAGTCTTTTAAACCTTAAAAAAATCTGCATGCAAACAAGAACTTAACGTCAGCTGTGTAAAGAACTGATTTAAAAATAGACCAATCTGCCAAACAAACCCATCGATTTGTAATCCTGATTCTCATTAGGCCTATATCTCCAATCTATATCTTGCAGGCGGTGGATTGGCAGACTGGTCAATCTAGTTTCAAATTGTTAGTAAGTAATCTGTGCCGAACGAGATGCACACAATATCAATACTGATTGAAATTTGTGACAATCGGGTCGGGCCGCAAATCCATCTACCCCACAGCAAGGCTGGACCACGAGGCCGTCATATTGACGTCGGCCTGACGACCTCGAGGTCAAGCCTTGATATCACAAAGATGGTAGATTCGTGCGGATACCCACTTCACAAATATCAACGTTAATTGTTGGGTATTCCGATACGTCTTCGAGCTCAAGCTACATGTACGTTTTTGATCTTAATTTTTACGACGATTCCCCAACATTAATACAACCTTGGGATTAAATATCTCGTGCTTTTGGGGCGCCCAAGGACGCGTCATCCTAGCAAACAAGAGACGTTGGTCCTATGTTGGGTTAATATTGGTCCATCGTCTTCGACGCTGGACCAACATTAACCCAACATTGGGCCAACGTCTCGTGTCTGCTGAGATGCCCTTTTCACCTGCACTCGCTCCTGGTTGACATGCATTGTGGCACGGTGCTAAATCAGGGTTACATACGTCATATACGGTCATGGTGGGCCAACATTATTCCAGCATTGGTTCAAGGCCACTCGACTGAGCATGCACTGATCCGATGTTGGACCATTGTCTGTGACGCTGTTCCAACATTGTACCGGCGTTGGGGTGTCATGTTGCTGGATTTTTTTCGGATCTTGGGATGTCGATCTGTCACACTCAACGACACTTTGAAAACGCTGAATCCTGCGGCAAACAAGCCGGTAGTCGTTTTAATTTGATTTGAATATTGAAATAGTTGTTGATATAAAAAAAATTTTAGTATAATATTTCTTCAGTTTAAAAATTGGAAAGATTCACATGGCTATTAGACTACTTAGTTCAGCCATAGACTAGTGGTTGCCGCTAATAACTCGCATTTGAGACAGTGTGTGTACAGTGCATTTGCAGTGATTGTGGACATGGGGCACCCACCCAGCATAATGCACTGCACAGTGTTGAATGGATGTTGGCCAGCGCCAGGGACGGTGGTCCAGCATTGAACCGGCATTGGGTTAGTGTCGTGCTGACTTGTAATGAACATAAGCATTAGCTAAAAATTGTGATGAAAAATGAAGAACGAACATTGAATAAAAGGCAAACTACTACATAAAACATTTCATAAGAAAATATTCTATAAGTTATACTCAGATTTAAAAAGTCGAAGCTCGGTGTGAAGAACATGCTAGTGGGTGGCGGGAAATAACGATTTGCTCAGGGCGTATGTCCAACGAAGGACACAACAACAATATTATTGAAGGCCTATTTTACTTTACTAATGAGGGGCCAAATTTGTCTGCATAAATAGTCTTTTCCCATTTTAACATGAATCAGCTACATGGTCCTCAGTAAAGATGTTCGAGGGTCCACTTGCATGATAAAACCTATTAGGCCTATAATTAGAAGCAAACGACGGCATAGCTCTTTTAGGACCTCTTACTATTTAAAGATGCAATCGCCCACAGTACTCAGAGGATTTGAATCATGCACCCAGTTTCTCGCAGACATGATCCCCATTGCCAGATTGCTGATCTGCCCTGATTTCGTGACTGAGTTACTGCTGGGCAGCGTGAGATGTCGGCCAAGCGCTGTTTTATTGTTGGGCCAGATAAACCGACGCCGAGACAGCGTTGAAACCGCGATGTACAGCCCTGTGCGTTGACTGAGTCACTGGGACATGCTTTGAGAGGCATAGGATGTACCTTTATCCCTGAAGGAAGTCACCCAGTCACTCCCCATTGATGTTTATACAGAGGATGTATTCTCTCTAAGATTGACCCAGATTCTAGACATCTGATTGGTCGATATCAATACGTAGGATCTGGGTCAATCGATCACACTTGATCTGAAGTGTAATGAGCTTAGATTCAACTTTGACAAGCGGGTATTGCTAAAAGCGTCTTCTTGTAGTGACCACTCAAGGACGCTGATGGGATTCTAGGGACACTTGGGAAAGGAATAACCACGGGCTTTCTTCCATCTAGCCGTGGTCTTACAGTGGCCTTCCTCCATTCTATTTAAAGGTCTCGTCCACATCTATTCCTCATCGCGGTCACCACAACGCCACATACCACAGCTAGACGGAGATTGCAGTATAAACAGTGATTCGCAGATACAAAAACATAGGCCTAACTTAATTATATTTTCATAAATTAGAAAGATTTTGTGTCCACTATATTGACAACATTTGCAAGCAGTTTGACAACATAATAATTATACTACAGCCCTAGTGCAAAATGATTCTAGCAGCTCTAATACGGAAACTACAATAATTTATTACCACGACATTGTCATACCACAACGTCCTGTCCCCAGTGGGATTGAATATTCATGCCAGAAGACATCCTTATTACCACATTATTTTATCCTCACCTAGGTTTATCTTCATAACGTTGCGATTCACATTAAGCAATTTAAGACAATGAGAAAAACACATGGCAGAATAATATGCAAATATTCAATAGTGTTAGTTTCACAATCTTGAATAACATTCTCGGCAAACTCCATCATCAACTCATCCATCAAAGCTTTTTACACTAATTAAACACGTTCAATAATATAAAAGTAAAGGATCTATTCACTGATTGGTGTTATTATGTATTAAAAGTCTTTGAAGCAAGAAAACATTTCATAGTTTCAACATTTCCCCATTGCTTGTAGCAATTTATATTTAGCCAATAATTTAGCCAAAAGGTTCATAGTGTCAACCTTGAATATTCGTAAGCACGGTATTAACGCTGGTGTGACGTGTTTGGAAATATGGATCTACATCATTTTGCACTCATATACAATGTGTATGATCTGATGATGGTGTTGAAAGAGTTATTATTCATTAAAAGGCATGTACTAATAACTTTATTTGTTTTGCTATTAATCATTTTGTTTTACAGAGTATCATAAGAATAATATTATGTCTAGTAGTTTATACTTTCAGTGGCTAGGCAGCAATTTTGTAATATTCCGTTTTGATGTTGTATTTGTATGTATTAATAAAAAAGTTAATGGTTAAAAGCATTTTTAGTCGACATACAAGGATACTAGCGATCACTAATATCATTATTGTTAATGTAGTCGTAGTCAGGTGAATATAGTAGAGTCTGAAAGCCCAATCGATCTGAAGGTACCACTGTGGCTTCTCGAAATTAGTCAGATGTGTAGATTTGTGGTCTCAGATTCATTTTTACATAGCATTAAAATTCAAATGATAGTCATTTCAAAGTTTTTTTTATATATAAATCTATTATATATTATTTATCGTCATGATTATAAATGAGACGTATGTGTTAACTATAATGATTGTTTCTTAAAGCAATTACACAATAGACTGTACCTTTTATAATGATAAAGTGTGGTGTAGATTGTCAACACTGTTTTCATTATAAATTATTCTGATAATATGAACAATGTTTTTCAGTGATTTCGCTAGTTAATATGGGCCTACATGACAGGTCGTTTTTACTTGAGCACATTTAATATAAATAGTTGGATAATGATTTTTGATCGAAGTTGTATTTATCGTTGAAGGCCATTTGTGTTTCTATGTTTATTTGATCAAACATAAAGAGGTAAGCTTAACGTGTTTTGCTTTTGTGTTACTCATACTTCACAATCACACTACTTGTAGAATATCATGAGCCATTTAAGAAGTATTTTATTGTTAAATATTTTTTTGCACTGTGAATTAACAAATTATCAAAGCATTATGCCAGATAATAATTCTCGTAAAAATATGGTTACACTTCTACTCAATCACATGTCCGCGGAACTTGATCTGCGAGGCATTTTCTAAATTCACTTTGACCATGACCTTTACCTCAACAACCTAAATACTCCCTAAACCAACAAAATTGTAGCAGAAATAAACATAGCACGCAGAACAACCTTATGAATCATATGCCACACAATAAATTCGTTATATGTGTGGCGGCCATTGTTGGATTTGTTTTGTGCCCTTCCTGCAAACAAGTGCAAGGTTGTTTAGGTTATGTTCGTGACAATTTGTAGATATGATTTTCGTCGGCCAACCTTTTACAGCAGGCTATGTCTGATTTCTTGAAAAAAAGTGGTTAATACTAAAAAAATAATAATAGCTGGCGGCATATTGAATTGCAATTTAACTTCATCTAATGTTGTTGATAATGTTAAAAACCCAGATAATGTTAGTTTAGACACCATATTTATCAGTTTATGCTTCTATGTGGTTAACATCACCTATGATGACGGCCATTTTGAAATCCAAGGTGACGGTTATATAGAAGGGATAAATTGCTGGGTAACAATCTTTATCTGAATTTGCATATCATTACCTACATCTGTACCAATTCCCATGATTTTGACAAATTTGGCACGATTCGTCTATACACTCTAAGCAATATAGGTTCTTTAAAAAGAACCCTCCAGTACTAATACCATGCAATCCCAGGGTTCTCCTGGGGTTGCATGGGAATAGTACTGAAGGGTTCCTTCTAAAGAACCTATATTGTTCAGAGCGTATTATGGAACTTAACAGCTGTAGGCCTACTATGTCGCTTATGATACAACACATTACGCAAAGAGTATGTAATCATTATTAGTGTTGTTATTATTATTATTATACAAATGGTATTATTTTAAAATAAATATGAGACCTAAATTTCAACATCCACAAGTAGTCTCACTTATTCCAATGTGGTCTTGTATTACATTGTTATGATTATAAAGAAAGATAAATTTATATTTTGAAACATCTACAGAATGTCATTGGAGAGCAGTCTGAATCTGCGATCAAATATTTCTTTCGTGAATTTAACTAACCTTCATTTAGCCATATGTGTTACGCAACCGATCCCCCCAAAGTTAAGCATTTACGAAAGTTAAGCTAAAATAAAGTGACATAGATATTTGAACAATTGATCAATTAATGATGAAATTTTACATTTTTGGTCCGTAATCAAACGGGCCCAAAAACATATGGCTCTACATTTGACATGTACCTTGAGGGGGAGAACACCCAATTCTCCATATACCATGTTATTGTATGTACATTTATTTACAGATAAAATATATGTACAAAAACGTAGCTGTAGTTTCTCTAAAATGACACAATCTTCAGGTGCCCATACTTCACAGCCATATAACACCGTTGGGAGAACAATAGCAATAAACAGATGTAATTGCAAGTCTATGGGGAGATTAAGTTGTCTACTTCTTTTCAAAATACTGAACATTGCTCTATTACCTTTATCAAAAAGTTCCTGTTGAGCTTTAGAAAATTTTCCATTATAATTTAATTTTACACCCACATATAAATAATCAGAACATATTTTAAGCAGCTTATCTCCTAGATGAAATATGAGGGTGCTCTCTTATTTTACCTCTGGAAAAAATACCACTTTGGTCTTTGAAACGTTAATTTTTAAATTCCAATCATTACAATACAAATTCATGCTATTCAGAGCTGTTTGTAATTCTTCGGGTGATTCAGCGAGTAAAATTGTGTCATCTGCATATAAAAGTACATATATCTTCAGATAGCTAACAAGGTTATCATCCATTATATCAATGGATATATCATGGATATTTCATAGACCATTATATTTGTTCACTAAGTATAACTCCACGTCAAATGCTCGCCACTGTTCGTCAAGTCGCTCCCCAAACTGAAAAGGGGGAACAGTTGGGAAATATTTGGGGGAGACAATTGAACGTTTTGTGAACGTTTGGCGACAGTTCGGCGAAGATTTCGCTAATATTTGGTGAACGTTTGGCAAAATGTTCGCCAAATATTCACGTAATAATCGCTACCTTCGCCACTTATTCATCAAACAGTTGCCAAACAATCTCGAATTCGCCGATTCATCGCCACGTTTGCTAATTAGTCACCAGATATTTGTCAAACGATCACCTTTTTATCGCCGAATAATCTCAGAATTCGCTTATTATTCGCCGATTTTCGCCATTTTTGTCACCAAATGTTCGCTAATTAGTCGTCAACTGTTCGCATCTTGCAGGCAAACAAAAATTAATTCAACAAGGGAACAGTTCGTGTCACTTTTCGCCAATTGATCACCATTTAGTGAGATCCTGGATATGTATGTTCTGGGTTGGACGTTTTCAATTAGATCACCATGAAATATCCATAATAATGTCATAGATATTTTTGACCAATGGATAACACCATGAAAACACAGAGGGTTTACAAATATAATGTTCTTATCTAAATCTGTTTTGCCACTGCGCTAAAAAAACATATCAATCTTTTTGGCTGGCATATGACATGTGCAGCTGCCGGATAAAGGAATTGATTTTTTGCCCGGGCCCTCGCTGATCGAATGCCGTTTCTCTGTATTACATTTTTAGATTGTCCACTCAAAGCTTGAATTGCTCTCTCGCACATAAAACATAAATACACATGATATTTGATATCTGAGTATCGTCATTCATCTGCATCTGCAAATGACGATTTGATCTGTGATATTTTTTAGATTGTTCAACCAATAGAAGAGTCGCACATAAAAATAAACAATAAACAAATTATAGAGTTTTATCCCCCGTCCATATAGGGGAGAGGTGGATTTTAGTCGCGCCAGGATTCCGTCCGGCATCTGGCGTCTGGTGTCCGGCGTCAGGCGTCACGCTTTTTTGTGGACGCAAAAACCTAAAAAATAGTTGTCAATTTTTTTTGAAATTTAAAAATTACATCCCTCGCAACATGAGCATGTGCAAATGATTTTTTAAAGATGCAAACAAATTTGTGGGCGCAAAAACTGTAAAAGTCAGAAATTATTCAAATTTTACTATCACATTTCCCACGATATAGATATGTGCAGGTGACAAGGTTTAACTGAAATTCCAAATGGCCGCCACGAATCAACTTATTTTTTTTGCAAGCGTGAAAACTTAAAAACTTAAAATCGGCAATTTTTACATTTCACAAAATATTACATTCCCACGATATGCAAGTCATTTTTTTAAAGTTTTATTGAAATTCAAAATGGCCGGCACGGATCAATTTCATAATTATTGCGGCGAAAAAAACTCTAAAAGTTAAAGTCTGAGATTATTTAAATTTTACTATCACACTCCCCACGACATGGAGATGTGCAGGTGCTTTTCTCAAGGTTTAACTGAAATTTAAAATGACCGCCACAGATCAACTTTTGTGGGCGCAAAAACGCATAAAAATGGTCAGAAATTATTCACATCCCACGACATGGAGATGTGCAGGTGATTTTTAAAAGGTTTTACTGAAATTCAAAATGGCTGCCACGGTTCAATTTCATTTTTTTGCATGCGCACAAACTCAAAAACTTAAAATGAGAAATTATTCACATTTTACAATCACACTCCCCACGACATGGAGATGTGCAGGTGCTTTTATCAAGGTTTAACTGAAATTAAAAATGACCGCCACGGGTCAACTTCATAATTTTTTGGTGCGAAAAACTTAAAAACATAAAGTTAGAAATTATTTCAATTTTACTGTCACATTCCTTACGATATGGAGATGTGCAGGTGATATTCTCAAGGTTTAACTAAAATTTAAAATGGCCGCCACGGATCAACTTCATATTTTTTGTGGGTGCAAAAACTTAAAGTAAGAAATTTGTCAAATTTTACAATCATATTCCCCAAGATATGGGGATGTGCAGGTGTTTTTTTAAAGGTTTACTGAAATTCAAAGTGGCCGCCATGAATAAACTTAATAATTTTTTGAGGGCACAAAAACGCAAAAATTGAGGTCAGAAATAAGTCAAATTTTAAAATCACATTACCCACCATCTGGAAATGTGCACGTGATTTTACTGAAATTTAAGATGGCCACCACAAGTCGTCTTGCGAAAACCAACAAAACCTCTTACCTAATTTATTGTGGTGGATGATATAGTTGTTCAGGCCTCTTGTTTTATTCTAAAGGAGCGGCGTATATACATTATGTCATCCGTATCTGCCAATAATCCTTGTATTTTAAAATCGCTACATGTATGATCGCTACATGTAGCGATCATACATGTAGCGAATGTGAAATACACAGATGATTTGCATATCGGCAAATGCTTGGCGCCCATCTCTGCGGAGTAGAAGTGATTATAAATACCACCCTTAAAAAACAAAGGTGTATCAGGTCCACTTACGCAAAGTGTGGTCTACAGGATGTAGTATTTTACATGGAGCTAAAGATAGCATGCCAGACATCATATCTGGCTATTGACACGTTGGTGTGCGTCAGCCACACACATGTTGCTGCAGAGAACATGTGAGACAGATAAGCTAAAATGTGTAAAAACATAGGCGGGGAATACCCCAGTGATGTGCCGTCTGGCATTTACACAGCCCTGCTACACAGCCACAAGTAACATGACCGTTCTCTATTAAGTGCACATGCATTCTCCTCAATCCTATTATTGCATTGTGTTGCATTACGATATTCTTAAATACAACAATTTTATTTGAATCGATTGAACATAATGGATTTTCATTACATCAGATGTTTTATAGACATGGCATTTTATAGCCATGTACCAACATACCGATAAATGTATGAATATATAGGGATACGATAAAAAATGTGCTCCTTTGATAACAGACTGATAAATCTTCAACTGTCAAATACATTGTCAAAATTGTTTTCAAAAACAAGTTACCGGCGGCTCATATTTTTCCAGACAATTGTTGAAAAAAGGGAAGATCGCCTTGGAGTGATCTTAGTCTGGATATTGGAACAAAAGCTAATTTGAAGCGTTAGTATTGTTCAGCCTGTCATAAGTAAAGACCCAATGTCTCTTGGCGGTCACTGTAATATTAAAATACCCAGAGATGCAAAATGATGCTGGGAGAGTATAACTTTTATTGCGCTGAAGTACTTGTTTTATAAACCATGGGGACCAAATCAGATTTTGACGTCCTAAGTCGATCCTCGCACTGATAAAATTAACAGTTTATTATGGCCATAGATCACAGGTATTCATATGAAGCAGAAAAAGCTAACAAAGACTTTTGTTATGATTTCAAATTTAAAAAACCCCTTTGTTCTCTTGGTTTATATAAAAATCGCTCAGGGCTTTAAGGGTTAGGCTATTTATAGGTCTTTAAATATCACCATTCATTCGGCGACATTTGAAAATGTTTGATAAATAGAATATAACATTTCATATAGCCTATACTGTACAGTAGCTTTGCGTGGTTATTGCACGGTTAAATATCTATACCGTTTCTTAATGGTTATAACACCAGGGCGGAATAATTCCTGTCTATCGGAGTTCCGAGTATTAAGTACCTGATCAGTATTATCGGGCAGGCGTTAAAACCAATCTCCAGGTGTGAGAGGTGACTCTAATTTAATTATACTGCGCTTCGTGTGCTATAGGAACGGACGACCTACCCAATTCAGGGGATGAAATATCCATAAATCCCCCAATCACGTATCCGTACCCAGCAAGCACGAGACATTGAGCCATTGTTGGTTCAATGTTGGCCAACAGTCTACGACGCTGGGCCAACATTGAACCACCAATGTCTCATGTTTGCTGGGCTAGTGATTCAGCCACCAGTACGATAAAGCAGGATCAATGAGACTAACGTTAGGAGAACTTGCCCAGCAAACACGATTCATCCTCCCAATGCTGGTTCAATGTTGGGGCAGCGTCGTAGACGATGAACCAACATTGAAGAAGCATTGGGTCTTGTCTGTTGGGTGGCCATCACACGTGACTTCACTCATTTGGTGGCCATCACACGTGACTTCACTCATTCAGATAAATCATTTGTGATAACAAATTCTGTGCCAATTCCTTGTATTGTCACCTCGGGCAAAATGATTCTATCTGCCACTACAATGAGTGGCAGGCAGAAATAACTCAAATGTAACAATCACATTACCCACCATCTGGAAATGTGCAGGTGATTTTACTGAAATTTAAGAGCCAAAGGTAGCATCCCAGACATCATATCTGGCTATTGACGTGATGGTGTGCGTCAGCCACACACATGTTGCTGCAGAGAACATGTGAGACAGATAAGCTCAAACATGCGAAGACATTGGCAGAGAATACTCCAGTGATGTGCCGTCTGGCATTTACACAGCCCTGCTACAAGTGACTGTTTTCTAAAAATTGCATATTATGCATTCTCCTCAATCCTATCATTGCATTGTGTTACATTACGATATCCTTAACCCTTTCACCGTCGGTGCCGCATATATTCGGGTTTTCATTTTTTATTAGCACATTCAGTACAGCATTTTAAATATGTTAAAGATAAAATGTGACATCAACCAGCAACATTGGGAAAGAGTTGACCTCCATTTTGTCAAATCTGAATAATTTTCACTCACTTGAAGTTGTGGATTGCGTCAGCGAGACACAAGTTCAAGTGGGTAAAAATTCAAATTGAATAATTTGGCGGTTAAAGGGTTAAATACAGCAATTTAATTTGAATCAATTGAACAGAATAGATTTGCGTTAGTAAGTAAGTAAGTAAAATGCTTTACTTCACTTTTCGGCCAGTATGGCCATTTAAGTGAAAATTCCAGGTATCACAATATCCCATATTGTATAGTTAAAGTAGTAAAGAAAAGACAAAGCCAATAAAAGCATGATCGTACTAAAATATTCAGTTTAAAATGTTTGATATGATAAGATGACGATGCTCCTGGTACCTATATGTAACGAGTCTGATGACATGTTGTAGCGCCTGCACTATAACACAGTTTAATGAGTATAAAAATATTAGTATAAATAATGTTAAATATGAAGTGATTATAAAATGAACGACTTATCAAGTCACTATATCTCCATGAAATTGGAGTGATTGTGTAAAAACTACAAGTCTGAGTCTAATAATTAAAACATATAATATAGGTTACATTCCCGAAGGAACTGAATAATAAAACCAGCAGGGGTGTCCCTGAATAGCTCAAATAAGGAATTAAATGCAAAATACTTCCTTCTGATGTGCGCATATTTCGCACAACTGAGAAGGACATGTCTTACAGTGAGACGAGTACCGCAGCACATAGGTCGCAATTCTCCTCTCGATAAATAGCCGTTTGTGAAATAGGCATGGCCAATTCTTGCCCTGCATAAGACAACGTCATCTCTTCGGCGTTCCATTGGTGTAAAAGATCGCTTAATGATTGGTTGTACCTCGAACAATTTGCTGGTGACATTGATGTTCCATTCACCTTGCAAAATGTCATCAAGGTAGACCGAGATGTTATACTTGAAATCAGTATATGGTATATAATAAAACTGTTTTGTCTTATCCAGGGCAGCCTTGGCCAAAACATCAGCCCGTTCATTACCCTGTATTCCAATATGGCTGGGTACCCGGCAAAAAATAATGTCCTTGTGCCCAGACAAGTAGTGACACATATGCAAAATATTGGAAACAATTGGGTTGTTGAGTTTTTGACTCTTAAGAGCCTGCAATGAAGATAGCGAGTCTGTGATGATCATGAAATCCTCGTCACTACTATCCCAGATGTATTCGATGGCAGCTTCAATAGCTAACAGCTCTGCTGTGCAAGTTGAAGCCTCATCGTTGATGCGGCAGCTAAATTCATGATCATCACAGACAAAGGACATAGCTGTCTTCTTGTCTTCCTTTGATCCGTCAGTATACACCTTCCGGTGCCTCGGAAATCTACAAAATAACTTAAGCAACATGCTCTGGAAGACAAGGGGACAGGTGTCTCCCTTCCTGAGATCTGAGAGGTTAAAAAGTATATTAGGCTGTTGAAGAAGCCAAGGTGGACATTCTGGTGAGCGTACAACGCTAATTGCGTCGAGCTCCACCTCCATGTTCTCCAGATGGGGTTGGAGTCTTATACCCAAAGGAGGTATAGTCCCAGGCTTGTTATTAAACAATCTCTTGTATTCAGGGTTGACAACACACGAGTATGCCGGGTTCTCAGGATTTGCTTTCATTTTCATTTAGTATTGCAGGCTCAGCTTCAACCGGCGAGTCTCTAAAGAGGGCTCACCGGTCTCCACCTGAAGACTTTCGATGGGTGATGTTCGAAATGCCCCTGAGCATAATCTCAAACCTTGGTTCGCGATTGGATCAAGTACTGCTAAGTACGATCGTCTAGCTGAACCATAAACAATACAACCATAATCCAGTTTGGATCTGATGTGAGACCGGTAAATCCTCAGTAAGGTTGTCCGGTCACCACCCCAATCCTTGCTGGATATAACTCGTAGCAATTGTAATGCTTTCCTACACTTATCTTTCATATATTTGATGTGTGGAGTAAAACTGAGCTTCTTGTCGAAAAAAAGACCAATAAATTTGACCTGCTCTTCAACAGGAAGCCGTTGTCCATATAGTTTGAGATCGGGCTCAGGCTGTAAGCCATTTTTTTTACAAAAATGTACACATAAAGTTTTTGTGGGAGAAAATTTAAAGCCGTTCTCATCCGCACAAGTCACCAACTTATCGAGGCAACCTTGCAGGCGCCGCTCAATTATTGCCATATTGCTTGACTGGCAGTAAACAGCCAGATCATCAATATATAATGATTTTTCAATATCGTCTGGTAAAGCATCAATTTTACTGTTTATTTTAACGGTAAATAGAGTTGGTGAAAGGATACTACCTTGTGGGACACCCTCCTCCTGTGGATTTAGTGAAGAGTGGGTGTTGTCTAAGCGGACTTTAAATTTTCTCCCCTTTAAAAAATTATCAATGAATGAGGGTAATCTACCCTTCAGGCCCATTTCATGGAGATCTTTCATGATACCACCCTTCCATGTGGTATCATAGGCCTTTTCTAAATCAAAGAATACTCCAACTGTATGTTGATTTTTAACAAAACCTTGACGGATATAAGTCTCTAGTCTGACCAAATGGTCTGTGGTGCTTTTTCCTTTTTGAAAACCACATTGATATTTAGTTATTATGTTATAGTCTTGTAAAAACCATGTGAGACGATGATTGATCATGCGCTCCATGATTTTGCAAAGACAACTTGTCAATGCTATTGGCCTATAATTATTAGGATCTGTTCGATCTTTTCCAGGTTTAGGGATCGGGATCACTGTTGCTTCTCTCCATCCATCTGGGAAATCCTGAGATTGCCACAGATCATTCAAGAGTAGAAGCAACAGATCAAGTGATACATCAGGCAAATGTTTCAGAAACTTGTAGTGAATTTCATCAGGGCCAGTTGCCGAATCAGTTGCCTGAGCGATAGATTTAATTAGTTCTCGTTTAGAGAAATTAACATTGTACTTTTCGTCATTATCTGACTCAAAGTCCAATGTGTTCTCCTTCTCCTTGTCCCTAATCTTTCGAATTTTTTCCTGATAATGATCTGGTGACGATTTAGCAGCGAAGGATGTCGCCAGCGTTTCTGCAATATCCGTTTTATTGGTTATTGTGTCAGAATCAGTGACAAGGTACTTGATGGTTTTATCTTTCCTCTTGCCACTGATTCTGCGCAGCATTTGCCAAGTATGTTTTGCCGATGTATTATTATTTAGTGTGGAGACATATGCTCTCCAAGATTGCCGCTTGGCTTCACTGATTGTGCGGCGAGCTTTAGCGTAATCTTTCTTATATCCGTCAAGGTTTTGTCTAGTTGGATGTTTTTTAAATTTTTGCAAGGATTTTTTCCTTTTGTCTATTGCCTTTCGGCAACCTTGATCAAACCAGGGTTTGTCGAGTTTTTTGGGAGCTGTCGAGGTTTTGGGTATGCTTTTATCTGCTATATTGTGTAACTTGGATGTAAAAAGGGCTATAGGGTCATCAACCCCCTCTTCATTCTCAAATTGAGAGATTGTGAGGCTCTCCCCACAAGACTGTTGGAAGGCCTCCCAATCTGCTCTGTGCAGCCTCCAATGCTGCACTCTTTCTTCAACAATAGAGTTGTTGCTCTCTATAAATATAGGATAATGATCACTGCTACAGAGATCCTCGTTGACCCTCCAAGTGTAATTCAAATATAAATCGGGATCACACAAGGATAGGTCAATGGCTGTTGCAGATCCTGAAGCAGGGTGCAAATAGGTGGTAGTATCATCATTAAAAATGCAGAGATTTTCCTCTGAGAGGAAGTCTTCTATTATTCTGCCCCGTGGGTTGATGTCCCTACAGCCCCACATTGTGTGGTGCCCGTTAAAATCTCCCAGCAGCATGAAGGGTTTGGGCAATTGTTTTACCAGCTGCCTCAGTTCCACAACATCTACTGAGCGGTTTGGGGGTAAATAAACAGAGCATATCGTCATTGGCCTGTGACAGTTTATGTTAACCGCCACAGCCTGTAAAGTTGTATTCAACGTGATCTGTTGATGTGGTGTTCCATCCTTTACAAGGATGGAAACCCCCCAGCAGGCCCTTTCATTATTGGCAGGGCCAAAACAATTGATTATTGAATAGTTTTTAAAACTTATGTTAGTGTTAGGTTTTAAGTTAGTCTCCTGCAGGCACACAGCCGATGGGCTGTGTTCCTGCAGAAGAATAGCCAGGTCATTGTAATTAGATCTTAAACCTCGACAATTCCATTGTATAATTTTGTGGGCCATTATGAATTTTTATGCCTCCCTGGTTTTGTCTGTGCTTGGAGTGCAGCGACGGTGTTGGGAGATACAAATACCTCGCTATCGCTGCTTTCATCACCATCTACACACTCCATGGATTCGTATCTATTATACGTAGCGATCGGGTCATCAGTGCCCTTGGGCATTCGACCACTGCCTTTATTTGTGCTTTTCTTGTTAATTTGTTTTGTTTGTTCAGCTACTGGTGGTATATCTACCGTTTCTTTGTTCTTATCTTTATTATTTGTTTTGCCATTTTTTGTTTGTTTTGAATCCCTAATTGCCAGTGGCTTTGGGGCAGTAGGGGTAGCTGCTGTTGTTGTATTTTTATTGATCATAGTTTGTTTTTTGGCAGTGGAGGTATCTTTGCTTGTATTAGGTTTTGATGAAGAGGATGCAGGTGTTGCGGAAACATTCCTTGCACCAGTTGCAGATCTGATCTCTACTGCATCAGTCTGGCAACCAACCGACACAACCTGCTTCGCGACAACACTGGCAAATGATGGTTGCTTGTTAACCCCTTCAACAATTTTCCGAGCTTCAGGGAGGGAAATCTTTCGCTCTGTGCGAACACGTTGGATTTCCTTCTCTGTAATCCATCGGGGACACAATGGGCGGGGGCCCTAGGGTAGTGGTTAGCACCGCTGCCTTTCACGCCAGAGTCCGGGGTTCGGTTCCCGGTCTCGGCGGTTTGAAAGAAACAAAATTGTTTCTTCCCCATCCACGTGTGAAAGTTAGTATTGTGGGGAGCCTCCGTGACCGAGAGGTAGCGTGCTCGGCCTCAGACCGCCAGGGCTCGAATTTCGAATCCTGTGTCTGGAGGACAGTGTCATCTCAATCATCTCACCATCCTCAGGAGGTTCTCCTGGCCCAGTTTAGCCTATATGTGCACAAAGGTGGCCTAAAGCCCGATTCATTTCATTTCCATCGGGGACAATTTTTGGAATAGGCCGTATGTTCACCATTACAGTTGACACATTTCATTGCAGATGTGCAGGCGGTGTCTTGATGGTCAGGTTGTGCACACTTCGCGCACACCTTCGCTTTACTGCAGTTATCTTGGTGGTGTCCAAACTGTTGGCATTTGAAACACCTCAAAGGGCTGGGCACGTATGGCTGAACGGTACATCTCTCAAATCCAACCTTTAAGGTGGCCGGTGGAGTTGGCCGATTGAAAGTGAGAATGGCAGTGTTTACTCTAATCATTTCCCCGTTTTTTTTAATGGTAACCATACGTGCGTCAGTGACTGCTTGTTTTTTGAGCTGTGTCAATAATTCCTCTCTAGTTGTATTTTTGAGCTCAGGAGTCCTGAGAACTCCCTTTGAGGTGTTTAGTGTCCTGTGTGGTGATACTTTCACAGGCACTTGGGCCAATTCCGTAACTGCTAGAAGCTTGGTAGAATGCGTTTCTCTGTCGACCTCTATTAAGAGGTCGCCAGAGCGCAGCCTTTTGATGGTTTTAGGCTCTCCTACCAAGCCCTGGATTCCCTTTTGGATGGCAAATGTTGAGAGTCTGGAGAGAGATTTCTCATCATCTCCAGACATCATCATCAAAAATCTCGGAAAATATAATTTTGCTTTTAGAATTTCCTCCCTGGTCTTTTTATACCTTTCAAAGTAAGCTTGGTCACTATCATAATCTTCATCAGAATTTTTTCGCTTTGTCGCTTTGTTATGTCTGGTATCCATGGTGTGTTGTGTTGTTTTTTCATCACCCTGGCTCTCCACCCACCACGGAGCCCTACAAGGGGGCAAACTGCCCGCGGTAACCAGCAGGAAGTATTGTCAGAGCTACCAGGGTGATATACTCATAGCAAAAGAACAGCAGTTGCAATAACCGCAGTACACATCCTTTCACCAGATTAGCCCATGAGCCATCGCCATCTAGTGTCCACAATCGTGTATATAAAAATGGGATTGGCGCTATCTTTCACTCTGTCTTGGATGATTGCTAATGAGATGAGATGATAATAGACAAAAATGGACACTAGATCAACGAGACTAGCCGATTGATCTGGCCGGGCCCACCAGACCACCCGTCTCAATGAGATAAGGGCCAAAGTGGTGTGTTGGGAGTATAGAGTCCGCAGGCTCCTACGCCCTCAACCACCAGGATCCCTTCTCCCACCTATACGGGATGCAACCCACGGCAAACAGGTTGAGGGTGTGTTTAGCCTTCTAAAAGAAGTTACAAGGGGGACCACGTGGAGGTAACACCCTCCCCCCCAATAGATTTGCGTTACATCGGATGTTTTATAGACATCGCATTTTATAGCCATATACCAACATACCGATATATGTATGCATATATGGGGATACGATAAAAAATGTGCTCCTTTGATAACTGACTGATAAATCTTTAACTGTCAAATATATTGTCAAAATTGTTTTCGAAAACAAGTTACCGGCCGGCTCATATTTGCCCTGACTATTGTTGAAAAAACTTAAGATCGCCTTGGAGTGATCTTAGTCTGGCTATTGGAACAAAAGCTAATTTGAAAAGTGTTATTGCTCAGCCTGTCATAAAATCCAATGTCTCATGGCGGTCACTGTAATATTAACCCTTACAGCGCCGGACAGGAATTAGTCGTCGTAGACGTCAGATTCTGACGACTAAAGTCGATCCCCGCACTATAAGAGTAAACATATTTATAATGGCCGTAGACCCATAACACAGGTATTCAAATGAATCCAAAAGAGCTAACTAAGACATTTATGATGATTTCAAATTGAAAAAACTCTTTGGTCATGATATTTTTTTACAAAAATAATTCAGCTGTAAGGGTTACCATAACTAGCGTAATTTATAAGTCAAAAAGCAGTTACGGTTTTTTGCCTCTCAAAGCAGCGCACTGTGAAATCAGACAAACATGGTAAATCATTTAATACAGTTAACGCAACAAAATGATAACGTAATATTAAGCAATTTAATCCTTTCAGGCTTGAATTTATCATTATAAACTTATTTTTATTATTAACACAGTTATGTGAAAAGTGTAGGAAATTAAATCATTCTTCAGAGATGCAAAATGATGCTGTGATGCATCGTGAGAATATTACTTTTAATGCGCTGAAGTACTTGTTTTTTAAACCATGGAGACCAAATTAGATTTTGACGTCCTAAGTCAATCCCCGTACTGATAGAATTAACAGTTTATTATGGCCATAGATCACAGGTTATCATATAAAGCAGAAAAAGCTAACTAAGACATTTGTTTTGATTTCAAATAAAAAAAACTTTGTTCTCTTGGTTTATATAAAAATCTCTCAGCGCTTTAAGGGTTAGGCTATTTATAGGTCTTTAAATAGCACCATTCAATCGGAGAAATTTGAAAATGTTTAATAAATAGAATATAACATTTGTGCACGACATTTCATATAGCCTATAGTACTGTACAGTAGCTTTGCATGGTTATTGCACGGTTCAATATCTATACGGTTTCTAAATGGTTATAACACCAGGGCGAAATAATTCCTGTCTGTCGGAGTTCCGAGTATAAGGTACCTCATCAGTATCATCGAGCAGGCGTTAAAACCAATCTCAGGGTGTGAGAGGGGAATCTAATTTAATTACACTCCCTTCATGTGCCATAGGAACGGAAGACCAACTCAATTCAGGGGATGAAATATCCCTAAATCCCCCAATCACGTATCCGTACCCAGCAAGCACGAGACATTGAGCCACTGTTGGTTCAATGTTGGCCCACCGTCTACGACGCTGGGCCAACATTGAACCACCAATGTCTCATGTTTGCTGGGCTAGTGATTCAGCCACCAGTACGATAAAGCAGGATCAATGAGACTAACGTTAGGAGAACTTGCCCAGCAAACACGAGTCATCCACCCAATGCTGGTTCAATGTTGATGCAGGGTCGTAGATGATGGACCAGCATTGGGCCAATGTGTTTATTGGGTGGCCGTCTCACGTGATTTCACTCATCCAGACACATATTCTGTGCCAATTCCTTGTATCGTCACCTCGGGGCTAAATGATCCTATCTGCCACTACAATGAGTGGCAGGCAGATAAAACCTTAAGCTCGAGGGGATGATATAACCTTTTTATATAAATATTGGTACTACTAATAACGCTGCAATGCAAATGCAAACAACATGACGTACTCATTTGGAAGGTAAGTAGCTACTGTTGCTGGCAGCTACTGGTTTGAGTGACTTAAAACATACTACTACTTTATTTTCGTTGTCCGACCACAACATTCTAAGCCGGAAATGGAGAGTTATTGTTCATCAAGTGCATACGAATCATCATGGTAGGCCTATTGTACTATAATCAGTCAGGCACGACCGAACTGTTGATTATGAGGAATTTTCATTATGGTCGGATGTGTTTAAGTCAGTTAAAACCCTCAGAGCTTCTTAGTTTTAAAAAGGCCTTGGCCTTCGGCCTCGGCCTTTTCCAAAGCTAAGAATGGTGAGGTCCCCGGGCTCTATCCTATACAGAACGGTACTTTATTATTCATTGTATGTTCGTGGCCATCACAAACACTGGAACACATATCCCCTTAAATGTAACATACTATTAGTCAATCGCGTGGTTTCTTGAGCGTCATATTCCTTGACGCTCTTTCATTTAATAATTAGATCATTTTTTAACTCCCATAAAACCCAAGACATTTGTATTATTCTTGAACAAACAAATATTTTACCAGTAAATAGGTTTACCATTATATCATTTTATTATTATTAATATTGTCGAGTAAGTTCATATTATGGGTCACTTCTGGCTTAGGGACGCGGGTGACATCTGGGGCAATATGATGACAATGTGAAACACTGTAAAAGACAACCAAATATATAACTGGCTCTTTTTTGGGATAAAATAACAAAATAAATAACGCACAAATAATCAAACATGTGCCAAATATTGGTCTGGTGGACCAACTGTCTGGTTTGCAGATCACTGTTCTCATAAACGACTTTTCATGGTAGCTTTCTGACGTGATTTGATTGGAATTTTTGCTAGTATATACTGACTAGATGACCTGCGGTATTAAATAGTTTATGCCAAATAGATAGATAGATCTGCGGTATTCAAAATCAACTAAACACACACTGATTATTATCTCCGCCAAAGGAGGTTATGTATGTGGTCGTGGTGGTTTATTTTTCAGCAGGATTACTTACAAAGTAATGAACGGATTTGCATAAAGCTTTTACCAGAGGTCCGTCTCTGGCTATGGCACAACCGGATGATCCGGATTACAATCCGCATCTGCAACCGGATCGCGCGAAAAATATTTTTTTAACAACAGAAGGTGCGCATGTTGGCCATCTTAGAGTCTTCATCCATTTTTATGGGTCAAATTTTGATTGACCGTCATTCACTATATGTCCAGTAGGATAGAGAACCGTTATAAACCTTTTATCATAATTTTTTGAGGGTGAGGTGATATATCGACCCGTCTATATAGCTGTGTTAACATTTTGGCGGCCATCTTGGACGCCATCTTGATTATTGGAAAAGGCTCCAGCGGGAAACACGGGGAGTTTTACTATGTAATTTCTAATGTTATTTGGAAGGTTTCCTGAAAGATTCAGCTTTGGCATATTTTTTCACCTTCAAAACCTAATAATACTCGCCTACAACATGAGCATGTGCAAGTGATTTTTAAAAAGGCAAACACAATTCAAAATGGCCGCTAAGTTCAACTCCAAATTTGTCGGCGCAAAAACTGTAAGACTAACAATCAGAAATTATTTAAATTTTAATATCACATTCCCCACGATATGGAGATGTGCAGGTGACTTTTCAAGGTTTTACTGAAATTCAAAATGGTCGCCACGGATCAACTTCAATTTTTTTGCCGGCACAAAAATTCAAAAACTTAAGATCAGAAATTATTCACATTTTAAAATTACATTCCCACAATATTTTTTAAAAGATTTTGCTGAAATTCAAAATGACCTCCACGGATCAACTTCATAATATTTGAGGGCGCATCAATTATTTAAATTCTACTATCACATTCACCACGATATGGAGATGTGTAAGTGATTTTCTCAAGGTTTAGCTGAAATTCAATATGGCCGCCACGAATCAACTTCATATTTTTTGTGGGTGCAAAAACTTAAAGTAAGAAATAATGTTTTTTTAAAAGTTTTGCTAAAATTCAAAATGGCCGCCATAATTCAAAAAAATTGTGGCCGCAAAAACTGAAAAATTGAGATCACAAATAATTTAAAATTAACAATCACATTACCCACCATCTGGAAATGTGCAGGTGATTTTACTGAAATTAAAGATGGCCACCACAAATCGTCTTTTTAAATATTTGCGAAAACCAGCAAAACCTCTAACCTAATTTATTGCGTTGGATGATATAGCTCTTCAGGCCTCTTGTTTTAATCTAGAAGAGCGGCATATATACACTATGTCATCCATATCTGTCAATAATCCTTGTATTTTAGATTCGACACATGTATGATCGCTACATGTAGCGATTGTACATGTAGCGATTATGAGATCTACAGGTGATTTGAATATCGGCACATCCATGGCGCTCATCTCTTCGGAGTAAAAGGGATTACAAATGAAGTACCACCCTTGGAACACAAAGGTGTATCAGGTCCACTTACGCAAAGTGTGGTCTACAGGATGTAGTATTTTACATGAAGCTAAAGATAGCATCCCAGGCATCATAGCTGGCTATTGACGCGTTGGTGTGCGTCAGCCACACACATGTTGCTGCAGAGATGTTGCTGTGAGACAGATAAGCTAAAATGTGTAAAAACATAGGCGGGGAATACCCCAGTGATGTGCCGTCTGGCATTTACACAGCCCTGCTACACAGCCTCAAGTAACATGACCGTTCTCTAATAAGTGCACATGCATTCTCCTCAATCCTATTATTGTATTGTGTTGCATTACGATATCCTTAAATACAACAATTATGATACATCAGATGTTTTATAGCCATGGCATTTTATCGCCATGTACCAACATACCGATAAATGTATGAATATATAGGGATACCATAAAAAATGTGCTCCTTTGATAACAGACTGATAAATCTTTAACTGTCAAATACATTGTCAAAATTGTTTTCGAAAACAAGTTACCGGCCAGCTCATATTTTCCCGGACAATTGTTGAAAAAAGTGAAGATCGCCTTGTAGTGATCTTAGTCTGGGTATTGGGACAAAAACTAATTTGAAGCGTTAGTATTGCTCAGCCTGTCATAAGTAAAGACCCAATGTCTCTTGGCGGTCACTGTAATATTAAAATAACCAGAGATGCAAAATGATGCTGGGAGAGTATAACTTTTATTGCGCTGAAGTACTTGTTCTATAAACCATGGAGACCAAATCAGATTTTGACGTCCTAAGTCGATCCTCGCACTGATAGAATTAACAGTTTATTATGGCCATAGATCACAGGTATTCATATGAAGCGGAACAAGCTAACTAAGACATTTGTTTTGATTTCAAATAAAAAAAACTTTGTTCTTTTGGTTTATATAAAAATTGTTCAGCGCTTCGAGGGTTAAGCTTTTTATAGGTCTTTAAATAGCACTATTTTAAGGTCGAATGCGTATTCAATCTGGGACATTTGAAAATAGTTTATAAATATATTATAACATTTGTGGACGACACTCTATATTTGAACTGTACAGTAGCTTTGCGTGGCTATTGCACGGTTCGATATCTATACAATATATTTATTAAATGGCTAAAACACCGGGGCGGAATACTTCCTGTCTATCGAGTTCCCAGTATTAGGGACCTCATCAGTATCATTGAGCAGGCGTTAAAACCAATCTCAGAGTGTGAGAGGTGAATCTAATTCAATTATACTCCGCTTTGTGTGCCATAGGAGCGGACGACCGACCCAATTCAGGGTATGAAATATCCCTAAATCCACCAATAACGTATCCGTATCCAGCAAGCACGTGACATTGAGCTATTGTTGGTTCAATGTTGGCCCACCGTCTACGACGCTGGGCCAACATTGAACCAACAATGTCTCATGGTTGCTGGGCTAGTGATTCAGCCACCAGTACGATAAAGCAGGATCAATAAGACTAACGTTAGGAGAACTTGCCCAGCAAACACGATCCATCCACCCAATGCTGGTTCAATGTTGGGGCAGGGTCGTAGATGATGGACCAGCATTGGGCCAATGTGTTTATTGGGTGGCCGTCTCACGTGACTTCACTCATTAAGATAAATCATATGAGTTGTGATAACATATTCTGTGCCAATTCCCTGTATCGTCACTTCGGGACTAAATGATTCTATTTTCCACTACAATGAGTAACAGGCAGATTAACCCTGGAGCTCGAGGGGATGATATAGCCTTTTTACTAAATATTGGTACTTCTAATAGCGCTAAAATGCAAAGGCAAACAACAGGAAGTACTTTGGAAGGTAAGTAGCTACTGCTGTTGGCAGCCACTGGTTTGTGCGACTTGAAACACACCACTACATTATTTTCTTTGTCCCACCACGACATTCTAAGCCGGGAATGGAGAGTTATTGTTCATCAGGTGCATACCATTCATCACGGTAGGCCTATGGTACTATAATCAGTCAGACACGACCAAACTGTTGATTATGAGGAATGTTTATTATGGTCGGATGTGTTCAAGTCAGTTAAAACACTCGGAGCTCTAAGGGTTAAGCTATTTATAGGTCTTTAAATAGCACCATTTTAAGGTCGAATGCGTATTCAATTGGGGACATTTAAAAATGGTTAATGAATAGAATATACCATTTGTGCACGACATTTCATATAGCCCGGTTTCTTAATGGTTAAATCACCAGGGCAGAATAATTCCTGTCTATCGGAGTTCCCAGTATTAAGTACCTCATCAGTATCATCGAGCAGGCGTTAAAACCAATCTCCGAGTGTGAGAGGTGAATCTAATTTAATTATACTCCGCTTCGTGTGCCATAGGAGCGGACGACTGACCCAATTCAGGGGATGAAATATCCCTAAATCCCCGGATCGCGTATCCGTACCCAGCAAGCACGTGACATTGAGCCATTGTTGGTTCAACGTTGGTCCACAATGTCTCATTTATGCTGATTCTTCAATGAGTAACAGGCAGATTAACCCTTAAGCTCGAGGGGATGATAATCCCCTTTTTTATATAAATATTGGTACTTCTGATAGTGCTGCAATGCAAAGGCAAACAACAGGAAGTACTCATGCGAAAGGTGAGCAGCTACTGCTATTGGCCTTCATGTCTCCTCTCACAGAGAGGTGGGGACATGTTGCTTTATCTCTGTCCGCTCTGTCTGTGTTTCTCTCCCATTCATTTCTGCCAGCGCTCTCTATCGTGCAGGCGGTCAAACAAGCGACGTTGACCCAATGCTGGGCTGATGTTGGCCCACTGTCTACAAGGCCGACTCAACATTGGCCCAGTATTGAGTTACCGGATCATGTTTGGCGCCACGCTGAATGTGGGCCAGCGTCACAGACAGCAGGCCAACATTAACCCATCTTCACGCGGTCATGTGATTTGTGGCACCCAATCTGGATCTGCGATCTGCGTGAATACAGACTGGACTCGTCAAAAAGACATAAACCCAGCTTTGGTTCAAACCCTCTGAGCTCTACTTTCTTAGCTTTAAAAAAGGCCTTGGCCTTCGGCCTCGGCCTTTTTAAAAGCTAAGAATGGCGAGCTCCTCGGGCTTTATCCTATATGGAACAGTGGTTTATTATTAATTGTATGTTCGTGGCCATCACAAGCACTGGAACATAAAGCCCCTTAAATGTAACATACTATTAGTTAATCGCGTGGTTTTTTGAGCGTCATATTCCTTGACGCTCTTTCATTTGATAATTAGATCATTTTTTAACCCCCCATACAATCCAAGACATTTGTATTATTCTTGAACAAACAAATATTTTGACAGTAAATAGGTTTACCATTATATCATTTTATTATTATTAATATTGTCGAGTAAGGTCATATTATGGGTCACTTCTGGCTTAGGGACGCGGGTGACATCTGGGGCAATATGATGACAATGTGAAACATCGTAAAAGATGACCAAATATATAACTGGCTCTTTTTTGGGATAAAATAACAAAATAAATAACGCACAAGTAATAAACATGTGCCAAATATTGGTCTGGAGGACCAACTGTCTGGTTTGCAGATCACTGTTCTCATAAACGACTTTTCATGGTAGCTTTCTGACGTGATTTGATTGGAATTTGTGCTAGTATATACTGACTAGATGACCTAGTTTACTCGCCAGAATCTGACGTCCTTAGACGTCAGATTCTGACGACTAAAGTCGATCCCCGCACTGTAAAAGAAAACATATTTATAATGGCCGTAGACCCATAACACAGGTATTTAAATGAATCCAAAAGAGCTAACTAAGACATTTATGATGATTTCAAATTGAAAAAAACCCTTTGGTCATGATGTTTTTTACAAAAATAATTCAGCTGTAAGGGTTAACATAACTAGTGTAATTTATAAGTCAAAAAGCAGTTACGGTTTTTCGCCTCTCAGAGCAGCGCACTGTGAAATCAGACAAACATGGTAAATCATTTAATAGAGTTAACACAACAAAATGATACGTAATATTGAGCAATTTAATCCTTTCAGGCTTGAATTTATCTTTGTAATCGTATTTTTAGAAAACAGCTCGGTGACCAGTGTAGAAAATCAGGTCATTCTTCAGAGATGCAAAATGATGCTGTGATGCATCGTGAGAATATTACTTTTAATGCGCTGAAATACTTGTTTTATAAACCATGGAGACCAAATCAGATTTTGACGTCTAAAGTCGATCCCCGCCAGTTTATCATGGCCGTAGACCACAGGTATTCTTGTGAAGCGGGAAAAGCTAGCAAAGACTTTCGTTATGATTTCAAATTTAAAAAACCCTTTGTTCTCTTGGTTTATATAAAAATCGCTCAGCGCTTTAAGGGTTAAGCTATTTATAGGTCTTTAAATAGCACCATTCAATCGGAGACATTTGAAAATGTTTAATAAATAGAATATAACATTTGTGCACGACATTTCATATAGCCTATAGTACTGTACAGTAGCTTTACGTGGTTATTGCACGGTTCAATATCTATGCAGTTTCTAAATGGTTATAACACCAGGGCGAAATAATTCCTGTCTATCGGAGTTCCAAGTATTAAGTACCTCATCAGTATCATGGAGCAGGCGTTAAAACCAATCTCCGGGTGTGAGAGGTGACTCTAATTTAATTATACTGCGCTTCGTGTGCTATAGGAACGGACGACCGACCCAATTCAGGGGATGAAATATCCAAAAATCCCCCAATCACGTATCCGTACCCAGCAAGCACGAGGCATTGAGCCATTGTTGGTTCAATGTTGGCCCACCGTCTACGACGCTGGGCCAACATTGAACCAACAATGTCTCATGTTTGCTGGGCTAGTGATTCAGCCACCAGTACGATAAAGCAGGATCAACAAGACTAACGTTAGGAGAACACGATTCATCCTCCCAATGCTGGTTCAATGTTGGGGCAGCGTCGTAGACGATGGACCAACATTGAACCAGCATTGGGTCTTGTTTGCTGGGTGGCCATCACACGTGACTTCACTCATTTGGTGGCCATCACACGTGACTTCACTCATTCAGATAAATCATATGAGTTGCGATAACATATTCTGTGCCAATTCCTTGTATCGTCACCTCCGGCTAAATGATTCTATCTGCCACTACAATGAGTGGCAGGCAGAAATAATTCAAATTCAACAATCACATTACCTACCATCTGGAAATGTGCAAGTGATTTTACTGAAATTTAAGATGGCCACCACAAGTCGTCTTTTTAAATATTTGCGAAAACCAGCAACACCTCTAACCTAATTTATTGCGTTGGATGATATAGTTCTTCAGGCCTCTTGTTTTAATCTAAAAGAGCGGCATATATACATTATGTCATCCATATCTGTCAATAATCCTTGTATTTTAGATTCGACACATGTATGATCGCTACATGTAACGATTGTAGATGTAGCGATTATGAGATCTACAGGCGATTTGCATATCGGCACATGCATGGCGCTCATCTCTTTGGAGTAAAAGGAATTACAAATGAAGTACCACCCTTGGAACACAAAGGTGTATCAGGTCCACTTACGCAAAGTGTGGTCTACAGGATGTAGTATTTTACATGAAGCTAAAGATAGCATCCCAGACATGATAGCTGGCTATTGACGCGTTGGTGTGCGTCAGCCACACACATGTTGCTGCAGAGAACATGTGAGACAGATAAGCTAAAATGTGTAAAAACATAGGCGGGGAATACCCCAGTGATGTGCCGTCTGGCATTTACACAGCCCTGCTACACAGCCACAAGTAACATGACCGTTCTCTAATAAGTGCACATGCATTCTCCCCAATCCTATTATTGCATTGTGTTGCATTACGATATCCTTAAATACAACTATTTTATTTGAATCAATTGAACATAATGGATTTGCGTGACATCGGATGTTTTATAGACATGGCATTTTATAGCCATGTACCAACATACCGATAAATGTATGAATATATAGGGATACGATAAAAAATGTGCTCCTTTGATAACAGACTGATAAATCTTTAACTGTCAAATACATTGTCAAAATTGTTTTCAAAAACAAGTTACCGGCGGGCTCATATTTTCCCAGACAATTGTTGAAAAAAGGGAAGATTGCCTTGGCGTGATCTTAGTCTGGGTATTGGAACAAAAGCTAATTTGAAGCGTTAGTATTGTTCAGCCTGTCATAAGTAAAGACCCAATGTCTCTTGGCGGTCACTGTAATATTAAAACAACCAGAGATGCAAAATGATGCTGGGAGAGTATAACTTTTATTGCGCTGAAGTACTTGTTTTATAAACCATGGAGACCAAATCAGATTTTGACGTCCTAAGTCGATCCTCGCACTGATAGAATTAACAGTTTATTATGGCCATAGATCACAGGTATTCATATGAAGCGGAACAAGCTAACTAAGACATTTGTTTTGATTTCAAATAAAAAAAACTTTGTTCTTTTGGTTTATATAAAAATTGTTCAGCGCTTCGAGGGTTAAGCTTTTTATAGGTCTTTAAATAGCACTATTTTAAGGTCGAATGCGTATTCAATCTGGGACATTTGAAAATAGTTTATAAATATATTATAACATTTGTGGACGACACTCTATATTTGAACTGTACAGTAGCTTTGCGTGGCTATTGCACGGTTCGATATCTATACAATATATTTATTAAATGGCTAAAACACCGGGGCGGAATACTTCCTGTCTATCGGAGTTCCCAGTATTAGGGACCTCATCAGTATCATTGAGCAGGCGTTAAAACCAATCTCAGAGTGTGAGAGGTGAATCTAATTCAATTATACTCCGCTTTGTGTGCCATAGGAGCGGACGACCGACCCAATTCAGGGTATGAAATATCCCTAAATCCACCAATAACGTATCCGTATCCAGCAAGCACGTGACATTGAGCTATTGTTAGTTCAATGTTGGCCCACCGTCTACGACGCTGGGCCAACATTGAACCAACAATGTCTCATGGTTGCTGGGCTAGTGATTCAGCCACCAGTACGATAAAGCAGGATCAATAAGACTAACGTTAGGAGAACTTGCCCAGCAAACACGATCCATCCACCCAATGCTGGTTCAATGTTGGGGCAGGGTCGTAGATGATGGACCAGCATTGGGCCAATGTGTTTATTGGGTGACCGTCTCACGTGACTTCACTCATTAAGATAAATCATATGAGTTGTGATAACATATTCTGTGCCAATTCCCTGTATCGTCACTTCGGGACTAAATGATTCTATTTTCCACTACAATGAGTAACAGGCAGATTAACCCTGGAGCTCGAGGGGATGATATAGCCTTTTTACTAAATATTGGTACTTCTAATAGCGCTAAAATGCAAAGGCAAACAACAGGAAGTACTTTGGAAGGTAAGTAGCTACTGCTGTTGGCAGCCACTGGTTTGTGCGACTTGAAACACACCACTACATTATTTTCTTTGTCCCACCACGACATTCTAAGCCGGGAATGGAGAGTTATTGTTCATCAGGTGCATACCATTCATCACGGTAGGCCTATGGTACTATAATCAGTCAGACACGACCAAACTGTTGATTATGAGGAATGTTTATTATGGTCGGATGTGTTCAAGTCAGTTAAAACACTCGGAGCTCTAAGGGTTAAGCTATTTATAGGTCTTTAAATAGCACCATTTTAAGGTCGAATGCGTATTCAATTGGGGACATTTAAAAATGGTTAATGAATAGAATATACCATTTGTGCACGACATTTCATATAGCCCGGTTTCTTAATGGTTAAATCACCAGGGCAGAATAATTCCTGTCTATCGGAGTTCCCAGTATTAAGTACCTCATCAGTATCATCGAGCAGGCGCTAAAACCAATCTCCGAGTGTGAGAGGTGAATCTAATTTAATTATACTCCGCTTCGTGTGCCATAGGAGCGGACGACTGACCCAATTCAGGGGATGAAATATCCCTAAATCCCCGGATCGCGTATCCGTACCCAGCAAGCACGTGACATTGAGCCATTGTTGGTTCAACGTTGGTCCACAATGTCTCATTTATGCTGATTCTTCAATGAGTAACAGGCAGATTAACCCTTAAGCTCGAGGGGATGATAATCCCCTTTTTTATATAAATATTGGTACTTCTGATAGTGCTGCAATGCAAAGGCAAACAACAGGAAGTACTCATGCGAAAGGTGAGCAGCTACTGCTATTGGCCTTCATGTCTCCTCTCACAGAGAGGTGGGGACATGTTGCTTTATCTCTGTCCGCTCTGTCTGTGTTTCTCTCCCATTCATTTCTGCCAGCGCTCTCTATCGTGCAGGCGGTCAAACAAGCGACGTTGACCCAATGCTGGGCTGATGTTGGCCCACTGTCTACAAGGCCGACTCAACATTGGCCCAGTATTGAGTTACCGGATCATGTTTGGCGCCACGCTGAATGTGGGCCAGCGTCACAGACAGCAGGCCAACATTAACCCATCTTCACGCGGTCATGTGATTTGTGGCACCCAATCTGGATCTGCGATCTGCGTGAATACAGACTGGACTCGTCAAAAAGACATAAACCCAGCTTTGGTTCAAACCCTCTGAGCTCTACTTTCTTAGCTTTAAAAAAGGCCTTGGCCTTCGGCCTCGGCCTTTTTAAAAGCTAAGAATGGCGAGCTCCTCGGGCTTTATCCTATATGGAACAGTGGTTTATTATTAATTGTATGTTCGTGGCCATCACAAGCACTGGAACATAAAGCCCCTTAAATGTAACATACTATTAGTTAATCGCGTGGTTTTTTGAGCGTCATATTCCTTGACGCTCTTTCATTTGATAATTAGATCATTTTTTAACCCCCCATACAATCCAAGACATTTGTATTATTCTTGAACAAACAAATATTTTGACAGTAAATAGGTTTACCATTATATCATTTTATTATTATTAATATTGTCGAGTAAGGTCATATTATGGGTCACTTCTGGCTTAGGGACGCGGGTGACATCTGGGGCAATATGATGACAATGTGAAACATCGTAAAAGATGACCAAATATATAACTGGCTCTTTTTTGGGATAAAATAACAAAATAAATAACGCACAAGTAATAAACATGTGCCAAATATTGGTCTGGAGGACCAACTGTCTGGTTTGCAGATCACTGTTCTCATAAACGACTTTTCATGGTAGCTTTCTGACGTGATTTGATTGGAATTTGTGCCAGTATATACTGACTAGATGACCTAGTTTACTCGCCAGAATCTGACGTCCTTAGACGTCAGATTCTGACGACTAAAGTCGATCCCCGCACTGTAAAAGAAAACATATTTATAATGGCCGTAGACCCATAACACAGGTATTTAAATGAATCCAAAAGAGCTAACTAAGACATTTATGATGATTTCAAATTGAAAAAAACCCTTTGGTCATGATGTTTTTTACAAAAATAATTCAGCTGTAAGGGTTAACATAACTAGTGTAATTTATAAGTCAAAAAGCAGTTACGGTTTTTCGCCTCTCAGAGCAGCGCACTGTGAAATCAGACAAACATGGTAAATCATTTAATAGAGTTAACACAACAAAATGATAACGTAATATTGAGCAATTTAATCCTTTCAGGCTTGAATTTATCTTTGTAATCGTATTTTTAGAAAACAGCTCGGTGACCAGTGTAGAAAATCAGGTCACTCTTCAGAGATGCAAAATGATGCTGTGATGCATCGTGAGAATATTACTTTTAATGCGCTGAAATACTTGTTTTATAAACCATGGAGACCAAATCAGATTTTGACGTCTAAAGTCGATCCCCGCCAGTTTATCATGGCCGTAGACCACAGGTATTCTTGTGAAGCGGGAAAAGCTAGCAAAGACTTTCGTTATGATTTCAAATTTAAAAAACCCTTTGTTCTCTTGGTTTATATAAAAATCGCTCAGCGCTTTAAGGGTTAAGCTATTTATAGGTCTTTAAATAGCACCATTCAATCGGAGACATTTGAAAATGTTTAATAAATAGAATATAACATTTGTGCACGACATTTCATATAGCCTATAGTACTGTACAGTAGCTTTGCGTGGTTATTGCACGGTTCAATATCTATGCAGTTTCTAAATGGTTATAACACCAGGGCGAAATAATTCCTGTCTATCGGAGTTCCAAGTATTAAGTACCTCATCAGTATCATGGAGCAGGCGTTAAAACCAATCTCCGGGTGTGAGAGGTGACTCTAATTTAATTATACTGCGCTTCGTGTGCTATAGGAACGGACGACCGACCCAATTCAGGGGATGAAATATCCATAAATCCCCCAATCACGTATCCGTACCCAGCAAGCACGAGGCATTGAGCCATTGTTGGTTCAATGTTGAACCAACAATGTCATGAACCAACAAAGGCATGAACCAACAATGTCTCATGTTTGCTGGGCTAGTGATTCAGCCACCAGTACGATAAAGCAGGATCAACAAGACTAACGTTAGGAGAACACGATTCATCCTCCCAATGCTGGTTCAATGTTGGGGCAGCGTCGTAGACGATGGACCAGCATTGAACAAGCATTGGGTCTTGTTTGCTGGGTGGCCATCACACGTGACTTCACTCATTTGGTGGCCATCACACGTGACTTCACTCATTCAGATGAATCATATGAGTTGTGATAACATATTCTGTGCCAATTCCTTGTATCGTCACCTCCGGCTAAATGATTCTATCTGCCACTACAATGAGTGGCAGGCAGAAATAATTTAAATTTAACAATCACATTACCCACCATCTGGAAATGTGCAGGTGATTTTACTAAAATCTAAGATGGCCACCACAAGTCGTCTTTTTAAATATTTGCGAAAACCAGCAACACCTCTAACCTAATTTATTGCGTTGGATGATATAGTTCTTCAGGCCTCTTGTTTTAATCTAGAAGAGCGGCATATATACATTATGTCATCCATATCTGTCAATAATCCTTGTATTTTAGATTCGACACATTTATGATCGCTACATGTAGAGATTGTAGATGTAAGGATTATGAGATCTACAGGTGATTTGCATATCGGCACATGCATGGCGCTCATCTCTTCGGAGTAAAAGTGATTACAAATGAAGTACCACCCTTGGAACACAAAGGTGTATCAGGTCCACTTACGCAAAGTGTGGTCTTCAGGATGTAGTATTTTACATGAAGCTAAAGATAGCATCCCAGACATCATAGCTGTCTATTGACGCGTTGGTGTGCGTCAGCCACACACATGTTGCTGCAGAGAACATGTGAGACAGATAAGCTAAAATGTGTAAAAACATAGGCGGGGAATACCCTAGTGATGTGCCGTCTGGCATTGACACAGCCCTGCTACACAGCCACAAGTAACATGACCGTTCTCTAATAAGTGCACATGCATGCATTCTCCTCAATCCTATTATTGCATTGTGTTGCTTCACGATATCCTTAAATACAACTTTTTTATTTGAATCAATTGAACATAATGGATTTGCGTGACATCGGATGTTTTATAGACATGGCATTTTATAGCCATGTACCAACATACCGATAAATGTATGAATATATAGCGATACGATAAAAAATGTGCTCCTTTGATAACAGACTGATAAATCTTTAACTGTCAAATATATTGTCAAAATTGTTTTCAAAAACAAGTTACCGGCGGGCTCATATTTTCCCAGACAATTGTTGAAAAAAGGGAAGATCGCCTTGGAGTGATCTTAGTCTGGGTATTGGAACAAAAACTAATTTGAAGCGTTAGTATTGTTCAGCCTGTCATAAGTAAAGACCCAATGTTTCTTGGCGGTCACTGTAATATTAAAATAACCGGAGATGCAAAATGATGCTGGGAGAGTATAATTCTTATTGCGCTGAAGTACTTGTTCTATAAACCATGGAGACCAAATCAGATTTTGACGTCCTAAGTCGAGAATTAACAGTTTATTATGGCCATAGATCACAGGTATTCATATGAAGCGGAAAAAGCTAACTAAGACATTTGTTTTGATTTCAAATAAAAAAAACTTTGTTCTCTTGGTTTATATAAAAATCGCTCAGCGCATTAAGGGTTTAGCTCTTTATAGGTCTTTAAATAGCACCATTCAATCGGAGAAATTTAAAAATGTTTAATAAATAGAATATAACATTTGTGCACGACATTTCATATAGCCTATAATACTGTACAGTAGCTTTGCGTGGTTATTGCATGGTTCAATATCTATACGGTTTCTAAATGGCTATAACACCAGGGCGGAATAATTCCTGTCTATCGGAGTTCCGAGTATTAAGTACCTCATCAGTATCATCGAGCAGGCGTTAAAACCAATCTCAGGGTGTGAGAGGTGACTCTAATTTTATTATACTGCGCTTCGCGTGCCATAGGAACGGACGACTGACCCAATTCAGGGGATGAAATATCCCTAAATCCCCCAATCACGTATCCGTGCCCAGCAAGCACGAAACATTGAGCTCTATTCAGACATTATACCGTCAGCGAACCCCAAATTTGTGAAATTCGCCAAATATACTCCAAACGATCACCAAGTGCCACAAACGTTATCGTCTTTCGCCAAACGTTATCCATGTTCGCCAAACGTTCTCTTGAAGTTTCGGAAATGTTCAAAATTTCCACGACTATTCGGCGACCGTGATATTTGATTCCAAATCCCCAAACAGTCCCCAATTATTCACGAAGTTGTGGCAAACTCTTCGCCGGGCTCGCCAAATGTACGTAACAAGGTAACAAGGTAACAAGGTAATTTAATTAAGATCCCGTAGAACATGAGAAGCCAGGTGTGCGATACAGTGTGAGTAAATATAACATGCCTGTGGCAAGTTCATGTCAATCGTTATTATTTTAAATCGTTGATTACGTTACTTATATTAATAATAAGTTGCGCTAGGTGATACAATGACTCCCGGTTTTCACTTGAGATTAATTCATGCATTTTAAATGTTGAAGGTCTATTATAAAAGTAGCAGCTTAATATTTTTTTCTGTCTCCTTCAAAGTGCCCACATTTGAAAAGATAATGATATTCATCACCGATGGATCTGTTGTGACATAAGGTGCAGGTACGTCTATCACGTGAAATACCACAAAAACTACCGAGTACAATGGGAAGAGTTTGGAGTTCCTGCATCTGAAACGGTTTATATATTTTCTTATATTCGGTGCAGTTAATAAAAGGTATTTTTCTAGAATGACATTAGTTTTGAAAATCCTATAGTTTGTACATTTGCCACTATTGAATAATTCTCCCGACCACTTCTATATAAATTGATCTTCTAAACGTCTTTTAATTACCTCCTTGACACATTCGAAACTATTGGGGATGTGCTGAGCATTCCAGACACCTGGAAAGCCACACTCTATTAGACTATTCTTGATATACAATATCCATTTTGATTCGTAAATCTTTAGCTCAAACATATTTGAACAATTTATCAATTAATGATGAAAGTTTACATTTTTGGTCAGTAATCAAACGGGCCTAAAAACATATGGCTCTACATTTGACATATACCTTAAGAGGGAGAACACCTAATTCTCCATGTACCATGTTATTGTATGTACATTTTTTTACAAATAAAATATATTTACAAAAACGTAGCTGTAGTTTCTCTAAAATCACACAATTTTCAGGTGCCCATACTTCACAACTATATAGCACCGTTGGAAGAACAATAGCATTAAACAGATGTAATTGCTCATCTATGGGGAGATTAAGTTGTCTACTTCTTTTCAAAATACTGAACATTGCTCTATTACCTTTATCAAAAAGTTCCTGTTGAGCTTTAGAAATTTATAAAATTTTCCATTATAATTAAATTTTTATACCCACATATAAATAATCAGAACATATTTTAAGCAGCTTATCTCCTAGATGAAATATGAGGGTGCTCTCTTATTTTACATCTGGAAAAAAATACCACTTTGGTCTTTGAAACGGTATTTTTTAAATTCCAATCATTACAATACAAATTCATGCTATTCAGAGCTGTTTGTAATTCTTCGGGTGATTCAGCGAGTAAAATTGTGTCATCTGCATATAAAAGTACATATATCTTCAGATAGCTAACAAGGTTATCATCCATTATATCAATGGCTATATTATGGATATTTCATAGACATTATATTTGTTCACTAAGTATAACTTCACGTCAAATGCTCGCCACTGTTCGTCAAGTCGTTCCCCAAAACTGAAAAGGTGGAACAGTTGGGAAATATTTGGGGGAGACAATTGAACGTTTTGTGAACGTTTGGTGACAGTTCGGCGACAGATTTCGCTAATATTTGGTGAACGTTTGGCAAAATGTTCGCCAAATATTCACGTAATAATTGCCACCTTCGCCACTTATTCATCAAACAGTTGCCAAACAATCACGAATTCGCCGATTCATCGCCACGTTTGCTAATTAGTCACCAGATGTTTGTCAAATGATCACCTTTTTATCGCCGAATTATCTCAGAATTCGCTTATTATTCGCCGATCTTCGCCATTTTTGTCACCAAATGTTCGCTAATTAGTCGTCAACTGTTAGCATCTTGCAAGCACACAAAAATTGATTCAACAAGGGAACAGTTCGTGCCACTTTTCGCCAATTGATCACCATTTGGTGAGATCCTGGATATGTATGTTCTGGGTGGGACGTTTTTCAATTAGATCACCATGAAATATCCATAATAATGTCATGGATATTTTTGACCAATGGATAACACCACGAAAACACAGAGGGTTTATAAATATGATGTTCTTATCTAAATCTGTTTTGCCACTGCGCTAAAAAAAAATATCAATCTTTTTGGCTGGCATATGACATGTGCAGCTGCCGGATAAAGGAACTGATTTTTTGCCCGGGCCCTTGCTGATCGAAGCCCTTTTTCTGTGTTATATTTTTAGATTGTGTATCCACTCAAATCTTGAATTGTTCTCTCGCACTAAAACATAAAGACACATGATTTTTGATATCTGAGTATCGTCATTCATCTGCATCTGCAAATGACGATTTGATCTGTGATATTTTTTAGATTGTTCAACCAATTGATGAGTCGCACATAAAAATAAATAATAAACAAATTATAGTGTTTTACACCCCGTCCATATAGGGGAGAGGTGGTTTTTAGTCGCGCCAGGATTCCGTCCGGCATCTGGCGTCTGGTGTCCGGCGTCAGGTGTCACGCTTTTTTGTGTACGCAAAAACCTGAAGAATAGTTGTCAATTTTTTTTAAAGTCAAAAATTACTTTCCTCGCAACATGAGCATGTGAAAATGATTTTTCAAAGATGCAAACAAATTTAAAAAAGCTGCTAAAGGTCAACTCCAAATTTGTGGGCGCAAAAACTGTAAAAGTCAGAGATTCTTTAAATTTCACTATCACACTCCCCGCGACATGGAGATGTGCAGGTGACTTTTTCCAAGGTTTAACTGAAATTTAAAATGACCGCCCCAGATCAACTTTTGTGGGCGCAAAAGCGCATAAAAATGGTCAGAAATTATTCACATCCCACGAGATGGAGATGTGCAGGTGATTTTTTTAAGGTTTTACTGAAATTCAAAATGGCTGCCACGGTTCAATTTCATTGCTTTTGCATGCGCACAAACTCAAAAACTTAAAATGAGAAATTATTCACATTTTACAATTACAGTCCCCATGATATGCAGGTCATTTTTTCAAGGTTTTGCTGAAATTGAAAATGACCGCCACGGGTCAACTTCAAAATTTTTTGGTACGCAAAAACTCTAAAACTTAAAGTCGGAAATTATTTAAATGTTACTGTCACATTCCTTACGATATGGAGATGTGCAGGTGATTTTCCCAAGGTTTAACTAAAATTTAAAATGGCCGCCACGGATCAACTTCATATTTTTTGTGAGTGCAAAAACTTAAAGTAGGAAATTTTTCAATTTTTACAATCATATTCCCCAAGATATGGGGATGTGCAGGTGTTTTTTTTAAAGGTTTTACCGAAATTCAAAGTGGCCGCCATGAATAAACTTAATAATTTTTTGTGTGCACAAAAACGCAAAAATTGGGGTCAGCAATAAGTCAAATTTTACAATCACATTACCAACCATCTGGAAATGTGCACGTGATTTACTGAAATTTAAGATGGCCACCACAAGTCGTCTTGCGAAAACCAACAAAACCTCTAACGTAATTTATTGCGGTGGATGATATAGTTCTTCAGGCCTCTTGTTTTATTCTAAAGGAGCGGCGTATATACATTATGTCATCAGTATCTGTCAATAATCTTTGTATTTTATAATCGCTACATGTATGATCGCTACATGTAGCGATCATACATGTAGCGATCATGAAATACACAGATGATTTGCATATCGGCAAATGCTTGGCGCCCATCTCCTCGGAGTAGAAGGGATTAAGTACCCCCCTTGAAAAACAAAGGTGTATCAGGTTCATTTGCTCAAAGTGTGGTCTACAGGATGTAGTATTTTACATGAAGCTAAAGATAACATCCCAGACATCATAGCTGGCTATTGACGCGATGGTGTGCGTCAGCCACACACATGTTGCTGCAGAGAGCATGTGGGACAGATAAGCTAAAATGTGTAAAAACATAGGCGGGGAATACCCCAGTGATGTGCCTTCTGGCATTTACACAGCCTTGCTACACAGCTATAAGTAACATGACTCTTTTCTAATACTTGCATATGCATTCTCCTCAATAATATTATTGCATTGTGTTGCATTACGATATCCTTAAATAGGCCTACAGCAATTTTATTTGAATCAATTTAACATAATGGATTTGCGTTAAATCGGATGTTTTATAGACATGGCATTTTATAGATATGTGCCAGCATACCGATATATCTGCAATTATAGGGATACGTAAAATATTTCCTCATTTGATAACTGACTGATAAATCTTTAACTGTCAAATATCTTGTCAAAATTGTTTTCGAAAACAAGTTACCAGCCGGCTCATATTCTCCCTGACAATTGTTGAAAAAAATAAAAATATAGTCTATATATATATTAGTCTGGTTAATGGAGCAAAAGCTAATTTGAAACGTTGGTATTGTTCAGCCTGTCATAAGTGAAAATTTATGCACATAGGCCTATAGATTTACCTGATGAACAGTGGGCAAAATGTAGGCATACAGGTCTTTCAACTCTAGTTTTTTATCCCGCCTATTAGTCCACATACATGACATGTAGGCCTAACTGCTAAGGGGGGCTACTATTCAATCTCCCGGGGGGGGGGGAGGGGGGGGCGATTATTTTCGACTCGGCGGCGCGCTGAAAATGTCAAACCTGTTAAAAATATAAAATCTTTTAGTCTATTTATTTCTGACCCATCACTTGTGAACCCAGACGTAGACGCAGTCGGTGAGCCAACATTGACCTGACATTAAGTCGAGGGTCGTGGGTCGAGGGGTGAGGGGGTCGAGGGGGTTTTCGAAATATACCTTATAAAAATATATTGTGTTTGTGGACTTTGTTTGGGAAACTCCAGACACGGGCCGCCGATGGACTCCCCCGGAGGGTGGGGAACAGGGTTTGGCCGATCAATTAGACTACTCAACATTTTTCATTTGTTTTTTTAACAACTTTTATTTTAACTTAAATATTAACAATTTACCTTGGGAACTTGAAGTTCCGGGAGCTTCGGAACTTGAAGTTCCGGGAACTTCGGAACTTGAAGTTCCGGGAATTCGGGAACTTCGGAACTTGGGAATTTTGGAACTAGGGAACTTCGGAACTTGGGAACTCACTCTCGGGTGTCCCCAATATCTATACGGTTTCTAAATAGTTATAGCACCAGGGCGGAATACTTCCTGTTCTATCGGAGTTCCCAGTATTGTAAGTACCTCATCAGTGCGCAAATCACATGGCGGAGTGAAGATGCATCAAGCAGGCGTTAAAACCAATCTCAGAGTGTGAGAGATGAATCTAATTTTATTATACTCCCTTCATGTGCCATAGGAACGGAAGACCAACCCAATTCAGGGGATGAAATAACCCTAAATCCCCCAGTCACGTATCCGTACCCAGCAAGCACGAGACATTGGGCCATTGTTGGTTCAATGCTGGCCCACCGTCTACGACGCTGGGCCAACATTGAACCAACAATGTCTCATGTTTGCTGGGCTAGTGATTCAGCCACCAGTACGATAAAGCAGGATCAACATGATCAATAAGACTAACGTTAGGAGAACTTGCCCAGCAAACACGATTCATCCTCCCAATGCTGGCTCAATGTTGGGGCAGCGTCGTAGACGATGGGCCAACATTGAACAAGCATTGGGTCTTGTTTGCTGGGTGGCCATCACACCAGGCTTGGGGCGAGTACTGGACAAAAGTATTCGAGTACAAGTACAAGTACTTGAAAAAATGACGAGTACAAGTACAAGTACAAGTACTGGATTTTTAAAAGTACTTGAGTACAAGTACAAGTACTTTAAAAAGTACTTGAGTACAAGTACCGAGTACTTTGGTTGTAAACTCTAATTAGTTACATGATTTTTTTAAAATATAATTATAATATATGTTACTTCATGTTGCTATATGTGACCCGATCTGGCAAAATGAGTCTTATTAAGTCGCATTTTGGCAAACGATGCTAGGGCAAAAGCCAAAATGACCTTGATTTGACCTATTTTCAACAAAAGTTTTTATTTTCAAATGATTACTTTCGAATCCTAAAATTGTGTGGCATGGGAATTGGTGTACATGTCAAATTTGTTCAATTAAATATACCTGTTATTTTAATATTAGTCTCATTTACACTCCAATTAGTGATATTTATTTCTATGTGCATGTTGCCATAGCAACAGTTGCCAATAATTAGGAAATATTCATGTTGTGAAAAAATCATGACTATAAAAATATCTGGCATATTCTTTTAAAATTTACAAAATGGTAAAACTATACGTTTATTATTAAGAAGATGGGGTGTGAATGAATATGTATTCTATTTATTTTATTTTAATACAATTGCGTGATATTTTCCAAAAGTCTCAAAATGACGCAATCTCAGACTTCATATTTCTCTGAGTTTGTGGAGTCATATTTTCGTTAAACACGCTACAGAGTTGTGTGATATAATATTTTCAAGGTAATTTTGTGTAGGCTCGGGATATCTTAATAACTCCAATATCTAAATGAGCAACTTACGACTCATCTTGCCAGATGAGGTCACATATAGATATATATGAGTGGTGAAAATAATATTTTATGGGACAAGCCTATATTATAGATATATTGCATATATCTGATGCCATGTCCCAGTAGGCCCAATGGTGGTAAATTTTTGGGCCATTGCCGCCAACATTTGGCCGCCACTAAAATAAACGTTTAAATGAGCCTGAACACACATTGTGTCATGGAAAAGATCAAGGCTATTAAGGGTAGGCCTACACGGATTAAAATTATACCTTGAAAATCCAAAAAGCAGTATCTGCTCACCTGTAAAGTAGACAGAACTGCCTTTTGGCGTTGCACGGGCTTTGCACAGCAGAATTGTTTTGCGATAACAGACACACTTTAGTTGCTGGTGACCGTGATAAAATTATTATCAAATGTATTACCAGAATACAGGTAAATCCGTACAAGATTCAGCCCAGGCATACGCTGATATATTAGCATATTATTCGTCTAAAAATATATTTTTATGCGATTTATAGGAGGAGCACGTCGCTGTTGTGTCTATTTTTATACTCGGTCCGTCATCAGATTTGGGGGACGGAAGGGGTTATGTAGCGCAGCCATAGGCCTACAATTGACTTATTATGTAACCTCACACCTTTAACCCTTACGCGACACTAACGTGTTCAATTATATTTTTCTCTCATTTGCAGCTATAATTGCTGACTCAATTTCTAGCATAATATGACAACTATATAATCACGATATTAAAAAAACAGACAAATAAAAAAACAATTTGTTGACCTACCTGCTGCTTCCTGGTGATCTGACACAATGTATATTGTATATTTTAGGGTTGTTTAGTTTGCTAGTCACCTGACGTCTATGGTAAACTTGTACATCATTTCGCCTACTTTTATTTTCGTCTTGTTTTTAGTAGGTATGCACAGCGATCCGATTATTTTTGGATGGACCGCTTTATAAATCATTTGTAATAATGATATATAAATAATTGTGGCGTCCCGCAGCTAAAGGGTGATGTTTGCCGTCTAATTACTGTGGTCATCTGTGTTTGAACAGTACTGTTATATCAGGTGAAAATACTATGTACTTCTCGTTACAATGCTGGTTAATTCTTGGCCCAATGTCTTGGACATTGGCCCGACATTGTAAAGTCACTGTACACAAGAGGTCGCGTTGTCGTGGTCGTGTTTTTGGGTTCTTACACAACATTGGTACAGAGTTGTATGAGCTATGGCAGTCTTACATTATCTCAGTCCACGCCGTGTCGGCTGAGTATCTACGCAATTGGGCCAAAATTGTGTAAATATTATTGAAATTTACCGATTGATCGTCTCAACAAACACATTGACATTGAACCTAGGGTAATTTATACCAACATTGGTTCAATGCCTCGTGTTTGCTTGGGATTAGCTGCGAAGAAAGGGGTGTTGTAAGTGTGATTTTAAAATGGCGCGACATCATTGTTGAAATCACGCCTCCCCCTTCAATGACCTGATGACTACTAGTCTTACCATAAAGTATAGTCACCTGTAGATGTTATACTAGTATAATTATCAACATGTATTCATGTTTTCCAGTGACACGTCTTATGTCTTTGTTTAAGAATGGCTATTCAATTATCTTGTGAACTACACAAGGATGCTAGTAATATAGGCTACAGGGCAAAACAAGCAATTATCAGCATGATATTGTTAAAAAAGTTGCACTTTTGTTAAAAGTTGATGTTGGTAATTGGACTAGTTTTTAAATAATTTCAAAGTATTGATTGAATCATTTTTCAATATAATAGCTACAAGGATGGATGGTAAACGAATCATTAACTGAATGTTCCATATCCCGCTATAATGATTTATGATTTGTCTGTGAGCTATTTTAAATCAATTTAAGATGACTAGTACTCGTAAAGTACTCGTAAGTACTCGTTAAAAGTACTTTCATTTTTAAAAGTACTTGAGTACAAGTACGAGTACAAGTACTTTTAAAAAGTACGAGTACTGAGTACCGACGAGTACTGAAAAAACGGTACTCGAGTACCAAAGCACCGAAGTACCGAGTACTTTGGCCCCAAGCCTGCATCACACGTGACTTCACTCATTTGGTGGCCATCACACGTGACTTCACTCATTCAGATAAATCATATGAGTTGTGATAACATATTCTGTGCCAATTCCTTGCATCGTCACCTCGGGCTAAAAGATTCTATCTGCCACTACAATGAGTGGCAGGCAGAAATAATTCAAATTTAACAATCACATTACCCACCATCTGGAAATGTGCAGGTGATTTTACTGAAATTTAAGATGGCCACCACAAGTCGTCTTTTTAAATATTTGCGAAAACCAGCAACACCTCTAACCTAATTTATTGCGTTGGATGATATAGTTCCTCAGGCCTCTTGTTTTAATCTAGAAGAGCGGCATAATTACATTATGTCATCCAAATCTGTCAATAATCCTTGTATTTTAGATTCGACACATGTATGATCGCTACATGTAGCGATTGTAGATGTAGCGATTATGAGATCTACAGGTGATTTGCATATCGGCACATGCATAGCGCTCATCTCTTTGGAGTAAAAGGAATTACAAATGAAATACCAACCTTGGAACACAAAGGTGTATCAGATCCACTTACGCAAAGTGTGGTCTACAGGATGTAGTATTTTACATGAAGCTAAAGATAGCATCCCAGACATCATAGCTGGCTATTGACGCGTTGGTGTGCGTCAGCCACACACATGTTGCTGCAGAGAACATGTGAGACAGATAAGCTAAAATGTGTAAAACATAGGCGAGGAATACCCCAGTGATGTGCCGTCTGGCATTTACACAGCCCTGCTACACAGCCACAAGTAACATGACTGTTCTCTAATAAGTGCACATGCATTCTCCTCAATCCTATTATTGCATTGTGTTGCATTACGATATCCTTAAATACAACAATTTTATTTGAATCGATTGAACATGATGGATTTTCAATACATCAGATGTTTTATAGACATGGCATTTTATAGCCATGTACCAACATACCGATAAAGGTATGAATATATAGGGATACGATAAAAAATGTGCTCCTTTGATAACAGACTGTCAAATATATTGTCAAAATTGTTTTCGAAAACAAGTTACCGGCCGGCTCATATTTTCCCTGACAATTGTTGAAAAAAGTGAAGATCGCCTTGGAGTGATCTTAGTCTGGGTATTGGAGCAAAAGCTAATTTGAAGCGTTAGCATTGTTCAGCCTGTCGTAAGTGAAGACCCAATGTCTCTTGGCGGTCACTGTAATATTAAAATACCCAGAGATGCAAAATGATGCTGGGAGAGTATAACTTTTATTGCGCTGAAGTACTTGTTCTATAAACCATGGAGACCAAATCAGATTTTGACGTCTAAAGTCGATCCCCGCACTGCTAGAATTAACAGTTTATTATGGCCATAGATCACAGGTATTCATATGAAGCGGAAAAAGCTAACAAAGACTTTTGTTATGATTTCAAATAAAAAAACCTTTGTTCTTTTGGTTTATATAAAAATCGTTCAGCACTTTGAGGGTTAAGCTATTTATAGGTCTTTAAATAGCACCATTCAATCGGAGACATTTGAAAATGTTTAATAAATAGAATATAACATTTGTGCACGACATTTCATATAGCCTATAGTACTGTACAGTAGCTTTGCGTGGTTATTGCACGGTTCAATATCTATACGGTTTCTAAATGGTTATAACACCAGGGCGAAATAATTCCTGTCTGTCGGAGTTCCGAGTATTAAGTACCTTATCAGTATCATGGAGCAGGCGTTAAAACCAATCTCCGGGTGTGAGAGGTGACTCTAATTTAATTATACTGCGCTTCGTGTGCTATAGGAACGGACGACCGACCCAATTCAGGGGATGAAATATCCATAAATCCCCCAATCACGTATCCGTACCCAGCAAGCACGGGACATTGAGCCATTGCTGGTTCAATGTTGGCCCACCGTCTACGACGCTGGGCCAACATTGAACCAACAATGTCTCATGTTTGCTGGGCTAGTGATTCAGCCACCAGTACGATAAAGCAGAATCAATAAGACTAACGTTAGGAGAACTTGACCAGCAAACACGATCCATCCACCCAATGCTGGTTCAATGTTGGGGCAGCGTCGTAGACGATGGACCAACATTGAACAAGCATTGGGTCTTGTTTGCTGGGTGGCCATCACACGTGACTTCACTCATTTGGTGGCCATCACACGTGACTTCACTCATTCAGATAAATCATATGAGTTGTGATAACATATTCTGTGCCAATTCCTTGCATCGTCACCTCGGGCTAAAAGATTCTATCTGCCACTACAATGAGTGGCAGGCAGAAATAATTCAAATTTAACAATCACATTACCCACCATCTGGAAATGTGCAGGTGATTTTACTGAAATTTAAGATGGCCACCACAAGTCGTCTTTTTAAATATTTGCGAAAACCAGCAACACCTCTAACCTAATTTATTGCGTTGGATGATATAGTTCTTCAGGCCTCTTGTTTTAATCTAGAAGAGCGGCATAATTACATTATGTCATCCAAATCTGTCAATAATCCTTGTATTTTAGATTCGACACATGTATGATCGCTACATGTAGCGATTGTAGATGTAGCGATTATGAGATCTACAGGTGATTTGCATATCGGCACATGCATAGCGCTCATCTCTTTGGAGTAAAAGGAATTACAAATGAAATACCAACCTTGGAACACAAAGGTGTATCAGATCCACTTACGCAAAGTGTGGTCTACAGGATGTAGTATTTTACATGAAGCTAAAGATAGCATCCCAGACATCATATCTGGCTATTGACGCGTTGGTGTGCGTCAGCCACACACATGTTGCTGCAGAGAACATGTGAGACAGATAAGCTAAAATGTGTAAAACATAGGCGGGGAATACCCCAGTGATGTGCCGTCTGGCATTTACACAACCCTGCTACACAGCCACAAGTAACATGACTGTTCTCTAATAAGTGCACATGCATTCTCCTCAATCCTATTATTGCATTGTGTTGCATTACGATATCCTTAAATACAACAATTTTATTTGAATCGATTGAACATGATGGATTTTCATTACATCAGATGTTTTATAGACATGGCATTTTATAGCCATTTACCAACATACCGGTAAATGTATGAATATATAGGGATACGATAAAAAATGTGCTCCTTTGATAACAGACTGATAAATCTTAAACTGTCAAATATATTGTCAAAATTGTTTTCGAAAACAAGTTACCGGCCGGCTCATATTTTCCCTGACAATTGTTGAAAAAAGTGAAGATCGCCTTGGAGTGATCTTAGTCTGGGTATTGGAACAAAAGCTAATTTGAAGCGTTAGTATTGTTCAGCCTATTATAAGTAAAGACCCAATGTCTCATGGCGGTCACTGTAATATTAAAATAACCAGAGATGCAAAATGATGCTGGGAGAGTATAACTTTTATTGCGCTGAAGTACTTGTTCTATAAACCATGGAGACCAAATCAGATTTTGACGTCCTCAGTCGATCCTCGCACTGATAGAATTAACAGTTTATTATGGCCATAGCCCACAGGTATTCATATGAAGCGGAAAAAGCTAACTAAGACATTTGTTTTGATTTCAAATAAAAAAAAACTTTGTTCTCTTGGTTTATATAAAAATCGTTCAGCGCTTTGAGGGTTAAGCCAATTATAGGTCTTTAAATAGCACCATTTTAAGGTCGAATGCGTATTCAATCGGGGACATTTGAAAATGGTTTATAAATAGATTATAACATTTGTGGACGACACTTCATATTTGAACTGTACAGTAGCTTTGCGTGGCTATTGCACGGTTCGATATCTATACAATATATTTATTAAATGGCTAAGACACCGGGGCGGAATACTTCCTGTCTACCGGAGTTCCCAGTATTAGAGACTTCATCAGTATCATTGAGCAGGCGTTAAAACCAATCTCAGAGTGTGAGAGGTGAATCTAATTTAATTATACTCCGCTTCGTGTGCCATAGGAACGGACGACCGACCCAATTCAGGGATGAAATATCCCTAAATCCCCAAATCACGTACCCGTACCCAGCAAGCACGAGACATTGAGCCATTGTTGGTTCAATGTTGGCCCACCGTCTACGACGCTGGGCCAACATTGAACCAACAATGTCTCATGCTTGCTGGGCTAGTGATTCAGCCACCAGTACGATAAAGCAGGATCAATATGACTAACGTTAGGAGAACTTGCCCAACAAACACGATTCATCCACCCAATGCTGGTTCAATGTTGGGGCAGCGTCGTAAACGATGGACCAACATTGAAGAAGCATTGGGTCTTGTCTGCTGGGTGGCCTTCACACGTGACTTCACTCATTTGGTGGCCATCACACGTGACTTCACTCATTCAGATAAATCATATGAGTTGTGATAACATTTTCTGTGCCAATTCCTTGTATCGTCACTACAATGAGTGGCAGGCAGAAATAATTCAAATTTAACAATCACATTACCCACCATCTGGAAATGTGCAGGTGATTTTACTGAAATTTAAGATGGCCACCAAAAGTCGACTTTTTTAATATTTGCGAAAACCAGCAAAACCTCTAGCCTAATTTATTGCGGTGGATGATATACACATGTAGTTCTTCAGGCCTCTTGTTTTATTCTGAAGGAGCGGTATATATACATTATGTCATCCGTATCTGCTAATAATCCTTGTATTTTAAAATCGCTACATGTATGATCGCTACATGTAGCGATCATACATGTAGCGATCATGAAATACACAGATGATATGCATATCGGCAAATGTTTGGCGCCCATCTCTGCGGAGTTGAAGTGATTATAAGTACCACCCTCAAAAAACAAGGTGTATCAGGTTCATTCACCCAAAGTGTGGTCTACAGGATGTAGTATTTTACTAAAGCTAAAGATAGCATCCCAGACATCATATCTGGCTATTGACGCGATGGTGTGCGTCAGCCACACATGTTGCTGCAGAGAACATGTGAGACAGATAAGCTCAAATGTGTAAAAACATAGGCAGAGAATACCCCAGTGATGTGCCGTCCGGCATTCACACAGCCCTGATACAAGTTACTGTTTTCTAATGATTGCATATTATGCATTCTCCTCAATCCTAGTATTGCATTGTGTTACATTACATATCCTTAACCCTTTAACCGTCGGTGCCGCATATATTCGGGTTTTCATTTTTTATTAGCACATTTAGTACAGCATTTTAAATATGTTAAAGATAAAATGTGACATCAACCAGCAACATTGGAAAAGAGTTGACCTCCATTTTGTCAAATCTGAATAATTTTCACTCACTTGAAGTTGTGGATTGCGTCAGCGAGACACAACTTCAAGTGGGTAAAAATTCAAATTGAATAATTTGGCGTTTAAAGGGTTAAATACAGCAATTTTATTTGAATCGATTGAACATAATAGATTTGCGTTACATCGGATGTTTTATAGACATGGCATTTTATAGCAATATATCAACATACCGATATATGTATGCATATATGGGGATACGATAAAAAATGTGCTCCTTTGCTAACTGACTGATAAATCTTTAACTGTCAAATATATTGTCAAAATTGTTTTCGAAAACAAGTTACCGGCCGGCTTATATTTGCCCTGACTATTGTTGAAAAAACTTAAGATCGCCTTGGAGTGATCTTAGTCTGGCTATTGGAACAAAAGCTAATTTGAAAAGTGTTATTGCTCAGCCTGTCATAAAATCCAATGTCTCATGGCGGTCACTGTAATATTAACCCTTACAGCGCCGGGATCGACTTTAGTCGTCGTAGACGTCAGATTCCGACGACTAAAGTCGATCCCCGCACTATAAGAGTAAACATATTTATAATGGCCGTAGACCTATAACACAGGTATTCAAATGAATCCAAAAGAGCTAACTAGGACATTTATGACATCAATTTCAAATTGAAAAAACTCTTTGGTCATGATATTTTTTTACAAAAATAATTCAGCTGTAAGGGTTACCATAACTAGTGTAATTTATAAGTCAAAAAGCAGTTACGGTTTTATGCCTCTCAAAGCAGCGCACTGTGAAATCAGACAAACATGGTAAATCATTTAATACAGTTAACGCAACAAAACGATAACGTAATATTGAGCAATTTAATCCTTTCAGGCTTGAATTTATCATTATAATCTTATTTTTATTATTAATACAATTCTGTGAAAAGTGTAGGAAATTAAATCATTCTTCAGAGATTCAAAATGATGCTGTGATGCATCGTGAGAATATTACTTTTAATGCGCTGAAGTACTTGTTTTTTAACCATGGAGACCAAATCAGATTTTGACGTCCTAAGTCGATCCCCGTACTGATAGAATTAACAGTTTATTATGGCCATAGATCACAGGTTATCATATAAAGCGGAAAAAGTTAACTAAGACATTTTTTTTTATTTCAAATAAAAAAAACTTTGTTCTCTTGGTTTATATAAAAATCGCTCAGTGCTTTAAGGGTTAAGCTATTTATAGGTCTTTAAATAGCACCATTCAATCGGAGAAATTTGAAAATGTTTAATAAATAGAATATAACATTTGTGCACGACATTTCATATAGCCTATAGTACTGTACAGTAGCTTTGCATGGTTATTGCACGGTTCAATATCTATACGGTTTCTAAATGGTTATAACACCAGGGCGAAATAATTCCTGTCTGTCGGAGTTCCGAGTATTAAGTACCTCATCAGTATCATGGAGCAGGCGTTAAAACCAATCTCTGGGTGTGAGGTACCCGGTATGACTGGGCAGCCTAACTCATTTACTGCGCGAGGCCCAGTCACACTGACCGCCATCTTGTTTACACACCCAGCTGTGTAAAAACGACACTCGTGCTGATTACCAAAAAACTCGGATGCCAAGAAATTGGGATGAATATTTCAAGTACCTATGAGAACTAGGCCATTTTAGGCAGGCGTAAACTTGTGGTCGTATTGGAACCATTACATTTAAAAATGGAGGTCAATGTGTCAGAGCCTTGCGATGTCATCAGGGTAGGTGTGAGGGTGACTCTAATTTAATTATACTGCGCTTCGTGTGCTATAGGAACGGACGACCGACCCAATTCAGGGGATGAAATATCCATAAATCCCCCAATCACGTATCCGTACCCAGCAAGCACTAGACATTGAGCCATTGTTGGTTCAATGTTGGCCCACCGTCTACGACGCTGGGCCAACATTAAACCAACAATGTATCATGTTTGCAGGGCTAGTGATTCAGCCACCAGTACTATAAAGCAGGATCAATGAGACTAACGTTAGGAGAACTTGCCCAGCAAACACGATTCATCCTCCCAATGCTGGTTCAATGTTGGGGCAGCGTCGTAGACGATGGACCAACATTGAACCAGCATTGGGTCTTGTTTGCTGGGTGGACATCACATGTGACTTCACTCATTCAGATAAATCATATGAGTTGTGATAACTTATTCTGTGCCAATTCCTTGTATTGTCACTTCGGGGCTAAATGATTCTATCTGCCACTACCCTTTTTTATATAAATATTGGTACTTCTAATAGTGCCTCAATGCAATGCAATGCAAAGGAAAACAACAGTAAGTACTGATATGAAACTAAGGTAAGCAGCTGCTGCTGTTGGCCTTCGTGCGACAGAACAGTGATTATTATTAATTGTATTAGTACATGTCGCTATGTAGCATAGCAAAATTCTGTGTCAGGCTCATGTTGATTTTGATTGATGATGATTTCTCACATCCATATATCCCGACTGAACAAATAAAAACTGTTTCTATTTCTTTCCTTTGCAGAGGAGAGGCAAATCGCAAAAGAACAGGTGTTTTTTAAACGAAAATAAACATTGCCTAGTCTCGATATCCGTATGTATATACAGGGATACGATTATTTTGAGAAAAACAAAGATAAAATAATGGGTTCAATGGATAATAGACGTATAAATCATTAACTGCCAAATATCTACCCAATCCATTTTGTTCCATTGTCCAAAAATTGTAGATCGCCTTGGAGTGACTTTAGTGACTAAGATCACTCCAAGGCGCTGAGTATATGGAACAATAGCTAATATGAAAATCATGACGGTCACTATGAAATTAGCATAACTATTGTAACTTATCAAATAAAAAAGTGTTTAGGGCCTTTTGGCTTTTTAGAGCAGCCCACCGTGAATGCAGACAAACATGATAAAGCATTGTGTACACCTAACATGATTATCGAAACAAAAGGAAAACGTAATATTTAGCAACTTAATCCTTTCAAGCCTGAATTTATCATTGTAATCTTATTGTTATCATATTACAAGTCTATGAAAAATTGTGTTCTAATGCTCCTAGGTGTAGGAAATTAAGTCATTCTTCAGATATGCAAATGATGGTGTGATGCATCAAATGCTTCAAATGCTGAATTATTTGTCTATAAACCATGGAGACCAAATTGGATTCTGACGTCTATAATGTCACTAAAAGAAATAAAATTTATTAATGACCGTAGACACATACAATAGCCATTCAAATGAAGCGAAAAGAGCTAACGAAAAGAGCTAAAGAGCTATGATTTCAAATTAAAAAAACTCTTTGTTTTTTTGGTTCATATAGAACATATTTTAAAGGTTACCAATCACGAGGATAGCCGTTTTCGGCTATTTAAATAACAGCAATTTAAGGTGAAATGCGTATTCAAACGCTTTTTCAAAAGCCAAAGGGCAGTATCTGTTTACTTTACAAGTGAGCAGATACTGCATTTTTGCTGTGCACTGCAGTGTAGCTGTGAGTGGCTATTGCACGGTTTAATATCTATACAGTTTCCAAATGGTTTAAACACCAGGGCGGAATCTTCCTGTCTACTTGAGTTCCCAGTATTATCGAACAGTATTATCGAACAGGCGTTAAAACCAATCACAGAGTGTGAGAGGTGAATCTAATTTAATTATACTCCGCTTCGTGTGCCATAGGAGCGGACGACGACCCAATTCAGGGTATGAAATATCCATAAATCCACCAATCATGTATCCGTACCCAGCAAGCACGTGACATTGAGCCATTGTTGGTTCAATGGTGGCCCACCGTCTACGACGCTGCGCCAACATTGAACCAACAATGTCTCATGGTTGCTGGGCTAGTGACTGAGCCACCAGTAGATAAAGCAGGATCAATAAAACTAACGTTAGGAGAACTTGCCCAGCAAACACGATCCATCCACCCAATGCTGGTTCAATGTTGATGCAGGGTCGTAGATGATGGACCAGCATTGGGCCAATGTGTTTATTGGGTGGCCGTCTCATGTGGTTTCACTCATCCAGACACATATTCTGTGCCAATTCCTTGTATCGTCACCTCGGGCTAAATGATCCTATCTGCCACGACAATGAGTGGCAGGCAGATAAAACCTTAAGCTCGAGGGGATGAAATAACCTTTTTACATAAATATTGGTACTACTAATAACGCTGCAATGCAAATGCAAACAACAGGACGTACTCATTTGGAAGGTAAGTAGCTACTGCTGTTGGCAGCTACTGTTTTGAAACACACCACTACTTTATTTTCGTTGTCCGACCACGACATTCTAAGCTGGGAATGGAGAGTTATTGTTCATCAAGTGCATACGAATCATCATGGTAGGCCTATGGTACTATAATCAGTCAGGCACGACCGAACTGTTGATTATGAGGAATTTTAATTATGGTCGGATGTGTTTAAGTCAGTTAAAACCCTCGGAGCTCTACTTTCTTAGCTTTAAAAAGGCCTTGGCCTTCTGCCTCGGCCTTTTTTCAAAGCTAAGAATGGCGAGCTCCTCGGGCTATATCCTATTCGGAGCGGTGGTTTATTATTAATTGTATGTTCGTGGCCATCACAAGCTCTGGAACATATAGCCCCTTAAATGTAACATACTATTAGATAATCGCGTGGTTCATTGAGCGTCATATTCCTTGACGCTCTTTCATTTGATAATTAGATCTTTTTTTAACCCCCCATAAAACCCAAGACATTTGTATTATTCTTGAACAAACAAATATTTCAACAGTTAATAGGTTTACCATCATATCATTTTATTATTATTAATATTGTCGAGTAAGGTCATATTATGGGTCACTTCTGGCTTAGGGACGCGGGTGACATCTGGGGCAATATGATGACAATGTGAAACACTGTAAAAGACGACCAAATTTATAACTGGCTCTTTTTTGGCATAAAATAACAAAATAAATAACGCACAACTAATCAAACATGTGCCAAATATTGGTCTGGTGGACCAACTGTCTGGTTTGCAGATCACTGTTCTCATAAACGACTTTTCATGGTAGCTTTCTGACGTGATTTGATTGGAATTTGTGCTAGTATATACTGACTAGATGACCTGAGGTATTAAATAGTTTATGCCAAATAGATAGATAGATCTGTGGTATTTAAAATCAACTAAACACACACTGATTATTATCTCCGCCAAAGGAGGTTATGTATGTGGTCGTGGTGGTTTATTTTTCAGCAGGATTACTTACAAAGTAATGAACGGATTTGCATAAAGTTTTTACCAGAGGTCTGTATCGGGCCATGGCACAACCGGATGATCGGGATTACAATCCGCATCTGCAACCAGATCGCGCGAAAAATATTTTTTTAACAACAGAAGGTGAGTATGTTGGCCATCTTGGAGTCATCATCCATTTTCATGGGTCAGATTTTGATTGACCGTCATTCACTATATGTCCAGTAGGATAGAAAATTGTTATAAACCTTTTATCATATTTTTTTGAGGGTGAGGTGATATATCGACCCGTCTATATAGCTGTGTTAACATTTTGGCGGCCATCTTGGACGCCATCTTGAATATTGGAAAAGGCTCCAGCGGGAAACACGGGGAGTTTTAGTATGTAATTTCTAATGTTATTTGGAAGGTTTCCTGAAAGATTCAGCTTTGGCATATTTTTTCACCTTTAAAACCTAATACTACTCCCCTACAACATGAGCATGTGCAAGTGATTTTTAAAAAGGCAAACACAATTCAAAATGGCCGCTAAGTTCAACTCCAAAATTGTCGGCGCAAGAACTGTAAAACTAACAATCAGAAATTATTCAAATTTTAATATCACATTCCCCACGATATGGAGATGTGCAGGTGACTTTTCAAGGTTTTACTGAAATTCAAAATGGTCGCCACCGATCAACTTTAATTTTTTTTGCCGGCACAAAAACTCAAGAACTTAAGATCAGAAATTATTCACATTTTAAAATTACATTCCCACAATATTTTTTTAAAGATTTTGCTGAAATTCAAAATGACCGCCACGGATCAACTTCATAATATTTGAGGGCGCATAAATTATTTAAATTCTACTATCACATTCCCCACGATATGGAGATGTGTAAGTGATTTTCTCAAGGTTTAGCTGAAATTCAATATGGCCGCCACGAATCAACTTCATTTTTTTTTGTGGGCGCAAAAACTTAAAGTAAGAAATAGATGTGCAGGTGTTTTTTTAAAAGTTTTGCTAAAATTCAAAATGGCCGCCATAATTCAAAAAAATTATGGCCGCGAAAACTGAAAAATTGAGATCAGAAATAATTCAAATTTAACAATCACATTACCCACCATCTGGAAATGTGCAGGTGATTTTACTGAAATTAAAGATGGCCAACACAAATCGTCTTTTTAAATATTTGCGAAAACCAGCAAAACCTCTAACCTAATTTATTTCGTTGGATGATATAGTTCTTCAGGCCTCTTGTTTTAATCTAGAAGAGCGGCATATATACATTATGTCATCCATATCTATCAATAATCCTTGTATTTTAGATTCGCTACATGTATGATCGCTACATGTATAATCGCTACATGTAGCGATTGTACATGTAGCGATTATGAAATCTACAGGTGATTTGCATATCAGCACATGCATGGCGCTAATCTCTTCGGAGTAGAAGGGATTACAAATCAAGTACCACCCTTGGAACACAAAGGTGTATCAGGTCCACTTACGCAAAGTGTTGTCTACAGGATGTAGTATTTTACATGAAGCTAAAGATAGCATACCAGACATCATTTCTGGCTATTGACGCGTTGGTGTGCGTCAGCCACACACATGTTGCTGCAGAGAACATGTGAGAGCGATAAGCTAAAATGTGTAAAACATAGACGGGGAATACCCTAGTGATGTGCCGTCTGGCATTTACACAGCCCTGCTACACAGCCACAAGTAACATGAGCGTTCTCTATTAAGTGCACATGCATTCTCCTCAATCCTATTATTGCATTGTGTTGCATTACGATATTCTTAAATACAACAATTTTATTTGAATCGATTGAACATAATGGATTTTCATTACATCAGATGTTTTATAGACATGGCATTTTATAGCCATGTACCAACATACCGATAAATGTATGAATATATAGCGATACGATAAAAAATGTGCTCCTTTGATAACAGACTGATAAATCTTTAACTGTCAAATATATTGTCAAAATTGTTTTCAAAAACAAGTTACCGGCGGGCTCATATTTTCCCAGACAATTGTTGAAAAAAGGGAAGATCGCCTTGGAGTGATCTTAGTCTGGGTATTGGAACAAAAACTAATTTGAAGCGTTAGTATTGTTCAGCCTGTCATAAGTAAAGACCCAATGTTTCTTGGCGGTCACTGTAATATTAAAATAACCGGAGATGCAAAATGATGCTGGGAGAGTATAATTCTTATTGCGCTGAAGTACTTGTTCTATAAACCATGGAGACCAAATCAGATTTTGACGTCCTAAGTCGAGAATTAACAGTTTATTATGGTCATAGATCACAGGTATTCATATGAAGCGGAAAAAGCTAACTAAGACATTTGTTTTGATTTCAAATAAAAAAAACTTTGTTCTCTTGGTTTATATAAAAATCGCTCAGCGCTTTAAGGTTTTAGCTCTTTATAGGTCTTTAAATAGCACCATTCAATCGGAGAAATTTGAAAATGTTTAATAAATAGAATATAACATTTGTGCACGACATTTCATATAGCCTATAATACTGTACAGTAGCTTTGCGTGGTTATTGCATGGTTCAATATCTATACGGTTTCTAAATGGCTATAACACCAGGGCGGAATAATTCCTGTCTATCGGAGTTCCGAGTATTAAGTACCTCATCAGTATCATCGAGCAGGCGTTAAAACCAATCTCAGGGTGTGAGAGGTGACTCTAATTTTATTATACTGCGCTTCGCGTGCCATAGGAACGGACGACTGACCCAATTCAGGGGATGACATATCCCTAAATCCCCCAATCACGTATCCGTGCCCAGCAAGCACGAAACATTGAGCTCTATTCAGACATTATACCGTCAGTTTTGTTATATTGAAGAGCAATATTCGGACATTATAATACCAAAAAAGAACGAATATGCCTACATACTAAATTGACAAATTCGGAGTTCGCCAATATCGCCAAATAGTCGCCAGCGCGGTGAGATCCCACTTTAAAAGTTTAGTATCATCGGGTTGGCGATTATTTGGAGATATTGGCGAACCCCAAATTTGTGAAATTCGCCAAATATACTCCAAACGATCACCAAGTGCCACAAACGTTATCGTCTTTCGCCAAACGTTATCCATGTTCGCCAAACGTTCTCTTGAAGTTTCGGAAATGTTCAAAATTCCCGCGACTATTCGGCGACCGTGATATTTGATTCCAAATCCCCAAACAGTCCCCAATTATTCACGAAGTTGTGGCAAACTCTTCGCCGGGCTCGCCAAATGTACGTAACAAGGTAACAAGGTAACAAGGTAACAAGGTAACAAGGTAACAAGGTAATTTAATTAAGATCCCGTAGAACATGAGAAGCCAGGTGTGCGATACAGTGTGAGTAAATATAACATGCCTGTGGCAAGTTCATGTCAATCGTTATTATTTTAAATCGTTGATTACGTTACTTATATTAATAATAAGTTGCGCTAGGTGATACAATGACTCCCGGTTTTCACTTGAGATTAATTCATGCATTTTAAATGTTGAAGGTCTATTATAAAAGTAGCAGCTTAATATTTTTTTCTGTCTCCTTCAGAGTGCCCACATTTGAAAAGATAATGATATTCATCACCGATGGATCTGTTGTGACATAAGGTGCAGGTACGTCTATCACGTGAAATACCACAAAAACTACCGAGTACAATGGGAAGAGTTTGGAGTTCCTGCATCTGAAACGGTTTATATATTTTCTTATATTCGGTGCAGTTAATAAAAGGTATTTTTCTAGAATGACATTAGTTTTGAAAATCCTATAGTTTGTACATTTGCCACTATTGAATAATTCTCCCGACCACTTCTATATAAATTGATCTTCTAAACGTCTTTTAATTACCTCCTTGAAACATTCGAAACTATTGGGGATGTGCTGAGCATTCCACACACCTGGAAAGCCTCACTCTATTAGACTATTCTTGATATACAATATCCATTTTGATTCGTAAATCTTTAGCTCAAACATATTTGAACAATTTATCAATTAATGATGAAAGTTTACATTTTTGGTCAGTAATCAAACGGGCCTAAAAACATATGGCTCTACATTTGACATATACCTTAAGAGGGAGAACACCTAATTCTCCATGTACCATGTTATTGTATGTACATTTTTTTTACAAATAAAATATATTTACAAAAACGTAGCTGTAGTTTCTCTAAAATCGCACAATTTTCAGGTGCCCATACTTCACAACTATATAGCACCGTTGGAAGAACAATAGCATTAAACAGATGTAATTGCTAATCTATGGGGAGATTAAGTTGTCTACTTCTTTTCAAAATACTGAACATTGCTCTATTACCTTTATCAAAAAGTTCCTGTTGAGCTTTAGAAATTTATAAAATTTTCCATTATAATTAAATTTTTATACCCACATATAAATAATCAGAACATATTTTAAGCAGCTTATCTCCTAGATGAAATATGAGGGTGCTCTCTTATTTTACCTCTGGAAAAAAATACCACTTTGGTCTTTGAAACGGTATTTTTTAAATTCCAATCATTACAATACAAATTCATGCTATTCAGAGCTGTTTGTAATTCTTCGGGTGATTCAGCGAGTAAAATTGTGTCATCTGCATATAAAAGTACATATATCTTCAGATAGCTAACAAGGTTATCATCCATTATATCAATGGCTATATTATGGATATTTCATAGACATTATATTTGTTCACTAAGTATAACTTCACGTCAAATGCTCGCCACTGTTCGTCAAGTCGTTCCCCAAAACTGAAAAGGTGGAACAGTTGGGAAATATTTGGGGGAGACAATTGAACGTTTTGTGAACGTTTGGCGACAGTTCGGCGACAGATTTCGCTAATATTTGGTGAACGTTTGGCAAAATGTTCGCCAAATATTCACGTAATAATTGCCACCTTCGCCACTTATTCATCAAACAGTTGCCAAACAATCACGAATTCGCCGATTCATCGCCACGTTTGCTAATTAGTCACCAGATGTTTGTCAAATGATCACCTTTTTATCGCCGAATTATCTCAGAATTCGCTTATTATTCGCCAATCTTCGCCATTTTTGTTACCAAATGTTCGCTAATTAGTCGTCAACTGTTAGCATCTTGCAGGCACACAAAAATTAATTCAACAAGGGAACAGTTCGTGCCACTTTTCGCCAATTGATCACCATTTGGTGAGATCCTGGATATGTATGTTCTGGGTGGGACGTTTTTCAATTAGATCACCATGAAATATCCATAATAATGTCATGGATATTTTTGACCAATGGATAACACCACGAAAACACAGAGGGTTTATAAATATGATGTTCATATCTAAATCTGTTTTGCCACTGCGCTAAAAAAAAAATATCAATCTTTTTGGCTGGCATATGACATGTGCAGCTGCCGGATAAAGGAACTGATTTTTTGCCCGGGCCCTTGCTGATCGAAGCCCTTTTTCTGTGTTATATTTTTAGATTGTGTATCCACTCAAATCTTGAATTGTTCTCTCGCACATAAAACATAAAGACACATGATTTTTGATATCTGAGTATCGTCATTCATCTGCATTTGCAAATGACGATTTGATCTGTGATATTTTTTAGATTGTTCAACCAATTGATGAGTCGCACATAAAAATAAATAATAAACAAATTATAGTGTTTTACACCCCGTCCATATAGGGGAGAGGTGGTTTTTAGTCGCGCCAGGATTCCGTCCGGCATCTGGCGTCTGGTGTCCGGCGTCAGGTGTCACGCTTTTTTGTGTACGCAAAAACCTGAAAAATAGTTGTCAATTTTTTTTTAAAGTCAAAAATTACTTTCCTCGCAACATGAGCATGTGAAAATGATTTTTCAAAGATGAAAACAAATTTAAAAAAGCTGCTAAAGGTCAACTCCAAATTTGTGGGCGCAAAAACTGTAAAAGTCAAAGATTCTTTAAATTTCACTATCACACTCCCCGCGACATGGAGATGTGCAGGTGACTTTTTCCAAGGTTTAACTGAAATTTAAAATGACCGCCCCAGATCAACTTTGGTGGGCGCAAAAACGCATAAAAATGGTCAGAAATTATTCACATCCCACGAGATGGAGATGTGCAGGTGATTTTTTTAAGGTTTTACTGAAATTCAAAATGGCTGCCACGGTTCAATTTCATTGCTTTTGCATGCGCACAAACTCAAAAACTTAAAATGAGAAATTATTCACATTTTACAATTACAGTCCCCATGATATGCAGGTCATTTTTTGAAGGTTTTGCTGAAATTGAAAATGACCGCCACGGGTCAACTTCAAAATTTTTTGGTACGCAAAAACTCTAAAACTTAAAGTCGGAAATTATTTAAATGTTACTGTCACATTCCTTACGATATGGAGATGTGCAGGTGATTTTCCCAAGGTTTAACTAAAATTTAAAATGGCCGCCACGGATCAACTTCATATTTTTTGTGAGTGCAAAAACTTAAAGTAGGAAATTTTTCAATTTTTACAATCATATTCCCCAAGATATGGGGTGTTTTTTTTAAAGGTTTTACCGAAATTCAAAGTGGCCGCCATGAATAAACTTACTAATTTTTTGAGGGCACAAAAACGCAAAAATTGAGGTCAGAAATAAGTCAAATTTTACAATCACATTACCCACCATCTGGAAATGTGCACGTGATTTTACTGAAATTTAAGATGGCCACCACAAGTCGTCTTGCGAAAACCAACAAAACCTCTAACCTAATTTATTGCGGTGGATGAAATAGTTGTTCAGGCCTCTTGTTTTATTCTAAAGGAGCGGCGTAAATACATTATGTCATCAGTATCTGTCAATAATCCTTGTATTTTATAATCGCTACATGTATGATCGCTACATGTAGCGATCATACATGTAGCGATCATAAAATACACAGATGATTTGCATATCGGCAAATGCTTGGCGCCCATCTCTTCGGAGTAGAAGTGATTATAAGTACCACCCTTAAAAAACAAAGGTGTATCAGGTCCACTTACGCAAAGTGTGGTCTACAGGATGTAGTATTTTACATGAAGCTACAGATAGCATCCCAGACATCATAGCTGGCTATTGACGCGATGGTGTGCGTCAGCCACACACATGTTGCTGCAGAGAACATGTGAGACAGATAAGCTAAAATGTGTAAAACATAGGCGGGGAATACCCCAGTGATGTGCCGTCTGGCATTTACACAGACCTGTTACAAGTAACATGACTGTTTTCTAATAATTGCATGTGCATTCTCCTCAATCCTACTATTGCATAGACTTTAGTCGTCAGAATTTGACGTCTACAGACGTCATATTCTAACGACTAAAGTTGATCCCCGCACTGTAAGAGTAAACATTTTTATAATGGCCGTAGACCCATAACACAGGTATTCAAATGAATCCAAAAGAGCTAACCAAGACATTTATGCTGATTTCAAATTGAAAAAACTCTTTGGTCATGATATTTTTTTACAAAAATAATTCAGCTGTAAGGGCTACCATAACTAGTGTAATTTATAAGTCAAAAAGCAGTTACGGTTTTTGCCTCTCAGAGCAGCGCACTGTGAAATCAGACAAACATGGTAAATCATTTAATACAGTTAACGCAACAAAATGATAACGTAATATTGAGCAATTTAATCCTTTCCGGCTTGAATTTATCTTTGTAATCTTATTTTTAGAATACAACTCGGTGAGCAGTGTAGAAAATTAGGTCATTCTTCAGAGATGCAAAATGATGCTGTGATGCATCGTGAGAGAATAATCCCCGTACTGATAGAATTAACAGTTTATTATGGCCATATACCACAGGTATTCATATGAAGCGGAAAAAGCTAACTAAGCCATTTGTTTTGATTTCAAATAAAAAAAACTTTGTTCTCTTGGTTTATATAAAAATCGTTCAGCACTTTGAGGGTTAAGCTATTTATAGGTCTTTAAATAGCACCATTTTAAGGTCGAATGCGTATTCAATCGGGGACATTTGAAAATGGTTTATGAATAGATTATAACATTTGTGGACGACACTTCATATTTGAACTGTACAGTAGCTTTGCGTGTCTATTGCACGGTTCGATATCTATACAATATATTTATTAAATGGCTAAAACACCGGGGCGGAATACTTCCTGTCTATCGGAGTTCCTAGTATTAAGTACCTCATCAGTATCATCGTTAAAACCAATCTCGGGGTGTGAGGGTGACTCTAATTTAATTATACTGCACACCGTGTGCTATAGGAACGGACGACCGACCCAATTCAGCGGATGAAATATCCATAAATCCCCCAGTCACGTATCCGTACCCAGCAAGCACGAGACATTGTTGGTTCAATGTTGGCCCACCGTCTACGACGCTGGGCCAACATTGAACGAACAATGTCTCATGTTTGCTGGGCTAGTGGTTCAGCCACCAGTACTATAAAGCAGGATCAATAAGACTAACGTTAGGAGAACTTGCCCAGCAAACACGAGTCATCCACCCAATGCTGGTTCAATGTTGGGGCAGCGTCGTAAACGATGGACCATCATTGAACCAGCATTTGGTCTTGTTTGCTTGGTGGCCATTACATGTGACTTCACTCATTCAGATAAATCATATGAGTTGTGATAACATATGCTGTGCCAATTCCTTGTATCGTCACTTCGGGGCTAAATGATCCTATCTGCCACGACAATGAGTGGCAGGCAGATAAAACCTTAAGCTCGAGGGGATGAAATAACTTTTTATATAAATATTGGTACTACTAATAACGCTGCAATGCAAATGCAAACAACAGGACGTACTCATTTGGAAGGTAAGTAGCGACTGCTGTTGGCAGCTACTGGTTTGAGCGACTTAAAACACACCACTACTTTATTTTCGTTGTCCGACCACGACATTCTAAGCCGGGAATGGAGAGTTATTGTTCATAAAGTGCATACGAATCATCATGGTAGGCCTATGGTACTATAATCAGTCAGGCACGACCGAACTGTTGATTATGAGGAATTTTCATTATGGGCGGATGTGTTTAAATCAATTAAAACCCTCGGAGCTCTACTCTCTTAGCTTTAAAAAGGCCTTGGCCTTCGGTCTCGGCCTTTTTTAAAGCTAAGAATGGCGAGCTCCTCGGGCTTTGTCCTATACAGAACGGTACTTTATTTTTAATTGTATGTTCGTGGCCATCACAAGCACTGGAACATATAGCCCCTTGGATGTAACATACTATTAGTTAATCGTGTGGTTTCTTGAGCGTCATATTCCTTGACGCTCTTTCATTTGATAATTAGATCATTTTTTAACCCCCCATAAAACCCAAGACATTTGTATTATTCTTGAACAAACAAATATTTTAACAGTAAATAGGTTTACCATTATATCATTTTATTATTATTAATATTGTCGAGTAAGGACATATTATGGGTCACTTCTGACTTAGGGACGCAGGTGACATCTGGGGCAATATGATGACAATGTGAAACACTGTAAAAGACGACCAAATATATAACTGGCTCTTTTTTGGGATAAAATAACAAAATAAATAACGCACAAATAATCAAACATGTGCCAAATATTGGTCTGGTGGACCAACTGTCTGGTTTGCAGATCACTGTTCTCATAAACGACTTTGCATGGTAGCTTTCTGAAGTGATTTGATTGGAATTTGTGCTAGTATATACTGACTAGATGACCTGCGGTATTAAATAGTTTATGCCAAATGGATAGATAGATCTGCGGTATTCAAAATCAACTAAACACACACTGATTATTATCTCCGCCAAAGGAGGTTATGTATGTGGTCGTGGTTTATTTTTCAGCAGGATTACTTACAAAGTAATGAACGGATTTACATAAAGCTTTTACCAGAGGTCTGTCTCGGGCCATGGCACAACCGGATGATCCGGATTACAATCCGCATCTGCAACCGGATCGCGCAAAAAATATTTTTTTAACAACAGAAGGTGCGTATGTTGGCCATCTTGGAGTCTTCATCCATTTTTATGGGTCAGATTTTGATTGACCGTCATTCACTATATGTCCAGTAGGATAGAAAACTGTTATAAACCTTTTATCATATTTTTTTGAGGGTGAGGTGATATATCGACCCGTCTATATAGCTGTGTTAACATTTTGGCGGCCATCTTGGATGCCATCTTGAATATTGGAAAAGGCTCCAGCGGGAAACACGGGGAGTTTTAGTATGTAATTTCTAATGTTATTTGGAAGGTTTCCTAAAAAATTCAGCTTTGGTACATTTTTTCACCTTCAAAATCTAAAAATACTCGCCTACAACATGAGCATGTGTAAGTGATTTTTAAAAAAGGCAAACACAATTCAAAATGGCCGCTAAAGTTCAACTCCAAATTTGTCCGCGCAAAAACTGTAAATCTAACAATCAGCAATTATTCAAATTTTACTATCACATTCCCCACGTTATGGAGATGTGCAGGTGACTTTTCAAGGTTTTACTGAAATTCAAAATGGTCGCCACGGATCAACTTCAATTTTTTTTGCCGGCACAAAAACTCAAAAACTTAAGATAAAAAATTATTCACATTTTAAAATTACATTCACACAATATTTTTTTTAAGATTTTGCTGAAATTCAAAATGACCGCCACGCATCAACTTCATAATATTTGAGGGCGCATAAATTATTTAAATTCTACTGTCACATTCCCCACGATATGGAGATGTGTAAGAGATTTTCTCAAGGTTTAGCTGAAATTTAATATGGCCGCCACGAATCGACTACATATTTTTTTGTGGACGCAAAAACTTAAAGTAAGAAATAGATGTGCAGGTGTTTTTTTAAAGGTTTTACTAAAATTCAAAATGGCCGCCATAATTCAAAAAAATTGTGGGCGCAAAAACTAAAAAAATGAGGTCAGAAATAATTCAAATTTAACAATCACATTACCTATCATCTGGAAATGTGCAGGTGATTTTACTGAAATTAAAGATGGCAACCACAAATCGTCTTTTTGAATATTTGCGAAAACCAGCAAAACCTCTAACCTAATTTATTGCGTTGTTTTAATCTAGAAGAGCGGCATATATACATTATGTCATCCATATCTGTCAATGATCCTTGTATTTTAGATTCGACACATGTATGATCGCTACATGTAGCGATTGTAGATGTAGCGATTATGAGATCTACAGGTGATTTGCATATCGGCACATGCATGGCGCTCATCTCTTCGGAGTAAAAGGGATTACAAATGAAGTACCACCCTTGGAACACAAAGGTGCATCAGGTCCACTTACGCAAAGTGTGGTCTACAGGATGTAGTATTTTACATGAAGCTAAAGATAGCATCCCAGACATCATAGCTGGCTATTGACGCGTTGGTGTGCGTCAGCCACACACATGTTGCTGCAGAGAACATGTGAGAGCGATAAGCTAAAATGTGTAAAAACATAGGCGGGGGATACCCCAGTGATGTGCCGTCTGGCATTTACACAGCCCTGCTACACAGCCACAAGTAACATGACCGCTCTCTAATAAGTGCACATATGCATTCTCCTCAATCCTGTTATTGCATTGTGTTGCATTACGATATCCTTAAATACAACAATTTTATTTGAATCGATTGAACATAATGGATTTTCATTCCATCAGATGTTTTATAGACATGGCATTTTATAGCCATGTACCAACATACCGATAAATGTATGAATATATAGGGATACGATAAAAAATGTGCTCCTTTGACAACAGACTGATAAATCTTTAACTGTCAAATACATTGTCAAAATTGTTTTCAAAAACAAGTTACCGGCCGGCTGATATTTGCCCTGACTATTGTTGAAAAAACTGAAGATCGCCTTGGAGTGATCTTAGTCTGGATATTGGAACAAAAGTCAATTTGAAAAGTGTTGTTGCTCAGCCTGTCATAAAATCCAATGTCTCATGGCGGTCACTGTAATATTACCCCTTACAGCGCCGGGATCGACTTTAGTCGTCATAATCTGACGTCTGGAGACGTCAGATTCTGACGACTAAAGTCGATCCCCGCACTGTAAGAGTAAACATATTTATAATGGCCGTAGACCCATAACACAGGTATTCAAATGAATCCAAAAGAGCTAACTAAGACATTTATGATGATTTCAAATTGAAAAAACTCTCTGGTCATGATATTTTTTTACAAAAATAATTCAGCTGTAAGGGTTACCATAACTAGTGTAATTTATAAGTCAAAAAGCAGTTACGGTTTTTTGCCTCTAAGAGCAGCGCACTGTGAAATCTGACAAACATGGTAAATCATTTGATACAGTTAACGCAACAAAATGATAACGTAATATTCAACAATTTAATCCTTTCAGGCTTGAATTTATCTTTGTAATCTTATTTTTAGAATACAACTCGGTGAGCAGTGTTGAAAATTAGGTAATTCTTCAGAGATGCAAAATGATGCTGTGATGCATCGTGAGAATATTACTTTTAATGCGCTGAAATACTTGTTTTTTAAACCATGGAGTACAAATTAGATTTTGACGTCTTAAGGCGATCACCGCACTGATAGAATCAACAGTTTATCATGGCCATAGATCACAGGTATTCATATGAAGCGGGAAAAGCTAACAAAGACTTTTGTTATGATTTCAAATTTAAAAAACCCTTTGTTCTCTTGGTTTATATAAAAATCGCTCAGCGCTTTAAGGGTTAAGCTATTTATAGGTCTTTAAATAGCACCATTCAATCGGAGAAATTTGAAAATGTTTAATAAATAGAATATAACATTTGTGCACGACATTTCATATAGCCTATAGTACTGTACAGTAGCTTTACGTGGTTATTGCACGGTTAAATATCTATACGGTTTCTAAATGGTTATAACACCAGGGCGAAATAATTCCTGTCTATCGGAGTTCCGAGTATTAAGTACCTCATGAGTACCATGGAGCAGGCGTTAAAACCAATCTCAGGGTGTGAGAGGTGACTCTAATTTAATTATACTGCGCTTCGTGTGCTATAGGAACGGACGACCGACCCAATTCAGGGGATGAAATATCCATAAATCCCCCAATCACGTATCCGTACCCAGCAAGCACTAGACATTGAGCCATTGTTGGTTCAATGTTGGCCCACCGTCTACGACGCTGGGCCAACATTGAGCCAACAGTGTCTCATGTTTGCTGGGCTAGTGATTCAGCCACCAGTACGATAAAGCAGGATCAACATGATCAATAAGACTAACGTTAGGAGAACTTGCCCAGCAAACACGATTCATCCTCCCAATGCTGGTTCAATGTTGGGGCAGCGTCGTAGACGATGGGCCAACATTGAACAAGCATTGGGTCTTGTTTGCTGGGTGGCCATCACACGTGACTTCACTCATTTGGTGGCCATCACACGTGACTTCACTCATTCAGATAAATCATATGAGTTGTGATAACATATTCTGTGCCAATTCCTTGTATCGTCACCTTGGCGCTAAATGATTCTATCTGCCACTACAATGAGTAGCAGGCAGATAAAACCTTAAGCTCGAGGGGACGTTATAACCTTTTTATATAAATGTTGGTACAACTAATAACGCTGCAATGCAAATAAAAACAAGAGGACGTACTCATTTGGAAGGTAAGTAGCTACTGCTGTTGGCAGCTACTGGTTTGTGTGACTTAAAACACACCACTACATTATTTTCTTTGTCCCACCACGACATTCTAAGCCGGGAATGGAGAGTTATTGTTCATCTGGTGCATACCATTCATCACGGTAGGCCTATGGTACTATAATCAGTCAGACACGACAAAACTGTTGATTATGAGGAATGTTTATTATGGTCGGATGTGTTTAAGTCAGTTAAAATCCTCGGAGCTCTAAGGGTTAAGCTATTTATAGGTCTTTAAATAGCACCATTTTAAGGTCGAATGCGTATTCAATCGGGGACATTTAAAAATGGTTAATGAATAGAATATAACATTTGTGCACGACATTTCATATAGCCTATTATACCGTACAGTAGCTTTGCGTGGTTATTGCATTGTTCAATATCTATACGTTTTCTTAATGGTTATATCACCAGGGCAGAATAATTCCTGTCTATCGGAGTTCCCAGTATTAGGGACTTCATCAGTATCATCGAGCAGGCGTTAAAACCAATCTCCGAGTGTGAGAGGTGAATCTAATTTAATTATACTCCGCTTCGTGTGCCATAGGAGCGGACGACTGACCCAATTCAGGGAATATCCCTAAATCCCCCAATCACGTATCCGTACCCAGCAAGCACGTGACATTAAGCCATTGTTGGTTCAACGTTGGTCCACAATGTCTCATTTTTGCTGACTCTACAATGAGTAACAGGCAGATTAACCCTTAAGCTCGAGGGGATGATAATCCCCTTTTTTTATATAAATATTGGTACTTCTAATAGTGGTGCAATGCAAAGGCAAACAACAGGAAGTACTCATATGAAAGGTGAGCAGCTACTGCTATTGGCCTTCATGTCTCCTCTCACAGAGAGGTGGGGACATGTTGCTTTATCTCTGTCCGCTCTGTCTGTGTTTCTCTCCCATTCATTTCTGCCAGCGCTCTCTATGGTGCAGGCGGTCAAACAAGCGACGTTGACCCAATGCTGGGCTGATGTTGGCCCACCGTCTACAACGCCGACCCAACATTGGCCCAGTATTGAGTTACCGGATCGTGTTTGGCGCCACGCTGAATGTGGGCCAGCGTCACAGACAGCGGGCCAACATTAACCCATCTTCACGCGGTCATGTGATTTGTGGCACCCAATCTGGATCTGCGATCTGCGTGAATACAGACTGGACTTGTCAAAAAGACATAAACCCAGCTTTGGTTCAAACCCTCGGAGCTCTACTTTCTTAGCTTTAAAAAAGGCCTTGGCCTTCGGCCTCGGCCTTTTTCAAAGCTAAGAATGGCGAGCTCCTCAGGCTTTATCCTATATGGAACGGTGGTTTATTATTAATTGTATGTTCGTGGCCATCACAAGCACTGGAACACATAGCCCCTTAAATGTAACATACTATTAGTTAATCGCGTGGTTTCTTGAGCGTCATATTCCTTGACGCTCTTTCATTTGATAATTAGATCATTTTTTAACCCCCCATACAATCCAAGACATTTGTATTATTCTTGAACAAACAAATATTTTAACAGTACATAGGTTTACCATTATAATATATTTAATTATTAATATTGTCGATTAAGGACAAATTATGGCTCACTTCTGGCTTAGGGACGCGGGTGACATCTGGGACAATAAGTTAACAATGTAAAATACTGTAAAAGACGACCTAATAGTAATATATTACTGGCACTTTTTTGTATTAAAAAAACAAAATAAATAACTCACAAGTATTAAAATATGTGTTAAATATTGGTTTGGAGGATCAACTGTCTGGTTTGTTGATCACTGTAAAATACTTTTCATGGTAGCTTTTCGAAGTGATTTGGTTGGGATTTGTGTTTATGTTAAATAGATTATCAACGGTATTAAATAGTCTATGCTAAATAGATAGATCTGTGGTAGTCAAAATCAACTATTAAGCACACACTGATCATCACCTCCGCCAAAGGAGGTAATGCTTGTTGTTGTGGTGTTGCGCTTCAAGTTATAATGGCGGAGAAGCTGATGCAAAACTTTGGTATTTATAATACGATTTTGCAAAACTTCAAAATATTTTTATTCCTTGTCATTTACATGACGTCCGTCACTTCGTAGTATTCATGTCAAACAGTAACATATAAACACAGAACATTCTGAGGAATCATCCCTCCATGCTTAAAAAAAGTGGGCAATATAGATCCAGTGGCAGGCCAGCAAACACAAAAAATGTGTATAACATTTATACAACTTCGGCCCAATGTCTTCGACGTCGGACCAACATTGTATAAATGTTATACAAATGTTTTGTGTTTGCTGGGAGGTAGCATGTTATGGCTGTGCGACGGATGCATCCCAGCAAGCGCAAGACATTCATTCAATGTTGGTACAATGGTGGCCCACCGTCTGCGTCTACCAACATTGGGTCAATGCATGGTGTTTGTTGGGATACGTGGATTGTATGCTAATTGCAATACTTATATTTAGGGATGTATGTAGTAGTGTGTAGTAGATGTTAAATAAAAGTTAAATAAATGTTAAATAAACAAATACCATATCGTTTTTAATATTGTTTCCACACGTTTCGAGGTTTCTACACTTTCCAGAATGTATTTCTGCTACATGGTGTAGAACACCTTGTAGATATTTTATCCCTGTTTTTTTTGTGCGGGAAACTAGTGACAGACAATTCCCAGTGAACACAAAACATTTGTATGACTTTATACAATGTTGGGCCAACGTCGAAGACGTTGGGCCGACGATGTATAAATGTTATACAAATGTGTTGTGTTTGCTGGGTTATCCGTTATCTTTATTTTATGAGTAGGCCTACTATCATCTAGTGTGTAATTTTTTAAAATAAAGTGTATACAAAAATCAGCTTTTTAAAATTATACTAAGTCTTACGTTGTCTTACATGAAAACTATGCAAATACTTATATCTACTGGTTGTATACCATACTGTTATATATTATTTTATTGTATAGCTTCAATTCACTTCTATGTTCGACATGCTTCGTAGAGGTCGTCTCGACCATTTGATAACATGTTGGAAAATTTCACTCAATGAATAATAATGATATAGTACCATGTTTGCACGTTTTCAACTGTAAAGTCACCTCCATGTTGATAAAACTTAATAAGGCGATTTGGGATATAAAGAGTCGACTACTGGGATTTTGGGGCTACAAATATCCAGGTTATTCTTAAAGACCTGGGAGCAGTCCGGTGAAAGGTCAAGCTAAATCTCATTTTCCACACTACTAGCTTTCCATACGAAGTATACGACTCCACCCCCATCACATCCTCTGCTTACACAATGTTCTTTTAATGCTGGGCCAGCGTTGCAGACGGTGGGCCAACATTAAAACAACATTGTGTCATTGTCTCTTGTTTGTTGGAAAACCAGGGTTGTGTAAAAGCTTGGTCAATGTCTAAAACTATGGCTCAACATTGAATCAGTATCAGCTCGCAATCTCTTGAGCTTTTGTTATTGTTCCAAAAAGAGACTTCAGTGGTTTCCGTAGTTGATGAACAGGCAGGCATTGAAGCTGCCGAACCGGTGCTCTACTACACAAAGGATTCCATGGATTCCTGCAAACACGAGTTGTTGACTCAATGTTGTCTCAATGTTGGGCTAGCGTCGCGGACGGTGGGCCAACATTAAATAAACATTGTGTTAGCATCTCCTGATTGATGGGAATAATCAAAAAAATTGTTTTAATGTTGGGTCAGCGTGGTAATCGATGGGCCAACATTGGAACAACTGAAGGGCAAAACACGCGAAAGTTATCATATAGGGTGGCAGAATAGTGAAGAAAAAAATTCCTATTTTGGGGAAAATTCTTCCAAAGCTTTAAAATTTGGCACAGATACAGAACAGATTATACTCTTTCGATTTGCGATGGATGCCAAGACAGGATGTTGAGAAATTGAACGTACTACACACTTTTGCCCATTGAGTATATATCAATAAAAATTAAGACGATTCGTTCATTGAATTCGGTTTTGAGCTATATCAATATATTTAATATCAATACAAAGCTACTGACACAGGCGTTTACATGGATTTCCCATATTGTGTGTCAGATCATCGACAAATGCGCCAGAGAGCTTTTTGCAGCTGATTTGTGAATGGTACAATTGTTTATTTTTTATTTAAACTATTGTTTACTTAAAATAAACCCATTTGGAATACAAAGAAGGAGTTATGTGAACAAATTACATCTTTTTTCGGTTAGATTTCGGTTAAATTGGCGTGGTTTTCTTCAGGCTCGGAAAAATTGACCACGTGTCGCATTTGTGCCAATGAGTAGTCACATTTTGAGCTATATCAATATATATGATATCCATGAAAAGCTTCTCTCACATGGATGTAATATATTTTGTGTCCGATAATTGTCAAATGTACAAGAGAGCTTTATGTTGATATTCATTTCATCTATTTTTCATACTTTTTTCAGTATATAGTCAAACTACTTTTTTCTCAGGTGATTGTGTATGTAATAAATGTTTGGTTTTCATTCAGACATGTTCTAGAACTATGACTCAAAATAACCCATTTAATTAAAAAAAAAAAGTTATTTCAACATTTTACACACTTTTTTGATCAGACTTAAAATTTCCGCACTTTTCTGCCGGCTTGGGAAAACTGACTTTGATTTACATTTTTGCCCAATGAATACCCAAATTTAAAAATGCATCAACATTTTTTATAGCAGTTGAAAGTCACTATCAAGGGCTTTTAAATTGGATACATAATATTTTATTTATGTTAATTATGAAATGTGCAACAAAGGGCTAAGTTTGTATTTTATCCCTGAACAATATACAACGTTTTTAGTGAATACCAGCATGACTTCATCTCGCCCATGTCAACTTTGTATTGTTTAAATGTTTGTTTTTACGTTTACATTTTCTGGAGCCATTTCTCATAACTGATCTTGACCACCGAAAAAGTAATCACAACCACTTTTTAAATTATTTAAACCACTACAAAAGTGATCTTGACCACTATCTAATATTTGATCACAGCCATTTTGAAAGTTATCTGAGCCACTACAAATGTGATCTTGGCCACTAACAAAATGGTGCCAGCCACTGAAAAAATTATCGAAGCAAAGTAATCTTGGTCACCGAAGAAGTAATCACAGCCACTCTAAAAATTATCTAAACCACTACAAAAGTGATCTTGACAACTAAAGAAGTGATCACAGCACTTTAAAAGTTTCAGAGCCACTACAAAGGTGATCATAGCCACTAACAAACTGGTGTCAGCCACTGAAAAAATAATCTAAGCCACTATAGGGCACTGAAGAAGTGATCACAGCCACTCAAAAAATAGGTAAACCACCACAAAAGTGATCTTGACCACTAAATAATTTATTACAACCACTTGAAAAAATTCTAAACCACCACAAAAGTGATCTTGACCACTAAATAAGTAATTACAACCACTTGAAAAATTATCTACAACTACAAACGTAATCTTGGCCACTGATAATGTGATCACAGCCACTTTAAAAGTTATATCAGCCACTACAAAGGTGATATTGGCCACAAATTGGTGTGAGCCACTGAAAAAATATCTAAGCCACTACAAAGTGATTTTGGACACTGAAGAAGTGATTACAGCCACTTTAAAAGTTATCTTAGCCACCACGAGGGAGAACTTGGCCACAGACGAAATGATTTTGTCCATTGAAGAAGTGATCGGAGCAACTTTGTAGTGGCTGAGATAACTTTTAAAGTATCTGTGATCACTTCTTCAGTGGGCCAGATTATTTTTTAATACTAACAACATTTACGAATTTACAGTGAGTATTTCTAAAGTGAGACCATTTGACATGCAACACAATTCTGAGAATAAACCGGAATGAAGTTAATTTGGGGTGTCATAATTAAAGAATGTACTACACGTCAAATGGCATAACTTTTGAACTATACAATATTTTCATGATATATGGCAAATGACTAGAAAATAGTGTTGAGAAAATTTCATGAAAATTGCTTGGGAATTGATAGAGTAATCAACGAAAAGCTAACTTTCATTTCAGATCATCCGCCACCGTTTGACAGACTACTTTTGGTTCCTCTGGCTCACATCATGTAGTGGCAGCATCGAGATCCTATACATATAGGCTACATTTTAGAGAAGGAATTATTACAGGAATCAAGTTTGGATATTGACAATGCTAAGCCATATATACCAGCCAATATATATTGGCAACAGGGCTATAATCAATGTATGTCTGAAAATGATTGAAATCATGCAGTTATTTGACAAAATGTGTACGGATCATTCAATATTTGATAAAGAAAACAAAATCTCCAGCGCCTAGAGCAAAAACTAAACGATATCAACGTACACTGATCACACACTACACGGCCTGGTCCACTAGCAGTGACTGCATGACATAAACTGTTTATTTTAAAACTATTCATATTGTAAACACATGTTATTATCATGTATGGCGCATATGCTATAAATATCATTCAATTACATTAAAATACTGTGATATTTGGGGGATGCATCTGCTGAAACGTTGTTTGTTACTAGGGCATAGAGCTCAAAATTTGACAATTTAGAAAATTGCAATGGATGATTGCGTATTCCCAGTGACAAGTACTTCCGTATCGTATCATTCTTAATTTCATGTGGCGTATTAATTTGATTGACGTCAAATTACAAAAACAATAATGTCCAATAATCAATTTAACTATTTATCACTGATACTGTTTATTTATTATTGGTGGGCCTGTGATCATATTTATGTTGTACTTGTGTGGAAATGATTGAAAAAACGTGCACTTATTTGACATAGTGTGAACAAATTATGATAATTAAGCGTTGTGCCAATAAATCACATAAAACGATCAAAACTTATGAAAAACATAAGGATCATAAAGTATGCTTCTGAGTAGCGAGCTTTATATCGTGTAATTTAAGATTTTAATTATTATATTGCTTAATTCTAATATTTCTGATAGCTAGAGGCGGCCATTTTAGATTTAGCTCCTACAGTGGCACAAAGCGATGCCTTTCTTGGCATCCACCCAAAAACGATCAAGTAGGGTTCTGTCGACATCTGGGCCAAATTCGGTGGCTTTGGAACAATTTGCCCCAAACAGTCCATTTATTGCCCTAACAACCCTGGCTATTTCTAAATAATCTAGCTCCTTATTACTTATCTGATATTTCCCACATTTTCTGAATATCATGCTGTTTCAACACGTTAGGGACGCACCATTTGATATCTGGGGGGGGGGGGGAGGGGCTAGAGTTTTTGTTACTTGCAAACTTTTTGTTTTACCTCCGAGAGAAGACAACGTCCAACTTCCAACAATTTTTTTTATGTTCTTTCGAAGAATTTTTTTGGCGTATGCTTTCCCTATTATGTACGTTACCATTTGGTGTTTTTTCTGGTCAATATATTTTTCATCACTTTCGACAACAAACTTTTTTTTTCTGCCCACATTTTCAACAAACTTTTTTTTCTGACTTTTGTGGCGACAAACTATTTTTTTTCAATTTTTTTCTAGGCCCCCCCCCCTCCCCCCAGATATCAAATGGTGCGTCCCTAATGCAGCAAGTAAATACTCTACAGCAGCCCAGGTGTAATAATTATTAAAAATCATCGTTAGAATAAGGTATCTACACAATGCAATTTGACTCAAGCTGTTTTAACAATGTGAGTTTTTTTTTTTTTTATGTCTCCCCTCCCCTCTAGGTTTTACGGCCTACATAAACATCAGAACAACGTGCTGCTGATATAGAATTCAGCTCTTAGCTCAACAGGAGTACATAAATGACCAGCTGTTTTCTTATTATTGATGTATGATACATTCACATCTGGTCATTGAACTAAATGTGTATTTGCTAAGAATGTTCACGCGAGTATTGGCCTATTCATTGACTCTGTGTCAATGATGTGTCCTTGGGCAAGGCACGTTACTCGTGCTTTACTTCTCTCAGATAAATGAGTAGGTAAATGAGTGGGACAGAGATGACAATTGTTGTACAACAAGTTACTAGCGCCGCATGGCTGCAGCGCAGTGATAATATGATGTAAGTCGCCATGAACAGCCCTAGGCTGGATATGGGCGCCATATAAATACTCACATAATTATTTATTATATCTTTCATTGTGACAGTCATTTCCTTTCTGATAAATTAATCCATACATAAATTAATCTATTTACATAAACAATACTGTATACTTACTGTATAAACTTAGGAATAACTATGCATGGGTTGCCTTCACACTAGTAGCCATCGCTGGGTCTTATTGAGGGTCTCCTGACAATACATATTTTTATGATGTTTCTGTTTTATATTATATATATTATGTTATATGCTGAAATGACAAAAAAGTGTGAATCTGACATGACTGTACATCTTCACACACAATTTGAAAACAATGTTGTAGGTATTTAGCATTTATAATGCAATTAAAATAATCGACATGTTAGCACAATCATGATGATTTATCTATACGGCTTGCTGTGGGATCAATACCAATAAACGGGATTGTGATAATTAATTTGACATTAATGTATGAAGGCATCTTCAGACAAACAGAGAAGCAAGCAAGCAAGCAAGCAAGCTAGCGAGCGAGCGAGCAAGCGAACAATCAAGCAAGCAAGCAAGCACGCAAATGAACACGTGAATGAACATATGCACAGGCATGCAGGCATGCAGACAGCCAGGCATGCAGCCAGGCAGGCAGGCAGGCAGGCAGGCAGGCAGGCAGGCAGGCAGGCAGGCAGGCAGGCAGGCAGGCAGGCAGGCTGAATATCCATGGGTGTTGTCCTTTATAATTGAGGTAATTTGTTGTATGTTAGAATGAGGGAAGAGCCACACACGTGGATGCGGACTCTTTCATCATCTGTAAGGCGCCATGAACAGTCCTAGGCTGGACATGGGCGCCATATAAATACTCACATAATTATTTATTATATCTTTCATTGTGTCAGTCATTTCCTTTCTGATAAATTAATCCATACATAAATTAAACCATTTACATAAACAATACTGTATACATACTGTATAAACTTAAGAATAACTATGCATAGGTTGCCTTCACACTGAAAACAATGTTGTAAGTATTTAGCATTTATAATGCAATTAAAATAATCGACATGTTAGCACAATCATGATGATTTATCTATACGGCTTGCTGTGGGATCAATACCAATAAACGGGATTGTGATAATTAATTTGACATTAATGTATGAAGGCATCTTCAGACAAACAGAGAAGCAAGCAAGCAAGCAAGCAAGCAAGCAAGCAAGCAAGCAAGCAAGCAAGCAAGCAAGCAAGCAAGCAAGCAAGCAAGCAAGCAAGCAAGCAAGCAAGCAAGCAAGCGAGCGAGCGAGCGAGCAAGAAAGCAAGCAAGTAAGTAAGCAAGCAAGCAAGCAAGCGACTAAGCAAGCGATTAAGCAAGCAAGCAAGCAAGCAAGCAAGCAAGCAAGCAAGCAAGCAAGCAAGCAAGCAAGCGAGCGAGCAAGCAAGCAAGCGAACAATCAAGCAAGCAAGCAGGCAAGCACGCAAACGAACACGTGAATGAACATATGCACAGGCAGGCAGGCAGGCAGGCAGGCAGGCAGGCAGGCAGGCAGGCAGGCAGGCAGGCAGGCAGGCAGGCAGGCAGGCAGGCTGAATATCCATGGGTGTTGTCCTTTATAATTGAGGTAATTTGTTGTATGTTAGAATGAGGGAAGAGCCACACACGTGGATGCGGACTCTTTCATCATCTGTCTACAATACAGAAAAAAAACACCTCCAAAAATATAGTATTCTTGTATTTTAGGTCAATTGTATTTATGCTTAGAACGCACCTTAACCGATATGTTATTTGAAGTGGGATATTTTTATTTCTGGGGTCGAAAAAGGCTTACCACAAGATCCAAAATTGGGAGGAAATACCTGCGAGCTTACACAACTTTGTCATTCCAGAATACGGTAGGCGGTGGATGAAGTGTCTATAGCATTTTGGCATGTAGTCTTTGTGGTCGTTCAGTCGAGTCGACGCTCTGATTGCTTATTGTCTGCTGGCAGGATGATGAATGGCTGGCGTTCGCCGGAGCGTCATTTGTTAGAGCCACTTCGCTGTCAGAATCACGAGCAAATTAGCTGATGTCCATTCACGCTAAATGAGCTTGCTTCAGCTGGGAGGGATGGTCAATCTCACTCAACCCATTAAGGACTGATGCTCTCATAACTATTAACCCTTGCTACGCTAACGTTTCATATTAATTCGTCGCCTACGTGACGTTGTGGGTCGCGGCAGTTTGTATTGAATTTATTTTTTTACAGAAAAGCATGCTGGTTAAAGGCATATAACATGTGTTGTTTGAAGTGCAAATATCTATATGGGGTGCATTTGATGTATATTATATATATGTATATTGTGAACAGTCATCATAATAATAATAGTCTAGGCCGGTTTAACCCTTTGACCGCCGGTGCCGAACATATTTGGTTTCTCTTTTTTTTTATCAGAACCATAAGTACCACCTTTTAAACATGTTAAGCATAAAACGAGACATTAATCAGCAATATTTGAAAAGAGTTGACCTCCATTTTGTCAAATCTGAGTAATTTTCACTCACTTGAAGTTGTAGATCGCGTCAGCGAGACACAACTTCAAGTGGGTGCAAAATCAAAATCAAAATCAAAAAGCCCCAACGTGGATGAAAGCGAACGTGAGTTGAAAGAATCAGCCACGGATAGCGTCGAATCAAAATCGTTTCTTTGGACGATCATATTATTTTTTGCAATTTTTACCTCAAAAACAGCATGGTAACTCTCTAAATTCTAAGATCATTCAACTCTGCAAAAATTTGACATTAATGTATGAAGGCATCTTCAGACAAGAAGAGAAGCAAGCAAGCAAGCAAGCAGGCAAGCAAGCAAGCAAGCAAGCAAGCAAGCAAGCAAGCAAGCAAGCAAGCAAGCGAGCGAGCGAGCAAGAAAGCAAGCAAGTAAGTAAGCAAGCAAGCAAGCGACTAAGCAAGCGATTAAGCAAGCAAGCAAGCAAGCAAGCAAGCATGCAAGCAAGCAAGCAAGCAAGCAAGCGAGCGAGCAAGCAAGCAAGCGAACAATCAAGCAAGCAAGCAGGCAAGCACGCAAACGAACACGTGAATGAACATATGCACAGGCAGGCAGGCAGGCAGGCAGGCAGGCAGGCAGGCAGGCAGGCAGGCAGGCAGGCAGGCAGGCAGGCAGGCAGGCAGGCAGGCAGGCAGGCTGAATATCCATGGGTGTTGTACTTTATAATTGAGGTAATTTGTTGTATGTTAGAATGAGGGAAGAGCCACACACGTGGATGCGGACTCTTTCATCATCTGTCTACAATACAGAAAAAAAACACCTCCAAAAATATAGTATTCTTGTATTTTAGGTCAATTGTATTTATGCTTAGAACGCACCTTAACCGATATGTTATTTGAAGTGGGATATTTTTATTTCTGGGGTCGAAAAAGGCTTACCACAAGATCCAAAATTGGGAGGAAATACCTGCGAGCTTACACAACTTTGTCATTCCAGAATACGGTAGGCGGTGGATGAAGTGTCTATAGCATTTTGGCATGTAGTCTTTGTGGCATGTAGTCTTTGTCTGCTGGCAGGATGATGAATGGCTGGCGTTCGCCGGAGCGTCATTTGTTAGAGCCACTTCGCTGTCAGAATCACGAGCAAATTAGCTGATGTCCATTCACGCTAAATGAGCTTGCTTCAGCTGGGAGGGATGGTCAATCTCACTCAACCCATTAAGGACTGATGCTCTCATAACTATTAACCCTTGCTACGCTAACGTTTCATATTAATTCGTCGCCTACGTGACGTTGTGGGTCGCGGCAGTTTGTATTGAATTTATTTTTTTACAGAAAAGCATGCTGGTTAAAGGCATATAACATGTGTTGTTTGAAGTGCAAATATCTATATGGGGTGCATTTGATGTATATTATATATATGTATATTGTGAACAGTCATCATAATAATAATAGTCTAGGCCGGTTTAACCCTTTGACCGCCGGTGCCGAACATATTTGGTTTCTCTTTTTTTTTATCAGAACCATAAGTACCACCTTTTAAACATGTTAAGCATAAAACGAGACATTAATCAGCAATATTTGAAAAGAGTTGACCTCCATTTTGTCAAATCTGAGTAATTTTCACTCACTTGAAGTTGTAGATCGCGTCAGCGAGACACAACTTCAAGTGGGTGCAAAATCAAAATCAAAATCAAAAAGCCCCAACGTGGATGAAAGCGAACGTGAGTTGAAAGAATCAGCCACAGATAGCGTCGAATCAAAATCGTTTCTTTGGACGATCATATTATTTTTTGCAATTTTTACCTCAAAAACAGCATGGTAACTCTCTAAATTCTAAGATCATTCAATTCTGCAAAAATTTGACATTAATGTATGAAGGCATCTTCAGACAAGAAGAGAAGCAAGCAAGCAAGCAAGCAAGCAAGCAAGCAAGCAAGCAAGCAAGCAAGCAAGCAAGCAAGCAAGCAAGCAAGCAAGCAAGCGAGCGAGCGAGCGAGCGAGCAAGAAAGCAAGCAAGTAAGTAAGCAAGCAAGCAAGCGACTAAGCAAGCGATTAAGCAAGCAAGCAAGCAAGCAAGCAAGCAAGCAAGCAAGCAAGCAAGCAAGCGAGCGAGCAAGCAAGCAAGCGAACAATCAAGCAAGCAAGCAGGCAAGCACGCAAACGAACACGTGAATGAACATATGCACAGGCAGGCAGGCAGGCAGGCAGGCAGGCAGGCAGGCAGGCAGGCAGGCAGGCAGGCAGGCAGGCAGGCAGGCAGGCTGAATATCCATGGGTGTTGTCCTTTATAATTGAGGTAATTTGTTGTATGTTAGAATGAGGGAAGAGCCACACACGTGGATGCGGACTCTTTCATCATCTGTCTACAATACAGAAAAAAACACCTCCAAAAATATAGTATTCTTGTATTTTAGGTCAATTGTATTTATGCTTAGAACGCACCTTAACCGATATGTTATTTGAAGTGGGATATTTTTATTTCTGGGGTCGAAAAAGGCTTACCACAAGATCCAAAATTGGGAGGAAATACCTGCGAGCTTACACAACTTTGTCATTCCAGAATACGGTAGGCGGTGGATGAAGTGTCTATAGCATTTTGGCATGTAGTCTTTGTGGTCGTTCAGTCGAGTCGACGCTCTGATTGCTTATTGTCTGCTGGCAGGATGATGAATGGCTGGCGTTCGCCGGAGCGTCATTTGTTAGAGCCACTTCGCTGTCAGAATCACGAGCAAATTAGCTGATGTCCATTCACGCTAAATGAGCTTGCTTCAGCTGGGAGGGATGGTCAATCTCACTCAACCCATTAAGGACTAATGCTCTCATAACTATTAACCCTTGCTACGCTAACGTTTCATATTAATTCGTCGCCTACGTGACGTTGTGGGTCGCGGCAGTTTGTATTGAATTTATTTTTTTACAGAAAAGCATGCTGGTTAAAGGCATATAACATGTGTTGTTTGAAGTGCAAATATCTATATGGGGTGCATTTGATGTATATTATATATATGTATATTGTGAACAGTCATCATAATAATAATAGTCTAGGCCGGTTTAACCCTTTGACCGCCGGTGCCGAACATATTTGGTTTCTCTTTTTTTTTATCAGAACCTTAAGTACCACCTTTTAAACATGTTAAGCATAAAACGAGACATTAATCAGCAATATTTGAAAAGAGTTGACCTCCATTTTGTCAAATCTGAGTAATTTTCACTCACTTGAAGTTGTAGATCGCGTCAGCGAGACACAACTTCAAGTGGGTGCAAAATCAAAATCAAAATCAAAAAGCCCCAACGTGGATGAAAGCGAACGTGAGTTGAAAGAATCAGCCACAGATAGCGTCGAATCAAAATCGTTTCTTTGGACGATCATATTATTTTTTGCAATTTTTACCTCAAAAACAGCATGGTAACTCTCTAAATTCTAAGATCATTCAATTCTGCAAAAAAATGCATTTCTATTGCTAATTAACGCATTTTATTCCAATGTATTACCTTGGTATCATAATGCATTATCTTGGTATATAAGGGATATGAAGTATTATCGATAGGTTAAAACAATAGTGTGCTAAGTGACATTTTTGGCCTTTAGAATAATAACCAGCCAAGTCAGCTATAATATGTATAAAGTTTGAATTTATTCCAAATTCAGGTTGAAACAACAGATCAAGTCGACGATCAAGGACATTGATATTCTTGTGAGAAGGAGCACATATCAGCATAATATCTGTTCAACACAGACCAATTCAACTTGACACATTGTTATTCTGGTGTTGTATGCTTATTGGCTCTGTTTCTGGGACAAAAACGGTGCAAGTGTACTTAGCGCATGCTTATTCTAAGACTTGTGGAGACGACACAGGGGAAATGCCTGGTCTTAGTTTATTGTTGATCTAGGAACAATCTTTGTATATTCTGTGTTCCTGGTGTAACAATGCGCTAAGTCAACTTGGTGTCTTGTTGATCCCAATTTTGCTTTTGTAAATCACTTTTGCAGGTAAAAATATACTCTGATAATTTCACTTGATCCACTGTCAAATTCCAATCGCTGTGACTGTTTCATCAGTCCAGGTCTACATGCTGATATGTGGATTTAGTAGACTGTAGTTCTAAGCAAAAAGATAAACACAATTTTGTTGTCAAGTCGACTTGTCCCACTATTGTTTTAGACCATCGTTATGTTTTATTGATATATCTGACTCTTAAAATCATTGTGTACAGGATTCATTTTATGTTTTAAAGATTTTTTTTGAGATATATTTCATCAAACAGAATTTTCAGTAATTACTGCTAATTTGAATGTTTTATGCTAATGTGTCATCCTGATCTTAATAAAATACATTTCACTGCAATCGGTGACGATGAAAACGCTAGTGCAGTCACTTTATTTAAGATTCAAAATTGATTAGTCTAGGAGTTATTGCTGGTTCGGTAATGCCGGCTAATTTGCATATGTTATATATATAAATTCAGATGTCATACAGCAATTTCTACTTTTACATATGACCCTATTATAAGTGAGATTTATCATTTTAGGCTGAACTGTGCCGAAAATAATATCATATTCTAGTTTGCCGTATTTTTGTCAACAAGATGGCGGTCATCTTGAATAAATAAAAAGCCAACCCGGGATAGCCAGGGGCTATTTAGTTTTTTTTATTTGGAGGGTATCCCTCTATCATTCAGCGTAGGTAAAAAAATAAACCCCTTGATATTTTCTCTAAGAATATAGAACTCGTATGTGGCTGAGGAGTGGCGTATTATATTCACCATAGGCCTAGTAACCCACAGGCATGCCAGTATAGCAATAACTATTAATGAGCTAGAAATGGGGTGTGGTGACAGAAATAAACCACGAGTTGACATGAGCGACATCTATTTGTGGATAATGTATAATTGAGTTTAAAATATACAACTTGGCAAGCCCCAATATTCGCATTCGTCGCATCTTAATTATGAAAATAAGACTCTAGCTTTATTAAAACCCAAACCGCGGCCCCTAAGCAATTTACTTTCTAACCTTAGTCTGGTCCTATGAAGAAGCATAAATTGGCAGTGAATCGCACAAAACAAAAGACTTGCCAGTGATTGCGCAGTGTTTTACCGTATTTATCAAGGCGTAAAAATGTTACCACCCAAAGTTCTAAGTTATATCAATTTAATTTCCACCCACTGGAAGTTGTGTCTCGCTACCGCGACCCACAACTGAAAATTGCACATATTTGTTTAATTTAAGACCAAACATTTGCACGTGTTGATGTTTAGCCACCCATTTCTTTCCCAATAACTATGCTCTAACCTTCTAATAGAGAACAAAAGTAGTCGTAATTAGCGCTCAAAATGTTAATTGGTAGCTGGTTTATATGACAATGACATCCCTGTTAAATGTCATATTCACCATATTATGTTACTTCGACACAAGGACACTGAACGATAATATGACAAATACCGGAAGTATGTCCATGTCATGCACATGCAGTACGCGCATTGGTGAAGACGAATGAATCAAACACTATAAGACTAGTGGCCTATGTGGAAGAGGCTATCTGATTGTGATGAGATACATTTAAATTGTGATGTTCAAGGTGATCTATCACCCCTTATATGGTATGAATAATTATGTCCTTATATGGGGTGATTGGCTATCATGTGACCCTCTCAGAGGGTCACATGATAGCCAATCACCCCATATAAGGAAACACTTGTGCCCCATCTTGTGGCAACTTTGATTTATTTGTCACAAAATTATTCATACTATATAAGGGGTGATAGATCACCTTTAACATTATTAATGATTATTGCTTTTTTGTCATACTTGCGATATAACATGCATGCAATTCAATTTATTTGGTGAATTATAAAACCATATAATTATATGCAATAAACAAGTAAGGTACATGCGATAACATATTTATGCAGTATTTGTAAGTAATAAAAAAGGTAACAAAAACAAATACCATACACTGCAGCGCGACACATTTTTTCGCCATATATGTCAAAAAGACGTTCCCATGGAAACCTTTAATTTGTGACGTTGTGCACAGTGATGTGCAAGTAAGAATGCGGGATTCGAAAACTGGACAAAATTTCATGCAAGAAAAAATTGAAAAACTCTACTGACTAAGACGGTCATATAAATCGACCTGCCTCCCGGACTAGCACCAGCAAACAAGAGGCGTTGGTCCAGTGCTGATATTATGTTGGTCCAGCGTCGTAGACGGTGGACCAGCAGTATACCAGCACTGTAAGAAGTGATTCATATTAGAGTACTTCATCATCTCATCGATAGCCTTAAACACACTTACTTCAGTGCAAACATTATATTTATTGGCTTGAGGTTTTTTAAACACACTTTTATATAACTATAACGGGGTACTGAATAATTTTAATTATCCTATTATAAATTAACATATTGGTCGAAAAATGACGTTAATCAACGGCACGGATATGTTATATTGTGTAGGCCCCTATTGGATGCTGTATTCCCATGTCCAATAATTCGTGATATAGACAGAAAGATAGACAGACATAAATCTCAAACACATTATGGTATAGTTATGTGAGCATAAACAAAAGCTATTATAGTCTGTGTTTGTTTTCCAATGCAGTAGATAATAATTTTGCATACACTTAAGTGAAAACTGTATATCGTCACAACATGTTAAGAAATGCATGCTCAAAATACAATTCTAATTATTTTGACCACTGCTACCTTCAAGAGGGTATAATTTTGCTGTATACAAAATATGTTGTTCATCCCGGCTTACAATGATCTCAAGATGTCATCCTTTTACAATTGCTAGGGTGCTCCTAGTTGGAGAAGCTTAATATAATAATGTGGGTGTTAACGTTGTTTATCGAATGTTTTACCACAGTAAAAAGAACATAATAAAAATATATACATATTTTGAAGTGTGTGACATTTTTTAACAATATTATCATTGCTTAATATTTTACGCTTAATATTTTTTGTCAGAAAAAAACCCGTTATCAATGATATATTGCGGTATAAACCTACAGCATGCACCTACCTTGGAAAACACGAGAGGGAATCGACTTTAGTCGTCAGAATCTGACGTCTGTAGACGTCAGATTCTGACCACTAAAGTCGATCCCCGCACTGTCAGAGTAGAAATATTTCTAATGGCCGTAGACCCCTAACATAGGTATTCAAATGAATCGGAAAGAGCTAACTAAGACATTTATGATAATTTCAAAATTAAAAATGACCTTTGGTCTCAGTGCATTTTAGCAAAATAATTCAGCGCTTCAAGGGTTAATGTCACGTTCCACAGCGCTGGTCTAACATTGGTGCAGCGTCTCATGCTTAAACCACAACAATATTAAAAATACATCAATTCAGTCTGGCTTTCCTGCACTGCACCATTCTCATTCATCAGATCCACTATCCATTCACTAGCGTCAGCTAGTGGCTCTGATTGATTGCACTGTAAAATGTGTTCCGTAGACGTATTCATGAATTTTACCTGATTTGGTATCAGGCCAATAAGGCAATACCTGACAAAAATTGTGTCCTTGACATTCTAAACCACATCGTCAGGCCAAGGAATACATGTTGATTTTATGTTGGGCCAGCGTCGTAGACAATTGGCATACATCAATCCAGCATTGTTAATCCTACAGCGTAAACAGGATAGGTCTACACCGGCCCAATGTTTTCTTAATGTTGGGACTGCGTCGCAAACGATGGTCCAACATTAAACCAATATTGGGTCAGTGTGTCGTACTGACTGAGACTGCACACCAGTAGGAACTGCTGGTATCTTTGTATTACACAAAAGCAATTCTACAACAACACAAGTAAAAGATGCACATCCAATGTTACTTTTATGCTGGGCCATCATTGTATAGCATGGACCAGCTATAATACAACACAGGTTGATCGCATGTACTGGTCATAATAATACTAGGCATATAATGACAACCTTAGACCAGTATAGGGGAGACATAATTATATAAACTTGTCTCTCATAGGTGCAAGGAATCCTCGAACTTGACATAGTTTTAGGGTCGTGTGTGGATCACGGTACACCAGATTTTGATGCCCTATCAGAACGCAGCAATTACAGGAGAGAATCTCAAAGCACTGTAGTAGGGCCACCTAGCTGTGCTAGTGTGGCCCTGTGAAGGAGCCTGTCCTGCACCAGCTCCTCTGCGAAGCTGTCACCTGTTGAGGACCCATGCTTTGACCCTGGCATGACCTAACGACATTTATTTATTTAATTCCAACATATTTCCTGTCATCCAGCTCTAAATGATATGTTTCTAATTCTTATGTGCAGTATGTACACTCTTAGAGTATTTTTTAGTACTATAGAGAACGGTTCCATACACACACACATGAACCTTTCCAAAAACATTCAGTACAGTATTATGGATCCTCCTGACAATATTGTGACCTGTATCCATACCTCATAAGTCTATAATAATGCACTGAACCGGGATAATACCATAGGATGACTATTTCATACGAACGCTAAAATAAAATATTAACCACAAAAATCATTGAGTAGGGTTCATGACGTAGACATATATTGATTGTATTACACTCCACAATATGTAATGCTGGACCAGCATTAATCTGCTGGAATATTTTATTGAACTTGTTTGATGACCCTTGATTTAAACCCTTGATTTAAACTTTCACCCGCTCGAAATTGTGTCTCGCTACCGCGACCCACAACTTCAAGTGGGTGAAAATTACCCACATTTGTTTAATTTGAGATTAAACATTTGCAAATCTTGACGTTTAAACATACATTTCGTTCCCAATAACAGTGATTTGATCGGCCAATAAATCCTAATAAAAAGCACTATCGTCAAATGGGTTAAAATAAATTTTTCTACTTCGAAATGGCACACTACCATAGTAGAAAGTGTAAGTCTTTCGATGTGGGAATCAGTTGTTGACTATACTTTATTGGCAACAGACTGACATGTATTGCAAGACGACCGAGCCCCTTCCAAAACGAGACATGTTTATAATAAGTAGAAGGCCATTAAAAGTTCTTCTCCGCATTCAAATATTTAAGGGAGCAGCGAGGTGACTTATCAGGTTTACTGGTTTCGAATTGTCACTGCTTATAGGTGACCTCTCACCCCGTATATGGTATGAATAATTTTGTGACAAATAAATCAAAGTTGCCACAAGATGGGGCGCAATTGCTTCCTTATATGGGGTGATTGGCTATCATGTGACCCATGTGAGGGTCACATGATAGCCAATCACCCCATATAAGCTGACCTGATAGGCTACAAATAGTAAACTCTAGTGTATACATACCAGTAAGCACGAAACATTTGTATAACATTTGTTCAATGTTGGACCAACGTCGAAAAAAGATTTAAATATATAAATTATCTGATAATAGGATGATGTAGCTCAAGTACAATTATGTTGTGTTTTAAAGTGCGCTAAACCTGACAAACTATTATATAAATATGGTGAGTTGTTTCCTGAAGATAGGCCTACTACATATATTTATTGGCGATTAGCCCTTTAACCGCCAAATTTTTCAATTTGAATTTTCACCCACTTGAAGTTGTGTCTCGCTGACGCGATCCACAACTTCAAGAGGGTGAAAATTATTCAGATTTGACAAAATGGAGGTCATCTGTTTTCTAATATTGCTGATTGCTGTCACATTTTATCTTTAACATGTTTAAACGGTGGTACTTGATGTGCTAATAAAAAATGAAAACCCGAATATAAGCGACACCGGCGGTTAAAGGGTTAAACTTCTTTTTCTCTCCTCATGAACTTTTATGATGCACGCACAGGCCAGTGTTCACCTGTTTACGCCATTGCATGTTGACTAATGGTGTATTGTACTAAACTCCATGCTAAATTGGCGACGGTATAATCAATAACCACTAACGTTATAATATTGTTAACCACATGAAGTTGTGTTTTCTTGTCGCCACACACATCTTCAAGTGGTGAAAATGTCTTAGGGCATACATATGTCTACATAGGTCTACAATAACCCCTTCAAGCCTGTCTTTACCATAAATCATCTTCATCCACTACAAGCAAATCACTGTCTCAAGTCTCGACTTGTACTGGATGAAGATGACTTGATGTAATTTAAAAATTCAAGAAAACTGCCATGTATTGGTAAGCGAGTTTCTTGGAAATTTTCGTTCTAAAACCCTTAATTGGTTGTAGGAAAATTAAGTCTGTTTTCAGAGATGTATAATGATGCTTTAATGCATCTTGAGGGCCCAAAGGGCTAATCAAAATATATGCCTATCAAACAAATTTCAGACTCTTTTCATTTAATATATGAAACTAGAATAATATATATCTCGAGGTAGTGTACTTCGGTTGCTTGATGGCTTCACGAGCTGATGTCAACCGATGCATACTATAAGCATCTCCATGCTATATAACCGTCAAACCGGCTAATAGCATCTCCATGCTATATAACCGTCAAACCGGCTAATAGCATCTCCATGCTATGTAACCGTCAAACCGGCTAATAGCAACTAAAGTCGTTTTTAATCCGTTTTATTAGTCGATCAAATTGATGATTTTTGGATGAAATTAGCATTTAACATCACGATTTGCAAATGTATGTTGCCAAATGTAGCAAATATCAGTAATTTTTATCCAGTTGAAGGTGTGGGGCGCTATAGCGAGACATACTTTCATAGAACTTCTACACAGGTTTGTTCGACCAAGGAAATATATTTTCCTTATTTTACCCTATTAATGATCTGTGTGTGAAAGCGAGCGAGTCTGAATGTGACACGACAACACATTTAAACTGCTTCAATGATATCATATGAACGCAGAAAAACTTAGTTTGAAAGTAATTAATCGATCAAAACCTCGCCAATGGGAAAATAAGAAGAGAAATAAAATATCCTTAAACGAGAACTGTACATCATATAAAATTAAACTGGAAATCTTTCAAATGCTTTTTTGCTAAACACCCTAATGATCTTACAATACGTGAAAATTATTTCAAAACTGTTTTCTATAGCTGTACGCAACTGCAAGTGACAGATGAAAGGACATGTGATTCGATATGTAGATAATTCGCAACACAATAAAAACACCCCAAAACAATTTTTGAATTGGGTAAACTTACTTATAGGATGCGACGAGCTACAAGATGTAGAGTGTCACCAGAACAGTTGCAACACTACTTCAGTGACCTTGCAAAATACTTAAACCCTCAGAAATTTCACTCACTAGATGTAGCTGAAGATGTCACCATTTTTCTTCAAGATTTAAATACCCACAACGACTCACAAAATCAATATCAACCGTTTCTACAAGTCTCTCAGTTAACCCTTTAAGCCCTCAAGATGCAATAAAGCATCATTTTACATCCTCAAAAACATACTTAATTTTCCTACAACCAAGAGTTTTAGAACGAAAATTTCCATGAAATTGGTTTACCAATACATGGCAAATTTCCTTAATATTTAAACCACATCAAATCATCTTCATCCACTACAAGTCGAGGATTGCGACAGCAATTCGCGGCTTGTAGTGGATGAAGATGACAATGGTAAATTCAGGTTTGAAATAGTTGAAGACAATAGATACATTTGTTCATGTCGGAATAGCTTTCTTCTCCAGTGGAATTTTTACGCCCACGCAGATTTGACAAGCCAGCTCAGCACTGTATATGATTAAGAAGGTACTTTCAGGGAATCGAGATTTCTCAATTAAACCCACAACAGTTTTAACACGTTTCGACGTTTACATAAACCCCATTTTATTATATAATTGCGAAGTTTGGGCTATATTGGATCGACAAATTCCATGACACGTGATCCTCATATTTATAATTTTATAAATCTGGACAAAACAGAATCCATTAGTACCATTTTTGTAAATACATATTGGGACTATCTGAGACTTGTAGTAACATTGCGGCTCGTCTATAACTAGCAACATCTACAATGGAAATATACATCAAATGCACATCGTTTTAAAGTATTGGCAGCGTATCTCTACATTTTTCCAATGATAGTATATTAAGACATGGAAAATATAGAGTTGAATCAATATAATAATAGAGCGTGGTCAGCCTGCATTAGAACCACATCAGTAAATATTTACTGGGGAAATGCTTGAAATTTAAATACAGATATGCTAAATATTGAGCAGTTTAGACAGGAACTGACTGATCAGCTAAATCAACGCTTACACAGAACACTATTCAACGATGATGTCAAATCAACGGCCTACATATAAAGAACATAGACTTAAAGGTGATCTATCACCCCTTATATGGTATGAATAATTATGTCCTTATATGGGGTGATTGGCTATCATGTGACCCTCTGAGAGGGTCACATGATAGCCAATCACCCCATATAAGGAAACAATTGTGCCCTATCTTGTGGCAACTTTGATTTATTTGTCACAAAATTATTCATACTATATAAGGGGTGTTAGATCACCTTTAATTCCACAACTATATATGGTGGAATATCTACAAGTTGCATCGAGCTTTAAGCACAGAAAAGCGCTCTCAAAATTAAGAGTGAGCGATCATAAGCTGAACATTTGGGTTGGAAGACATACTAAATTATTTTTAATCGAACGTATGTACATTTTGTAATGTAGATATTGAAGACGAAAACATTTTCTTTTGAAGTGTACTGTATATGAAAATCTGCGTAAAAACATTGTTTGATGATATTGTTGCGGATAAACCATATTTTAACCCTTTCAGGCCTGAATTTACCATTGTCATCTTCATTCACTACAAGCCGCGAATTGCTGCCGCAATTCTCGACTTGCAGTGGATGAAAATGATTTGATGTGGTTAAAAAATTATAGAAAATTGCCATTTATTGGTATACCAGTTTTACGAAAATTTTCGTTCTAAAACCCCTGGTTGTAGGAAAATTTAGTATTTTTTCAGGGATGTAAAATGATGCTTTAATGCATCGTGAGGGATTAAAGGGTTAAAGAGGTCACCATGATGACAAAATTTCAAATCTTTTTTAATCCGCGCAAGCGAGTGGCTGTACATGTCACTAGATTAGTATATAATGCTTTTAAATTGAGAAAATCACAATGCTAGTTTTAATCGATGACTATATTTGTATTTATATGTATTTATATGTATAAGATATGTATATAAACTGCAAGTACACGTACCATTTGCAAAATACACGTACCCATCTTCCCTTGACCAGTCTCACACACAGAGTGCTACCGCAGGCAGGCTCGTGGGTAAGCAAGCACGGTGCATTCACCTAATGCTGTATCAATGTTGGGCCAGCGTCGAAGAGGATGGGCCAACATTGTAACAGCATTGAATGTATGCACCGTGCTTGCGGGGAAGCTGACGTTGGCCCATGTATTTCTAACTAAGGTTGTAAATTCTATAACGGCGATGTATGTAAAAAGTGTTCTAATGGTAGTTATTTTGTAGGTTGCTACGCTTCCCAGAGTGTATTTTACCTATACTATTCATAATAATATGTAGTTTTTTAATCTATATTTCTATATTAGGTGTTTAACTCACATACGTTTTAAAAATATCAGCAGTATAGGTACATCAATGTATTATAATAATGTACCACAAATAATGTATATACCCTGAATCCTGTAGGGATATAATATAGTAATACAATTTGATTGTTTTAATTTGATTGTTTGTTTTGATATTGTAATACAATTTGATTGTTTTAATTTGATTGTTTGTTTTGTTGGATGTGTTTAAGGATTTTTCACAGAATATCAGATTTGCGAAATCTCAATTATTATTGAACTTATAAACTAATTAAGCTCATTATGTTCTCAGATCATTCACAATCTATCCTGTTTTATATTACTTCGAATTTGTTTTGTTTGATAGATCTATGGATGATTCATAGAACATATTCACAGAGATACAATGTAAGAAATGTTAAGTGATAATGAGCTTATGAGCTAATTACTCAGTAAACACAAACTATTTGTACAACATTTGTACAATATTGGACCAACGTCGAAGACGCTGGGCCGACGTTGTGCAAATGTTATACACATGCTTTGCGCTTAGTGGGTAAGCTCATTTGTGCCTCTGATCATTCAAAATAATTAGTCTATATCATTTAAAATAATTAGTCTATATCATTTTGTCTATCAATTTTGTGTGTGTTTTATTCAATAGATCTGGTGACCTACAAAACTATTGGTCTTCTCGCTATTATTGTTTTATTCATAATCTAGTTATATCAACTTGTACATAGAATTTAGGCTTCTATGCTTTCCAGAGTGTTTTTTTGCTCCTGTTTAATCAAATAGTTGTAATAGTAGTTATGTTTGGTGTGAGAAAAATGCATGTATCGTATCATTAACATATATGTATTATTGTATTTTAGTTAAAACACATGTACACATATTTTACATAATTATCTATTCTATTATATTAAACTCTGTATATCGTCCCCTTGGAGTTAGAAGGTGCTAAATTGCCACTTTTTAACTCCAAGGGGATGATATACAAATGCATAATTCCTACGTCTACATAATTCCGCATAGACTTTCCGTGTTCAATAAATATATATTTATCTATGACGTGACAGTATTTTAAAGGCTAATGTTAGTTTTGTTTAAACTGAAAGAAAACAAATATGTGGGCGATGCTACTATGCAAAAATTGGATGTAGTGGTTTGAATGTCTCGTCTTTGATAACGTGCAAACATTTGCTATTTATTTGAACCTGTAATTGCAAAACAGATAATATTACAAGCATGATTCAACGATACACTTCACAGGGCCAAGCATTATGTTTGACCTTTCATTCTTCTCAATCTCAAATAGCAAGGGTGTGTCCAGAATTCAAAACAAACACTTTAGAAATGTCAGGTGTATCATAAAATTAATCAATATAACTTCCTCAAAATAGAAGCGATTGATCGTATATCGAACGTTGCATCATCGGTCTACCTAGACATCCATGGTGACCCTTGGCATTTGTCGTAAGCAACTAACACACTGTAACTGATTACTTGAAAAGTAGCAGCTGTTGTAATTTAGTTCTGCTCCAAAGCAATGACATGTGTGTTTTTTTCTCGTGCATAAAATGTACAAGTACATCTGTTCATCTTAAGTAGGCATAGTAATCAATAGGCGAAGGCCTACCTAAGATAGAGAACATACGTGGTATTGATAATAACAGTATTTTTGTATTGTCTATTTAACCCTTGCAGCGTGGGACCGTTTTTATACGTCACAATCTGACGTCTGTAGACGTCAGATTTTGACGTATAAAGACGATCCCCCCACTGAAAGAGTTAAAACATTTATACTGACCGTTGACCCATACCATAGGCATTCAAATGAAGCGGAAATAGCCAACTAAAACATTTATGATGATTTCAAAAATTTGGTCTCCTTTGTTTATACAAAAAATAATTCAGCTCTTAGGGGTTGATAAATTAATTGTCACAATCAGCATAATCTGAGGCAGAGCTCACTTATTGTCTCGTACGTGTTGTTCAAATACATCACATGATAAATATTATTACCCCGGTACTTTTCCTTTTTTTTTGAATTATAATTAGGCATTTGGATTAGCTTCATTTTGATATGTGATGGGGTTCGGCGCAGAAATTTCTTTAAAAGAAGATTATTTTATCGGAGTTTGAGTCGTACCATTATATCTGGAAACCGTTTAGCCAAGTAAAAACGTCTATCACAGATTTGTCTACAGCCTAGATGCAGCCCACCCGCCTGCAGATGTATAGATCTATGCCATTCACAGTGTGAGAAAACTTCATGCAACTGCTAAATCAGGCAAATAAATGACCGGCTTTAAAATTTTTCTTTGTTATAGCATATTTTTCTATTCCTATGGAGAATTATTTTGTACTTTTGCATCGCGGCGAATGGGGCGCACGATCCGAACGAAAAATTCCCCGAACCATACCGAACCATATGCATAATGTTACATTTCCTCAACGAATCAGCCATTCGTGGTGGTTCGGGGCAGGATAGATACGTACTTGCCGAATGGCACCCGGACCGATGCCGTACCTTACGAAAGTAGCCTACTCTCGCATCGTTACATATCCATGCCGTAAAGGTCACACCTTCAGAATAAATTTGCAATACATTACGTATGCATTTACCATGTTTAGGTACCGGCCGTACATAGTGGCCCGAAAGAACTAAACAGAAGTCATGGTGATACGCACGCTACGATCAAAGTAAACGTACAATCCGAACACGAGCCGTATCAGTTGAATCGCGATACGTCCGATACGAATCCGTTACTTATCATACAAACTACATTACGTACCCTCCAGTACCGTCCGTACAAAAGAAGAAGAAGCGAGAAGACGATTGCAAGTAGAAAGAAGAAAAAGGATTGGTTTAAGAGAAGAGTGCAACTTGGCCACAACATGATTTTGCTACAAGAATTGGAAGAAGATGATATTGTCAGCTTCAAGAATTAACTCAGAATGGACCCAGATACATTCAATGAGATTCTGCGTGAGAATCACTTCAACAATAAAGAAGCTGACAACTAGCTATAAAGAACCCATTAAGCAAGTTCAGATTACATCTGCCTGGCAAAAAAATAGGTTTATCATACCGGATTTTGAAGAAAGATGACCATTTCTGGCTGAATGGCGGAACTGGCATCGTCAAATTTATTTGCATCAGAAACTGCAGGAATAGGATGCTTCTTTGTCTCGCTGGATTTGACTGGTTTCACAATCATCAGCAGGTGGAGGTGGAGTACGTTTCTGAGTAGGTTTTTTTCTTCCCTTTTGATACATTTTTAGGCATATTTTCTTGTGTGGAGAAACTGGACGTACTTGATGATGATGATGTTCTGAGTGATCGATTCGTGAGTTTTCGACCCTTTTGTACAGACCCTGCAGCCAGATGGGCCACGAATGGTTCGTATCGAGAGGATTGTGCGGGTGCCGTGGTATCTATCTCGATATCGGTCTTTTGTATCGCAGTTCGCATATGAATTGCACGGCTGAATCGGCATGCCCAGCATACGAATCGAGTCAGTAGGGGCCTACACTAGGTGGTGATCATATGTTTCGGATTGCAATTCGGCTGATGCGGCTCATGCGTAAACGTTATTCGTACGGTTCTGGGGGTCATGCATACATTGCGGCCCATGCGTAAACTTCTACTGATCCGAATCCAACGAACTGCTACGAATTATTACGTATGTCATCCGTACAATACATTTAAATCTCGGCCGAAGAAATTACAAAAATCAAAACCACCTGTTTAAAATATGTGGAACAGTTTAAACTAAGGGTGTTAATTGTATTATAGCGATGTAAGTAAAACAATGTATGTATATTTTTAAAAAGCTGACAAGTACGTTATGTTATGTATATGCATGTGTGTATGTATGTAAATATATATTTTACTTGTTCTCATAGTAAACACATTCTTTAAAGGAAAAAAATCATGTTTTAGAAAGTAATTTTGACCGATGCTACGCTTTCCAGAGTGCATTTTACCTACTATTCACAATAATATTAATTATATAATATATATGTAGTTTTTTATCTCTGGTTTTGGCGCGGGCAACATTTCTATATTATGTGTTTTAACCTTGATACGTTTTATCTGTATTATAAAGTTCACCTGTATTATATATATTAAATAACTGAATGTTTGTTTTTCATATAACAAAATCTCTACAGGGCACATATGAAAAATAGCCTGACTGCTAATAATGTCCACCCTGTATAAATATGTATCAATAAATAAATAAATTAATTAAGATACGCACTGTACGAATCACAAGCCGAATGAAATGATTTGGGCGGTTCGGCAAAATGTTCTAACATGTTACAAAATGTCCCGAGCCCTCCCGCACCGTTCTGTACCCGTGGAACAGAATAATAGAATAATTGAAACAGAATAAAATAATTAATCAAGTGTTCATCTCTTTACACAACATATACACGGTACGAATCAAAATCCCCGAATTTTCCCGAATCGATTCGGGAAGGCGATTCGTAGAAATTCGGCTCATGTTACTGTTAGACAGGGTTTAAGGAATGACACCATTATATAGTCAACCTGTTAGGTTAGATGTCTCGTTTTGAGAACGTTGTTCTTAAAACCCTAAGGGGTTTTGTCAAGTTAAAAATATTCCAAAAATCCGAGAAAAACTGGGAAGTGGGTGGGTGGGGGTGGGTCAAGCGCGGGAACCGACTTTAGTCGTAAGAATAGATTCTGTCGACTAAAGTCGATCCCCGCACTGTAAGAGTAAAAATATTTATATGACCGTAGACCCATAACATATTCGAATGAATCAGAAAGAGCTAACAAAGACATTTATGATGATTTCAAATTGAAAAAAAAACACATTTGGTTGCGATGTTTTTTTTACAAATTTATTCAACGCCTTAAGGGTCAAGGGGTCAAATTGACAGCTATCCTTTATATCATAGAAATCAAATCACAACATATTAAAGACTTGTATATAGATTAATCCTATGACGATGTAAAATACTGTTGATGATAATTTGACGTAGATCGCGCTTTACATAACGCGATTACTCATAGATGACGTCAAGCAGCGTTATGTCATGTTGTGCCCACTGCTACGCACGTAAACAGTTATACTGATAAACCTTATTCTAAACTTTAATCATGCTACAATACAAGCTGTTGGTCAACGGATGAGAATGTTCAGTCCACATAGATCAGATCTAGTAATCAAGCACTGAGAGCAGACAGGTGTTGTAGTTCTTCTTCAGGCCATCAAGAGGTTTTTTTATAGCAGGAGGTTTTGATAATATTGCACAATCTTATCATAAGCCATAACAACATCTGCCCCCTGTAAACATGCATCAGCATTCATAAATAGTTATATTGTGACGACCAGCAAACTCATAATAATTGTATTGATATCCTAAATCCAGTGGCAATGAACCAACCAGACAAATGTGAAATATGTCCCTCTGTCTGTATGGATATGGATTCAGAATGAGATTATATCTTGTCAAATGATTACGTTTTGTATATTTATTTCTTGAATAGCCGTCATTTTTATGCCCTATTGTAGGCCTACTAGCATGCTAACTGCATCATTGTTTTAATCGGCTACAGTGGAAACGTGCAGCGAAAAACACCGTGGTAATTTCATAATCATTTTTTTTGCTGAATACAATGCTGACATAAATGAGCTCCCTGAATTCCCACAATCTAGATCATACAATCATGCAATATTATGAACAGCTATGCGCAGCACAATCCCAAGTAATATTTGGCTCAAATCTAGAAAGCTGGACTCATCCATTCTTAAAACAAGAATCAAGTGTGTTGAGTGGAATTAAATTGAAATAGAATTATGTCACAAGAAGATATATATTTAATGCTCCAATAAAGGGCAAATTGGTTAAGGTCATTCTCGTTCGATCACAAGAGAGTGTAGCTGTTTTTAAGGAACAACATAAAAAAGCGACCCAGTTTTATGGCTGTTCATTCTTGTTATAGATAGCCTATATGTACATTTGCAATACATTACGACGAATGATACTTTCGAGTCAGGATGGCAACTAGATACCCAGCTCTAACCTACAATGCACCCCCTTATTTTCATGGGATTTATTAGAGCCTGCAATTTGCCAGTGTAAGACAAATTGCAGTGAGCCTAGTAAATGCTGTATGCAGAGCTACAGATTAGCTGAATGTGTAATTTGAATACTATACAAAGTGCTGCATGTATTATATCTACATGACCTATATACGATGTTTCTTTAGTTGAAAGTAAAGAAGTAAAGAAATAACAATAGATAAATATTACGTCGTTTTGGCGGCTATTTTGAAAAACGTGAATAGTACGAATATGAGGTCAAATTGCGCTTGTGTCTTTGGATAATTTTTTTTTATGAACCTAAATTAATTCTATGCCAAAGGAAATATTTGCGTCATGATCTGAAGTAAACACCCTATTTTGGGCCCATAACCTATCTACCACTTGCACTGAATATCTATCCACATTAACGAGGATATTGTGCAGTTTGAAGATACGAACCATGACTTGTGATACCTTGATGACATCGCAAGGCTCTGACACAGAGATCTATTTTTTTAAATGGAAATATTCCGATACGATCACTTGATTTCGCCAGCTGAAAATGGCCTAGTTTGAATAGGCTTTCGAAATAGAAGTCTCATTTTCATGGCATCTGAATTTTTCGTTAGGCGGCGCTAGTGTAGTTTTTATACAGCTTGCCGTGTAAATAACATGGCGGTCATTGTGGCCGGGCCTGTCGTGAAGTGAGTCTGGCAGCCAGGTCATATCGAGTAGACTTGTAATAGAAATTAAATCATTAGCTTTTATTTTCTGATTATTGTCGAATTCTTAGTCTGAAAAATGCGCAATGATGTGCTCCATCATTGCCTTCTGTCAGCATATCTCAGGTTTCTTATCATTGACTTCCCCATGGATTGCCCAGAACAGATATGAGATTTTATGAGCTTTGTTCCCTTCACTGATTTCCCAGTGTGGACATAATTGTTGGGCTGTGATGACAGCCAACACATTTATCAAATTCAATGCGCCTTCACCTCGCCTCGCTTGTTTGCTTGCCACCGTGTAAATACTCGCTCTGCAGGGTCTACTGTCAACCAGTGTTTCCTTTGATAAATTTCAGGATTTCTCTCCGGTGTATTTGTAGATTTGTATTCTCCACAACATGATTCGTTCACATTTTTTTCGTTATATCTGCGGCTAAAAAGTCCGAGCAACTTGTCAGGTCAATTTGCAAATTTGGTTATTTGGAGCCACTTCTTCAAATACGTAGTCATTGACATACTGTCTACTATTGAATGAACGTCAGTCACTGTGCCAATGAAGATCAAATTGGTGAACAGGGAGTGACTGAACGACCATCGCTATTCATCTCAGGGCATGTAATGAAAGCGGAGATAACTATCGTTTGCCAGTCCCCAATCTCCTGTTCCTTTCCTCTGCTGGAAACGATCAATCAGAAATCAAGCAAACAACAATTATTGCTGTAATAGACATAAATGTAACCCCTTTAGCTTTATGCACGACTATAATCGCTTTCAATTTATCTTATTAGCCGATCAAATCACTGTTTGGTCTCAAATTAAGCAAATGAGAGTATTTTCACCCACTTGAAGTTGTGGGTCGCGGTAGCGAAACACGACTTCAAGTGGATGAAAATAAGATAAAGGGGTAACCTTGGAACGAGTTGCCCATAAACAAAAATGTATGGTTTTAGTATAATTGTCAAGCAGCCATTGTGTAATGTGACACAAATAAAAAGTTAGGCAAAAACTTATCTTTGAAGGTTTTTAAGTGATTGTTTAGCTGATACTGATAGCTGACCTATTCTTCGAAACCTATGTTATAATATATTGTTTTGCAAATCCAATGAAGCAGATACTGTTGTTTGGCTTTGCACGGCAGTAATATCGTCAAGCCATTTTGATGGAGAAGAAAAAAACATCCGTTTAAGAAGGCACAAGATACAAACCGGTATCCTGGCGAATGAAGCCCAGCAGATTAGCTTTCTGTAACCTGGTAACGGAGGCCCCCAAACTGCTAGAGACATGCTGCTTGTTAGTATTCCCAGACAGCCACTTTAACATGTTTAAGCAACATAATACCCTGAATGTATCGTGACCTAACAAAACATTTTATTTACAATAGGCCCCTATCAGTTTTTCCCTCTCTGGATTATGTGAATCAAGATATCTCAGGCTGATGTAGAGACGAAATTCACGTATTTCCTATTTTTGACATGGTTGTCAAAAATTAGAAATCAAGAATTTCGTCTCTAAATCTAGCCTAGCTGGTGAATGCGCAGCACAAAAATAAGAAAAAATTGCAGTTCTAGTCTATGGACATGTTTACATCATATGGTCATATTAAGAAGTCAAAATAAAATCACCGATTTTTTATGATTTTAGTGTGGGCATGTCCCTTTAACACAATCGCCACCTTGGTAGCAAAGGGTGGTAGTTGCCGCTTTGTACAGTAGCAGCTACCACCCTCTAATGCCAAGGTGACATGTGTGATATAGGTCAACCATATCCCAGCAAACACGATACATCGATCCAATGTTGGTCCAATGTTGGTCCACCGTCTTCGACGCTGGCCCAACACTGGGCCAACATTGGGTCGATGTATCGTATTTGCTGGGATGTTCACTCAGGGTTTCCTGGAGGATTTTGTGTTTTTTTGCTAGAGTTGAGAGTGATCGGGGGGGGGAGGGGAATTGATGTGCGAGCGGGCCTAGCATTTTTTTTGGTGGGGTGGCCAGTTTTAGGGGGGGAGGAGATTCCCCCTAAAAGGGCCTCACTTCGAAATCCCCTCTTTTTTTTCAACTGATGACCAGGCGTTGCGAAACGATCGTGGCAGCAATCAACATCATTGGCCAGTAAATATGCCAGGAGACTTGCACGGGAAATGAAGAACAAAGCTCCAATTAGTTCCAGCTGTCGCTGCTGTTTCCATTTCACTTAAAGCTGATTGGACATCTCTGGAATTGTACAAGTTGAGGCAATGATGCAATGCATCAAGGCGTCATCCACTACGTCCCAGTGCTGTGGTAACGTTGGGCCACCGTCTGCGACGCTGGCTAGGAAACACGAGACACTGAGCGGATGTTGGTCAGCGTCTGCGATGCTGGCCCAGCATTAAATCAACGTATCTGGGATATGTGGTAGAGCCCGCCATAAAACATATTACTCATTTTTAACCGCTTAAATTAAAAACAAATACGGGGCAGTTTCATTTAATGTGGCTATTGCCTACCAGTTATTTAAATTAATTTGGCTGCCGATAAGCATGCTAAAATAGGCTGCGGTCTGCCGCAATAATCATGATCATAACGACAGTTCTTTTCAATGATGTTTGTCTCATCAAATGGGTGTCATTCCAGCTAACACAAACCATTGAACCGATGCTGTTCCAGTGTTGGTCCATCGTCTACGACGCCAACCAAAATTTAACCCTTGCTGCGCCGGGATAGACTTTAGTCGTCAGAATCTGACGTCTGTAATAAACCATTGTCGTTTCAATGTTGGACCAGCGAGTTTAAAGAACATTTCTCAAATTTGAACACTGGTGAAACATCCGAAGAAGTCACATTTAACTTAACAACTTAACGCTTTCCAGAGTGCATTTTTACCTATTACATAATAATATTAATATATTGTATATATGTAGTTTTTTATCTCTGGTTTTGGCGCGGGCAACATTTCTATATTATGTGTTTTAACCTTGATACGTTTTTATCTGTATTATAAAGTTCACCTGTATTATATATATTATATAACTAAATATTTCTATATTATGTGTTTTAACCTTGATACGTTTTTATCTGTATTATAAAGTTCACCTGTATTATATATATTATATAACTAAATATTTCTATATTATGTGTTTTAACCTTGATACGTTTTTATCTGTATTATAAAGTTCACCTGTATTATATATATTATATAACTAAATATCTATACAGGGCACATATGAAAAATAGCCTGACTGCTAATAATGTCCACCCTGTATAACTATGTATCAATAAATAAATAAATTAATTAAGATACGCACTGTACGAATCACAAGCCGAAATGATTTGGGCGGTTCGGCAAAATGTTCTAACATGGTAGAAAATGTCCCGAGCCCTCCCGCACCGTCCTGGGCCCGTATTCTCGTACAAGTTACGATATATCGTAGGATTCTGATAGAGTGTCCAGTCGAAAGCCTACGATATATCGTAACTTGTACGAGAATACGGCCCCTGTACCCGTGGCGCCCCTCGGAATCGCCATTAAATTATTAAAATAGAATAATTGAAACAGAATAAAATAATTAATAAAGTGTTCATCTTTTTACACAACATATACACGGTACGAATCAAAATCCCCGAATTTTCCCGAATCGATTCGGGAAGGCGACTCGTAGAAATTCGGCTCCTGTTGGAAAGGGTTTAAGGAATGACACCATTATATAGTCAACCTGTTAGGTTGGATGTCGTACAAACCCTATTATAAGCTAAATCAACACGTCACTATACATGGACAGTGATGTTCTCATGTTTATAGGCTCTACTATTATTCTGTAGGAACCTAATATTATCATGTCAGAATTATGAGCAGAAATCAATGCTGGCCCAAAGTGCTCGTTTTGAGAACGTTGTTCTTAAAACCCTAAGGGGTTTTGTCAAGTTAAAAAAATTCCAAATTCCGAAAAAAAAATCGGAAGTGGGTGGGTGGTGGGTGGGTCAAGCCCCAACTTGGATTTTTATTTTTTCTCGGATTTTTGGATTTTCTTTAACTTGACAAGACCCCACACGGCACACATCACCATTATCTCATGTATAGATCACAAAACACCCTCCCAGTCAGTGTTTACCTGTGTATAATCGGGAATCGACTTTAGTCGTCAGAATCTGACGTCAACAGACGTCAGATTCTGTCGACTAAAGTCGATCCCCGCACTAGGAGTAAAAATATTTATATGGCCGTAGACCCATAACATAGGTATTCAAATGAATCAGAAAAAGCTAACAAAGACATTTATGATGATTTCAAATTGAAAAAAAGAACACATTTGGTTGCGATGTTTTTTTACAAGTTTATTCAACGCCTCAGGGGTTGAGGGGTCAAATTGACAGCTATCCTTTATATTTTCCAAATCAAATCACAACATATTAAAGACTTGTATATAGATTAATCCTATGACGATGTAAAATACTGTTGATGATAATTTGACGTAAATGAAAATGAAATGAATCGGGCTTTAGGCCACCTTTGTGCACATATAGGCTAAACTGGGCCAGGAGAACCTCCTGAGGATGGTGAAATGATTGAGATGACACTGTCCTCCAGACACAGGATTCGAAATTCGAGCCCTGGCGGTCTGAGGCCGAGCACGCTACCTCTCGGTCACGGAGGCTCCCCACAATACTTACTTTCACACGTGGATGGGGAAGAAATATTTTTGTTTCTTTCAAACTGCCGAGACCGGGAACCGAACCTCGAACTCTGGCGTGAAAGGCAGCGGTGCTAACCACTACCCTAGGGCCCCCGCCCGATAATTTGACGTAGATCGCGCTTTACATAACGCGATTACTCGTAGATGACGTCAAGCAGCGTTATGTCATGTTTTGTCCACTGCTACGCACGTAAACAGATACACTGATAAACCTTATTCTAAACTTTAATCATGCTACAATACAAGCTGTTGGTCAACGGATGAGAATGTTCAGTCCACATCAATCAGATTTAGTAATCAAGCACTGAGAACAGACAGGTGGTGCAGTTCTTCTTCGGGCCATCAAGAGGTTTTTCACAGCAGGAGGTTTTGATAATATTGCACAATCCTATCATAAGCCATAACAACATCTGCCCCCTGTAAACATGCATCAGCATTCATAAATAGTTATATTGTGACGACCAGCAAACTCATAATACTTGTATTGACATCCTAAATCCAGTGGCAATGAAACAACCAGACAAATGTAAAATATATCCCCCTGTCTGCAAATAAGTATGGATTCAGAATGAGATAATATCTTGTCAAATGATTACGTTTTGTATATTTATTTCTTGAATAGCAGTCATTTGTATGCCCCATTGTAGGCCTACTAGCATGCTAACTGCATCATTGTTTTAATCAGCTACAGTGGAAACGTGCAGCGAAAAACACCGTGGTAATTTTATAATATTTTTTTTTGCTAAATACAATGCATAAATGAGCTTGCTGAATTCCCACAATCTAGGTCATACAATCATGCCATTAATGCTTGGCAACTTCTAACTATTTCGCAGGCCAACAATGATAATTTCCTCAGACAGACTTGTCTTTCGCAGTGATTCTTGAGACAATGCTCACAGAAAACATGTTATTGACAGCTATGAAAACAGCCTATGATCAGTATTTTGGAAGGTTATACCATAGATTAACCATGTGGTTAATCTATGGTTATACTGACGAAACACATAACAATATTATGAACAGCTATGCGCAGCACAATCCCAAGTAATTTTTGGCTCAAATCTAGAAAGCTGGACTCATCCATTCTTAAAACAAGAATCAAGTGTGTTGAGTGGAATTAAATTGAAATAGAAATATGTCACAAGAAGATATATATTTAATGCTCCAATAAAGGGCAAATTGTTTGAGGTTATTCTCGTTCGATCACAAGAAAATGTAGCTGTTTTCAAGGAACAACATGAAAAAGCGACCCAGTTTTATGGCTGTTCATTCTCGTTTTAGATAGCCTATATGTACATTTGCAATACATCACGACGAATGAGACACTCGAGTCAGGATGGCAACTAGATACCCAGCTCTAACCTACAATGCATCCTCCTTATTTTAATGGGATTTATTAGAGCCTGCAATTTGCCAGTGTAAGACAAATTGCAGTGAGCCTAGTAAATGCTGTATGCAGTGCTACAGTTTAGCTGAATGTGTAATTTGAACACTATAAAAAGTGCTGCATGTATTATATCTACATAACCTATATACAATGTTTCTTTAGTTGAAAGTAAAGAAGTAAAGAAATAAAAATAGATAAATATTACGTCGTTTTTCTTTTGAAAAACGTGAATAGTTCGAATATGAGGTCAAATTGCGCTTGTGTCTTTGGATAAAAACTTTTTTATGAACCTAAATTGATTCTATGCCAAAGGAAATATTTGCGTCATGATCTGAAGTAAAAACCCTATTTTGGGCCCATAACCTATCTACTACATGCACTGAATATCTATCCACATTAACGAGGATATTGTGCAGTTTGAAGATACGAACCATGACTTGTGATACCTTGATGACATCACAAGGCTCTGACACAGAGACCTATTTTTTTAAATGGAAATTTTCCAATACGATCACTTGATTTCACCAGCTGAAAATGGCGTAGTTTGAAAAGGCTTTCGAAATAGAAGTCTCATTTTCATGGCATCTGAATTTTTCGTTAGGCGGCGCTAGTGTAGTTTTTACACAGCTTGCCGTGTAAATAACATGGCGGTAATTGTGGCCGGGCCTGTCGCGAAGTGAGTCTGGCATCCAGGGCATATCGGGTAGACTTGTGATCAAAACATTAGCTTTTATTTTCTGATTATTGTCGAATTCTTAGTCTGAAAAATGCGCAATGATGTGCTCCATCATTGCCTTCTGTCAGCATATCTCAGGTTTCTTATCATTGACTTCCCCATGGATTGCCCAGAACAGATATGAGATTTTATGAGCTTTGTTCCCTCCACTGATTTCCCAGTGTGGACATAATTGTTGGGCTGTGATGACAGCCAACACATTTATCAAATTCAATGCGCCTTCACCTCGCCTCGCTTGTTTGCTTGCCACCGTGTAAATACTCGCCCTGCAGGGTCTACTGTCAACCAGTGTTTTCCTTTGAAAAATTTCAGGATTTCTCTCCGGTGTATTTGTAGATTTGTATTCTCCACAACATGATTCGTTCACATTTTTTTCGTGATATCTGCGGCTAAAAAGTCCGAGCAACTTGTCAGGTCAATTTGCAAATTTGGTTATTTGGAGCCACTTCTTCAAATACGTAGTCATTGACATACTGGCTACTATTGAATGAACGTCAGTCACTGTGCCAATGAAGATCAAATTGGTGAACAGGGAGTGACTGAGCGACCATCGAGATTCATCTCAGGGCATGTAATGAAAGCGGAGATAACTATCGTTTGCCAGTCCCCAATCTCCTGTTCCTTTCCTCTGCTGGAAACGATCAATCAGAGATCAAGCAAACAGCAATTATTGCTGTAATAGGCATAAATGTAACCCGTTTAGCTTTATGCACGACTATAATCGCTTTTAATTTGTCTTATTAGCCGATCAAATCACTGTTTGGTGTCAAATTAAGCAAATAGGAGTATTTTCACCCACTTGAAGTTGTGGGTCGCGGTAGCGAAACACGACTTCAAATGGATGAAAATAAGATAAAGGGGTAACCTTGGAACGAGTTGCCCATAAACAAAAATGTATGGTTTTAGTATAATTGTCAAGCAGCCATTGTGTAATGTGACACAAAATAGAAGTTAGGCAAAAACTTATCTTTGAAGGTTTTTAAGTGAATGTTTAGCTGATATTGATAGCTGACCTATTCTCCGAATTATTCTTGTTTTGCAAATCCAATGAAGCAGATACTGCTGTTTGGCTTTGCACGGCAGTAATATCGTCAAGCCATTTTGATGGAGAAGAAAAAAACATCCGTTTAAGAAGGCACAAGATACAAACCGGTATCCTGGCGAATGAAGCCCAGCAGATTAGCTTTCTGTAACCTGGTAACGGAGGCCCCCAAACTCCTAGAGAGATGCTGCTTGTTAGTATTCCCAGACAGCCACTTTACCATGTTTAAGCAACATAATACCCTGAATGTATCGTGACCTAACAAAACATTTTATTTGCAATAGGCCCCTATCAGTTTTTCCTTCTCTGGATTATGTGAATCAAGATATCTCAGGCTGATGTAGAGACGAAATTCACGTATTTCCTATTTTTGACATGGTTGTCAAAAATTGGAAATCAAGAATTTCGTCTCTAAATCTAGCCTAACTGGTGAATGCGCAGCACAAAAATTAAAAAAAAATTGCAGTTCTAGTCTATGGACATGTTTACATCATATGGTCATATTAAGAAGTCAAAATAAAATCACCGATTTTTTATGATTTTAGCGTGGGCATGTCCCTTTAACACAATCGCCACCTTGGTAGCAAAGGGTGGTAGTTGCCGCTTTGTACAGTAGCAGCTACCACCCTCTAATGCCAAGGTGACATGTGTGATATAGGTCAACCATATCCAAGCAAACACGATACATCGAGCCAATGTTGGTCCAGTGTTGGTCCACCTCCTACGACGCTGGCCCAACAATGGACCAACATTGGGTCGATATATCGTGTTTGCTGGGATGTTCACTCAGGATTTCCTGGAGGATTTTGTGTTTTTTTTTTCTAGAATTGAGAGTGATTGGAGGGGGGGTGAGTTGATGTGCGAGCGGGCCAAGCATTTTTTTTGGTGGGGGATGGCCAGTTTTAAGGGGGAGATTCCCCCTAATAGAGCCTCACTTCTAAATACCCTCTTTTTTCAACTAATGACCAGGCGTTGCGAAACGATCGTGGCAACAATCAACATCATTGGCCAGTAAATATGCCAGGAGACTTGCACTGGAAATGAAGAACAAAGCTCCAATTAGTTCCCGCTGCTGTTTCCATTTCACTTAAAGCTGATTGGACATCCCTGGAATTGTCGAGTTGAGGTAATGATGCAATGCATCAAGGCGTCATCCACTACGTCCCAGCAAACACGAGACGTTGAACCAGTGCTGGGGTAACTTTGGGCCACCGTCTGCGACGCTGGCCCAACATTACACCAGCACTGGTTCAACGTCTCGTGTTTGCTGGACGTTGACTGGCTAGGAAACACGAGACACTGAGCGGATGTTGGTCACCGTCTGCGATGCTGGCCCAGCATTAAATCAACGTCTCTGGGATACGTGGTAGAGCGCGCCATAAAATATATTACGCATGTTTAACCGCCTAATTTAAAAACAAATACGGGGCAGTTTAATTTAATGTGGATATTGCCTACAAGTTATTTAAATTAATTTGGTTGCCGATAAGCATGCTAAAATAGGCGGCGGTCTGCCACAATTATCATGATCATAACGACAGTTCTTCTCAATGATGTTTGTCTCATCAAATGGGTGTCATTCCAGCTAACACAAACCATCGAACCGATGTTGTTCCAGTGTTGGTCCATCGTCTACGACGCCAGCCAAAATTTACCCCTTGCTGCGCGGGGATAGACTTTAGTCGTCAGAATCTGACGTCTGTAATAAACCATTGTCGTTTCAATGTTGGACCAGCGAGTTTAAAGAACATTTCTCAAATTTGAACACTGATGAAACATCCGAAGAAGTCACATTTAACTTAACAAGTCATGATAATGACGATACTATATTAAATTCATCCTTTTCAGTAGATGAAGTTAAAAAATGTATACACAAATTGAAGAGTAATAAATGTCCAGGCCCAGACAACATATTAAATGAGTTTTCAAAATTTTCACCTCAAAATATATTAGAGCTCTATACAGATATTTTTAATGTAATCTTAAAATGTGGAGTGGTACCACAACAGTGGTGTATCGGCTACATTCGCCCTTTATATATAAAAAAAAGGTGACTCAAATGACCAAAATAATCATCGTGGAATTACAATGACAAGCTGTTTAGGCAAACTCTTTACAACTTTAATAAATTCTAGACTTGGTAAATTTGTCGAAGATATGGAATTAATTGGACCACAACAAGCCGGCTTTAGAAATGAATATTCTACTGTAGATCATATTTTTGTGTTTAATTAATTGATTGACATCTATCTGTTTCGTAAGAAACGTTTATATGCTTGTTTTATTGATTATAAAAAGGCTTTTGACTTAATTCAGAGACAACAGCTGTGGATGAAGCTTTGTAATCTTGAAATACAAGGAAAATTATTTAATGTAATATATGATATGTATAAAAAAGTTAAGTCGTGTGTAAGTTATGGAGGGCAATGCAGTGATTTTTGTCCATGTGAGATGGGAGTTAGGCAAGGGGATAACCTTTCACCTCTATTATTTAACATTTTTCTTTCAGACCTAAACTTATACTTAGTGAACAAATATAATGGTCTATCAAATATCCATAATATAGCCACTGATATAATGGATGATAACCTTGTTAGCTATCTGAATATATATGTACTTTTATATGCAGATGACAGAATTTTATACGCTGAATCACCCGAAGAATTACAAGCAGCTCTGAATAGCATGAATTTGTATTGTAATGATTGGAATTTAAAAATTAACGTTTCAAAGACTAAAGTGGTAAGTTTTTCCAGAGGTAAAATAAGAAAGCTCCCTCATTTTTATCTAGGAGATAAGCTGCTTGAAATATGTTCTGATTATTTATATCTGGGTGTAAAATTTAATTATAATGGAAAATTTTCTAAAGCTCAACAGGAACGTCTTGATAAAGGTAATAGAGCAATGTTCAGTATTTTGAAAAGAAGTAGACACTTAATCTCTCCATAGACTTGCAATTACATCTGTTTAATGCTATTGTTCTTCCAACGGTGTTATATGGCTGTGAAGTATGGGCACCTTAAGATTGTGTCATTTTACAGAAACTACAGCTACGTTTTTGTAAATTACATTTTATCTGTAAATAAATGTACATACAATAACATGGTTTATGGATAATTGTGTGCTCTCCCCCTCAAGGTACATGCCAAATGTAGAGCCATATGTTTTTGGGCCCGTTTGATTACGAACCAAAAATGTAAACCTTCATCATTAATTTATAAATTGTTTTACTGTATGTTTGAGCTAAATATTTACGAATCAGAATGGATATTGCATATCAAGAATAGTCTAATAGCACATCCCCAATAGTTTTAAATGTTTCAAGGAGGTAATTAAAGGTACACACTTCGAAGTAATGAGACTATAAAATTGGCTATAAGGCCTGATTTATCTATTATTGATATATATTTTGATAAATATCGCCGCCAAAACGACTTTAAAATGCAGTATAGTCATTCAACAATTCTCCAATGTGACCCACAAGTTGCGAGGCATTATCAATCAACAATAGAGCATGCATGTGTCATGTGCCGATCATGTGATCACTGGTGATGTGGCCATGTCTATTTTTGACAGTTCAGTAAACAAACGAGCAATGGAATGGCTGAGCCGTTTTTCAAGTCAAAAGTGGCCTACTCTAGACAGGGTTATTACGGTTAGATGATAATTGTGGCTTACTTTAACTGAGATGTTACCATATCTATAGTTTCAGAAGCCCGATGTGGGGTCGGTAGGCGATAGGCCTACCTGTGGGGTTATCTGCAGCTTGGTAGGCCTACTGTCATGACTGTTGGCAGATTCCCGCCTTGCGGCACAGACTGGCGGTAGCGCGCACCTGGCGAGGACGACCCTGCCCAACAACACGAGAAATTCACCCGATGATGTTTTAATGTTGGGCCAGCGTCGAAGACGGTGGACCAACATTGAAACAGAATTGGGTGAATGCCTCGTGTTTGCTGGGTGTGTATTGGCGCGTATTTTTCTTACACATTACCACCATACAGCTGCCCACATGATAGCTGCACGCGGCGGGTCTAAGCTGGCAAACCATCAAGCCTGTGTTCTCACTGGGCACAGCATTTCAAAATCTGAGATGACGATGAGTTTTTGTCAGGCATTTTTAAGTAAACTGCTAGGTAGGCCCTATATTCATTCTGTGAGAAAGGCGATCTCCCCCTACAGGCTCGTGGGTGTGGCGCTGGTGACAGCATGAAGTGGTTGGTGTGTTTACAACTGAACTTTGTCAGACTCTCTCGGTTTGCGTACGCCACCTTCACGTGACCAAAATTAGCATATGGCGTGTTTACACAAAATTCAAATGGCGACAGTTTGAATATCATTCGGCCATACAATCATTAAAACATCTTATATGAGAGTCCTGAATGATGCAGTATGGCCACATATACACGGCATTTTGTATCATAATTAAACTGAAAGTCATGTTTTGGAAACTCTATACCAGAATAGACTTCAATGTAGGAACCTTTAAAAGACGTTTAGAAGATCAATTTATACAGAAGTGGTCAGAATAATTATTCAATAGTGGCAAATGTACAAACTGTAGGGTTTTCAAAACTAATTTCACTCTAAAAAAATACCTTTTATTAACTGCACCGAATATAAGAAAATCTATAACCCGTTTCAGATGCAGGAACTCCCAACTTCCCATTGTACTCGGTAGTTTTTGTGGTATTTCACGTGATAAACGTACCTGCACCTTATGTCACAACAGATCCATCGGTGATGAATATCATTATCTTTTCGAATGTAGGCACTTTGAAGGAGACAGAAACAAATTATTAAGCTGCTACTTTTATAATAGACCTTCAACATTTAAAATGCATGAATTAATCTCAAGTGAAAACCGGGAGTTATTGTATCACCTAGCACAACTTATTATTATTATAAATAACGCAATGAAAGGTTTAAATTAATAACGATTGACATGTCCTTGCCACAGGCATGTTATATTTACTCACCCTGTATCGCACACCTGGCTTCTCATGTCCTACGGGATCTTGAATAATTACCTTGTTACGCAAGTAGCGAACTCAGTAAAGATTTAAATGCCAACAAAACGCGAGGATACAGAACTCAAACAAATTCTAAGGATTTGTACATTTTTATACAGTCTAATTTTACAATATATACATTTTAAGGTAAACAGTTCTTACACAATAGTCTGGTTACCTGACACACAATGTTGATTCTTCTGTTACTCCTTCTGAACGGTCCTGATGGTCGAGCTGGAACTGACAATATTTACTACTAGATTTTAAGTGTTTAGCTATTGAAATTGACCTTTGACCTTGAATATGCACAAATGCTTAAACTTTCCAAGCTGATACTCATCGAATTTGAATTCAGCATCAAAAATATATAAGAAACATCAAAAAAACATTGTATATGTAACAAAACAAGGTTATGTCCTTTTTATATAAGCCCTAGCTAGGACTAATATGTTTTTGAAACACTACTTCAAACGGCTAGTATATGGATATGAAACCTTAATTCTACCGATCTGTAGGCCCTTATGCGTGAAAACCTGCTCCTACACATATTTTCGTGTGAAGCCCTTCTCCTGCACATATTTATGTGTGAAACCCTGTTCTTACCCATATTTATGTGTGAAACCTTGCTTCTGCCCATATGAATGAGAAACCCTGCTTCTACCTATATGTTGGGGAGACTGGGGTACCTTCGAATCTGGAGCACCTTTAAACACGCCTGTTTGACCCAGAAATTATTTTGCTATCACACATTACACAATAACTGTTGCCGTAGATTCAAATAGGAGGCCTATTGTACCACATATGACTTAGGCCTACTTATGTAAGGTGACAAAGAACAAACTATTCCAATCGGACCGTCTCCCTTTTTATGATGTTGGTATAATCTGGCCGTGTGTAACAATCATGTTTCTCGCCACATGATCATTAAATATTCATAAACGGCTCACATCAATTCTTATTAACTAGGCTTAATGACGTCATCACTCCTGCAAGGCAGACCGTTAAGTCATTATGGGATGCATAATGGGACAGATTAGACAATTACCATGTGACGTTGAACCACACAACAATGCTTCGACAGTTCTGAACCAATTACCTTTATTATTTACCTTTCAATTTCCATACGATCATGGTAATTGGTTTTTTTTATTTTAAATAGCAACAGAAATATTAAAGGGACTGGCCCAGACTAAAATGATAAAAAAATCGGTGATTTTATTTCGGGTTCTTAATATGACTATATGATGTAAACATGTACATAGACTAGAACTGCAATTTTTTATAATTATTGTGCTGCGCATTCACCAGCTAGGCTAGATATAGAGACGAAATTCCTGATTTCTAATTATTGACAACCATGTCAAAAATAGGAAATGCGCGAATTTCGTCTCTATATCTAGCCTAACTGGTAAATGCGCAGCACGAAAATTAAAAAAATTTGCAGTTCTAGTCTATGTACATGTTTACATCATATGGTCATATTAAGAAACCGAAATAAAATCACCGATTTTTTGATGATTTTAGCCTGGGCCAGTCCCCTTAATATCAGCTTCTTATATTTCGTTGATGTCTCACATAATTATACATTTATAATCATAATGAAAAATATTGGTTACATCTTGCTTTATAAGTATGTTTTATCCTCTGCTATTTCGTGAAGATTTTTTTTCTATGTAGGCCTACACACAATTTGTATCATAAACGTACTTAAATGTTGTTCAACGAGCACTTTTCGTGGGTATCAATCTATGTCATTATTACGCATGGCCTTATAGGAGGCCTAGGAGGCAGTTGGCAGAAAGTTACCACCCTGGAGCCGTATTCTCGTACAAGTTACGATATATCGTAGGCTTCTGATTGGTCGAGATGGCCATCTCGACCAATCAGAAGCCTACGATATATCGTAACTTGTATGAGAATACGGGCCCTGTGATATGTCCATAGCTACTATTTGCACACATCATACAGGCTTTCTTTTCTCTCATACACTGATTTCAGACTCGACTGTAAATGTGGCTCACTGTTTATACCTTCTGGCAACAGATTAGATCATAATTACATAGATGCGTTTCTACAAAATGTAAAAATACCACCACTCCGTGACGTCACAGAGTGGCAAATTACTATATCCAGCTACCATACCAGCTTAGTTTTCACCCCATAGACAAGTTATCACGGCTTCTTAAATCTGAAAAATTGGGGACAAGATCGTATTGCATTTTTCATCATTTCTATTTGCTTCTGTGGAATAGGGCAGCCTGAATCCATATGGTAAAAGTCATAGCTCACATCGTCACAATACCAGCGGTTTTACCATAAATTAGGCTTACATATATCATACAGTTTATACAGCAATGATCAGTGGATATTTTTAATCACTAAATAATTTGAAGAGACAAATAGGCCCTACCAGTAGGCCTAAAGCTAAGATGTCCCATACACTGTTAGGAGAACATAAAACTTCCAGATTTTTTTTTGTTAAGATGAGGTAGGAACAGCAAGCGATTTCTACGTTATTTTAAAATATTGCCACTATTGGGAGTAATCTGATGGCAGTGGCGGATTCAGGGGGGTGGGGTGGGGTATGCTTGGGGGTAGTCAAAGCCAAATGAGACAATGTATTTTTGTGGCGAGTTTTCGCTCACCACCCGCTCCTTCTCCCCCCCCCCTTTTCCCGCGTAAGTACCTGACCTGGATTCGCTGGGTGGACATGCTGGTATAGATTGTATGCATCTAAGAAAGCTTTAAATTGGTTGAACTCAATATTATCTGTTACTCCCCAATACAAATTGAAACCTCAAACTATTATCACCATTCCTGGATTGAGAACGGATGGGTCAAGAAATCGAGATCATTCATTAAAAATTGTGCCTTTGTCAGCTTATTTTTACTGGATGGGTGGTGACGTGGGGCTGGGGGTGGCCTGTAAATGGCTAGAAGTCGGATACAAGTATAGCCTCATGTAAGTGTGGCTTTAATGCTCTCAAATTATTTGGCCTGATCAGTCGTTTTTACTAACACTATTCCTTAGGCCAGTATGCCCTAAATACTTATTATCGCCCTTATTATAACGAAGCTTACAATGAAAGTCTTGTCAATCCGACCTCACAGCGCCATTCCGTCTGACAACTTGGACCTAACATGCCATTAAATGTGGTTTAAAGGTGATCTATCACCCCTTATATGGTATGATTAATTATGTATTTTTATGGGGAGATTGTGTGACCCATCATGTTACCCTCTCAGAGGGTCACATGATAGCTAATCACCCCATATAAGGAAACACTTGTGCCCCATCTTGTAGCAACTTTGCTTTATTTGTCACCAATTTATTCGTACTATATAAGGGGTGATAGATCACCTTTAAACAGATAAAACATGTTTTCCCTGATGATATCTTGAAAAGTTGCTATTCCTATTTTTAATGACAGTCATACATGTGATCTGCACAATAAATAACATTAAGGGATTTACGCGCCGGTATTATTGAGAAAAACAGAGCAGGATACGATATGGGTACTTTCATGTTTAAGCGTATTTCTGGCAGTCTAAAGATAAAAAAAATATTTTCTTATTGCTTTTATGGCCATGTAATTGCACCTACAGGGTAGGCATGTGGACTGATCGATCAATGGTATGACCTAAAAACATTGCAGCAAAAGTTTTTTTGATTTAATGAGATAATGAGATTTTATAATACCGGTGGCTTAACGTTGCATTAGGCCTACGACATGACACAATATGGCATTTTGTGGTTAGGCTTTGACATTAGGATAGTAAGATATGTCAATGCAATACCAGGATATGATAGCTTAACATCACAATATGACATATTATTGTTAGGATAATATTGTCCTGCTTCCGGGGACCTTTTACCCCCATACCCCATGCCGTTCGGCTTCTCTTCATTTTTTTTTTAGATACGCCCCTGGCAGTTACCATGCTGTTTTCCTGTGCATGACAGTTTACCATAGACAGTATGCCTAGTTTTTTTCAAGATGTCATACATGTTTTTGAGTCCTATTTTGCTTTTCCTAATACTGGTTTAGCACTATTAATGTTGGTCCGCTGTGCACGACGCATGCATAACATCTAACCAGCATTGCCTCAATGTCAAGTATTTGCCTATCCCACCAGACACGAGACCTCAACACAATGCTGTTTTAATGTTGGGCCAGCGTCTACTACGCTGGTCCAACATTAAAACAGCATTGTGTTTCTTGCCTGCTAGGCAAATTTTTGCCTCGGGAAGCAGATGGAATCAGTCCCAGATTGGTTGATCAATGGATGCCGGTTCTCCTTTCCGCCGTCAGTCCTGGGCCTAAGTAGCGAGTGGCGTGCAGCACAAAGGCCATCATCGCGCATGCTCAGTCAAATCCCGTCCAATGTCTATTTCAACGTGGTATTGTAAAACGTCTGCCGTTTACAGGAGCATGTGTAGCTCATGCGTGAGATAGAGTACTTGGGAAGGAGATGTACCAGTGACGTTATGCAATACCTGGATCGGGTCACTCAGTACTAGGCGGCAGGGAAGCTGACTGCCAGGATTTATTTATAGATCAAACCGACTATTAATTGTCAGAATGGGGGGAGAGAGATCAGTAGGAACGAAATGTTAATTTTTGCCACCAGTGCAGGAAATGTTCTCGATGGTCTACTCTTTTAGAAAAAAAATTGTCGACATTTTTTTATTTTCAGGATAAAGGTCATTTCGTGACCTTCAAATGTCATTCATATAATAGAAAGTCAATGATATTGTAACGGGAGTTGTTCGCGATTTCACGTATTTGTCGTGTAAAGTGGGACGACTAGAAAGCCTACTGTAGCAGAAAGAATATTTAGGGTCAAGGTCATTGTGTGACCCCAAAAACTCATTCATATATTTTATACAGAGGGTCAATCATAAAGGAATTTGTTTTTCATGTGAAGTATCTTATGTGCTTTCCATATGCCACTCTTTCATAAAAAAATTGTCGTCGTTTTTTTTGTTTTTAAGGTAAAGGTCATGTTAAGACTTTAAATGTCTTTCATGTTATAACAATTCAATAACGGAATGTATTATAGATTTTACATTGTTCATGTAAAGGGCGTAGTGTAACCTACAAAAACGTCTAGAATGGCATATAGGCCTATGTTATCAGCAAAAATGTAGCCATTATTTATTTTCGGGCTAAATTTCATTTTGTGAACGGCAAACCTCATGCATGCATAGGCCTACATTAGGTCAAGTATAAAGAAATGTGTTGTTTATTTCACGGTTTTTTTCTGGAAAACTGGGTCATGTAACCTATCATTTTTTTTTGTTTTGAACTTAAAGGTCAAGAAGTCATTCATATAATGGAAGGTAAATAGTAACATATATTTTTCTAGAATTCACATTGTTCGTGTGAAGTGGGTCATATGACCTACCTAAACGCATATAATGACCTACTTAAGCATGTTAAAGCAGAATAAATTAACCTACCAAGATGCTTAAAATGGCCTACTATTACGAGTAGGCCATACGATGACCTTTAAGTGTCATGTATTTGTACATATAATAGATAACTATTACATTTTAATTTATTTGAGATTTTGCAATTTGTAATTAAAACCTATGTAGCCTACGTACACACCTCATAAGCCCACTGTGGAATTTAGTTTGTTTAATTTTCAGGGTTATATTGTGACCATCAACTGATCAAAGGTTGTTTTATTAATACATAGGTTAATCATAAATAATTTGGCACCGATTTTTCATTTTGAAATAAAGTGGTTAATGTGACCTAAATAAAAGCCGAATTAAGCTTATGCCTATTATTTCTAAAAAAACGTGTTTGGCTTTTTCATTTTTAGGATATAGTTTGTTTTTTGACTTTCAATTTGCAGAGGACATTTATTCATACTTAAAATTACAATCAAATCTGTTGAAGTATTTACACTTGTTTTATCTATAACGGGTCATGTAATCTACGTAAACGCTTAAAATAGCCGACTCTTTCAGAAAAATAAATTGTCGGCATTTATTATTTTGTAGATAAATGGAATTTTGTGACATAACAAACATATGCTCCTGTCACACCAGGCCACGCTCCTACTACGTCCACCAAAAATGGGAGGACGCAGTAAGGACTTGTGTAGCGTCGTGGTGGCGCAATAGAAACCGAATAGAAGGTGATATGATCTCCATGGAAGCGGAGGGCGGGGTCGAACATTGAACATGCTCAAAGTTAAAAAATAATACCCCCGTCACACCAGACCACGTTTCCACCACGTTCACAAACAGTATATACAAGTTTATTGAAAACAGTGCAGACATGAACAAAATGTGATATAAACAGATATCAAGTTCATACTACGTCTTTTCTGTGTCCTCACTGCGCCCTAACTACATCCACGCGAGGTTTACATTACGTCCTACAGGTCCCTACTAGTTTCTTATAAATGTCTTAGGGCATACATATGTCTACATAGGTCTACAATAACCCCTTCAAGCCTGTCTTCACCATAAATCATCTTCACCCACTACAAACAAATTACTGTCTCAAGTCTCGACTTGTACTGGATGAAGATGACTTGATGTAATTTAAAAATTCAAGAAAACTGCCATGTATTGGTAAACGAGTTTCTTGGAAATTTTCGTTTTAAAACCCTTAATTGGTTGTAGGAAGATTAGGTCTGTTTTCAGAGATGTATAATGATGCTTTAATGCATCTTGAGGGCCCAAAGGGCTAATCAAAATATATGCCTATCAAACAAATTTCAGACTCTTTTCATTTAATATATGAAACTAGAATAATATATATCTCGAGGTAGTGTACTTCGGTTGCTTGATGGCTTCACGAGCTGATGTCAACCGATGCATACTACAAGCATCTCCAAGCTATATAACCGTCAAACCGGCTAATAGCGACTATAGTCGTTTTTAATCCGTTTTATTAGTCGATCAAATTGATGATATTTTGATAGCGAGACACACCTTCATAGAACGTCTACACTGGTTTGTTTGACCAAGGAATTATATTTTCCTTAGTTTAACCTATTAATGATCTGTGTGTGAAAGCGAGCGAATCTGAATGTGACACGACAACACATTTAAACTGCTTCAATGATATCATATGAACGCAGCAAAACTTAGTTTGCGAGTAATTAATCGATCAAAACCTCGCCAATGGGAAAATAAGAAGAGACATAAAATATCCTTAAACGAGAACTGTATATCATATAAAATTAAACTGGAAATCTTTCAAATGTTTTTTTGCTAAACACCCTAATGATCCTACAATACGTACGAATTTTTTCAAAACTGCTAAAAATTTCCATGAAATTGGTTTACCAATACATGGCAATTTTCTTTAATATTTAAACTACATAAAATCGTCTTCATCCACTGCAAGTCGAGGATTGCGACAGCAATACGCGGCTTGTAGTGGATGAAGATGACAATGGTAAATTCAGGTTTGAAATAGTTGAAGACAATAGATACATTTGTTCATGTCGGAATAGCTTTCTTCCCCAGTGGAATTGTTACGCCCACGCAGATTTGACAAGCCAGCTCAGCACTGTATATGATTAAGAAGGTACTTCCAGGGACTTTTATAATTTTATTATATAATTGCGAAGTTTGGGCTATATTGGATCGACAAATTCCATGACACGTGATCCTCATATTTATAATTTTATAAATCTGGACAAAACAGAATCCATTCGTACCATTTTTGTAAATACATATTGGGACTATCTGAGACCTGTAGTAATATTGCGGCTCGTCTATAACTAGCAACATCTACAATGGAAATATACATCAAATGCACATCGTTTTAAAGTATTGGCAGCGTATCTCTACATTTTTCCAGTGATAGTATATTAAGACATGGGAAATATAGAGTTGAATCAATATAATAATAGAGCGTGGTCAGCCTGCATTAGAACCACATCAGTAAATATTTACTGGGGAAATGCTTGAAATGTAAATACAAATATGCTAAATATTGAGCAGTTTAGACAGGGACTGACTGATCAACTAAATCAACGCTTACACAGAACACTACTCGACGATGATGTCAAATCAACGGCGTACATATAAAGAACATATCACCCCTTATATGGTATGAATAATTATGTCCTTATATGGGGTGATTGGCTATCATGTGACCCTCTGAGAGGGTCACATGATAGCCAATCACCCCATATAAGGAAACACTTGTGCCCAATCTTGTGGCAACTTTGATTTATTTGCCACAAAATTATTCATACTATATAAGTGGTGATAGATCACCTTTAATTCCACAACTATATATCCTAGAATATCTACAAGTTGCATCGAACTTTAAGCACAGAAAAGCGCTCCCAAAATTAAGAGTGAGCGATCATAAGCTGAACATTGAGGTTGGAAGACATACTAAATTATTTTTAATCGAACGTATGCACATTTTGTAATGTATATATTGAAGTGTACTGTATATGAAATCTGCGTAAAACATTGTTTGATGAGATTGTTACGGATAAACCATATTTTAAAGAGGCCACCATGATGACAAAATTTAAAATCTTGTTTAATCCGCGCAAGCGAGTGGCTGTACATGTCACTAGATTAGCATATAATGCTTTTAAATTGAGAAAATCACAATGCTAGTTTTTAATCGATGACTATATTTGTATTTATATGTATTTAGACGTGTAGAAGATATGTATATAATTTGCAAGTATACGTACCATCTGCAAATTACACGTACCCATTTTCCCTTGACCAGTCTCACACACAGAGTGCTACCGCAGGCTCGTGGGTAAGATAACTTGTTAGGGAAGATGTAAGTACCATACTGAGAATATTACCGCGGCCTCTATTGTCTGAGTTGATGGGGGAAAGCTTTTCACTATGCTTCTAAAAACTCAACAGCAAGGTTGCCAGGGGGTTTATATGTGTTCGTCGATACTGAAAGTGTTGGTAGTCGAAACTAGTAGGCCTATGATGGTGTGTTGTTGGCCACAAGCTGACGCTGGCCCATGTATTTTTAACTAAGGTTGTAAATTCTATAACGGCTATGTATGTAAAAAGTGTTCTAATTGTAGTTATTTTGTAGGTTGCTACGCTTCCCAGAGTGTATTTTACCTATATACTATTCATAATAATATGTATTTTTTTATCTCTGGTTTTGGCGCGGGCAACATTTCTATATTATGTGTTTAACTCTGATACGTTTTAAAAATAGCAGCAGTATAGGTACATCAATGTATTATAATAATGTACCACTAATAATGTATATACCCTGAATCTTGTAGGGATATAATATGGTAATACAATTTAATTGTTTTAATTTGATTGTTTGTTTTGATATGGTAAAACAATTTGATTGTTTTAATTTGATTGTTTGTTTTGTTGGATGGGTTTAAGGATTTCTCACAGAATATCAGATTTGCGAAATCTCACTTATTATTTAACTTATAAACTAATTGAGCTCATTATGTTCTCAGATCATTCACAATCTATCCTGTTTTTCATTACTGGTGGGTTTCGAAATTGTTTTGTTTGATAGATGTATGGATGATTCATAGAACATATTCACAGAGATACAATGTAAGAAATGTTAAGTGATAATGAACTTATCACTCAGTAAACACAAACCATTTGAGCAACATTTGTACAATATTGGGCCGACGTTGTGCAAATGTTATACACATGCTTTGCGTTTAGTGGGTGAGCTCATTTGTGCATCTGATCATTCAAAATAATTAATCTATATCATTCAAAATAATTAGTCTATATCATTTAGTCTATCAATTTTGTGTGTGTTTTATTCAATAGATCTGGTGACCTACAAAACTATTGGTCTTGTCGCTATTATTGTTTTATTCATAATCTAGTTATACCAACTTGTATATAGAATTTAGGTTTCTGTGCTTTCCAGAGTGTTTTTTTTGTACACATATTTTACATAATTATTTATTCTATTATATTATACTCTGTATATCGTCCCCTTGGAGTTAGAAGGTGCTAAATTGCCACTTTCTAACTCCAAGGGGATGATATACAAATGCATAATTATGTTCATTTTGGTGAATAGGCCCACGTCTACATAATTCTGCATAGACTTTCCGTGTTCAATAAATATATATTTATCTAAGGTGTGACAGTATTTTAAAGGCTAATGTTAGTTTTGTTTAAACTGAAAGAGAACAAATATTTGGGCGATGCTCCTATGTAAAAATTGAGCGTAGTGGTTCGAATGTCTCGTCTTTGATAACGTGCAAACATTTGCTATTTATTTGAACCTGGAATTGCAAAACAGATCATATTACATGCATAATTCAACGATACACTTCACAGGGCCAAACATTATGTTTGACCTTTCATTCTTCTCAAGCTCAAATAGCAAGGGTGTGTGCAGAATTCAAAACAAACACTTTAGAAATGTCAGGTGTATCATAAAATTAATCAATATAAGTTGCTCAAAATAGAAGCAATTGATCGTATATCGAACGTTGCATCCTCGGTCTACCTAGACATCCATGGTGACCCTTGGCATTTGTCGTAAGCAACCAACACACTGTAACTGATTACTTGAAAAGTAGCAGTTGTTGTAGTTTAGTTCTGCTCCAAAGCAATGCCATGTGTGTTTTTTTCTCGTGCATAAAATGTACAAGTACATCTGTTCATCTTAAGTAGGCATAGTAATCAATAGGCGAAGGCCTACCTAAGATAGAGAACATACGTGGTATTGATAATAACACTATTTTTGTATTGTCTGTTTAACCCTTGCAGCGTGGGACCGTTTTTATACGTCAGAATCTGACGTCTGTAGACGTCAGATTCTTACGTATAAAGACGATCCCCACTGAAAGAGTTAAAACATTTATACTGGCCGTTGGCCCATACCATAGGCATTCAAATGAAGCGGAAATAGCCAACTAAAACATTTATGATGATTTCAAACTGAAAAAAAATTTGCGTCTCCATTGTTTATACAAAAAATAATTCAGCTCTTAGGGGTTGATAAATTAATTGTCACAATCAGCATAATCTTTGGCAGAGCTCACTTATTGTCTCGTACGTGTTGTTCAAATATGGGTCATCACATGATAAATATTATTACCCCGGTACTTTTCGTTTTTTATTGAATTATGATTAGGCATTTGGATTAGCTTCATTTTGATATGTGATGGGGCTCGGTTCAGAAATTTCTTTAAAAGAAGATTATTTTATCGCAGTTTGAGTCGTACCATTATATCAGGAAACTGTTTAGCCAAGTTTAAACGTCTATCACAGATTTGTCTACAGCCTAGATGTAGCCCACCCGCCTGCAGATGTATAGATCTATGCCATTCACAGTGTGAGAACACTTCATGCAATTGCTAAATCAGGCGAATAAATGACCGGCTTTAAAAATTGTCTTTGTTATAGCATATTTTTCTATTCCTATGGAGAATGATTTTGCATCGCGGCGAATGTGGCGCACGATCCGAACGAAAAATTCCCCGAACCATACCGAACCATATGCATAATGTTACATTTCCTCAACGAATCAGCCATTCGTGGCGGTTCGGGGCAGGATATACGTACTTGCCGACTGGCACCCGAACCGATGCCGTACCTTACGAAAGTAGCCTACTCCCGCATCGTTACATATCCATGCCGTAAAGGTCAAACATTAAGAAGAAATTTACCATACATTGCGTATGCATTTACCATGTTTAGGTACCGGCCGTACATAGTGGCCCGAAAGAACTAAACAATAGTCATGGTGATACGCACGCTACGATCAAAGTAAACGTACAATCCGAACACGAGCCGTATCAGTCGAATCGCGATACGCCCGATACGAAATCCGTTACTTATCATACAAACTACATTACGTACCCTCCAGTACCGTCCGTACAAAAGAAGAAGAAGCGAGAAGACGATTGCAAGTAGAAAGAAGAAAAAGGATTGGTTTGAGAGAAGAGTGCAACTTGGCCACAACATGATTTTGCTACAAGAATTGGAAGAAAATGATATTGTCAGCTTCAAGAATTAACTCAGAATGGACCCGGATACATTTAATGAGATTCTGCATCAGAATCACTTCAACAATAAAGAAGCTGACAACTAGCTATAAAGAACCCATTAAGCAAGTTCAGATTCCATCTGCCTGGCAAAAAATAGGTTTCTTATACTGGATTTTAAAGATAGAAGACCATTTCTGGTGGAATGACTGGAACTGGCATCGTCAAATTTATTTTCATCAGAAACTGCAGGAATAGGATGCTTCTTTTTTTCGCTGGATTTGACTGGTTTCACAATCATCAGCAGGTGGAGGTGGAGTACGTCTCTGAGTAGGTTTTGTTCTTCCCTTTTGATACATTTTTAGGCATATTTTCTTGTGTGGAGAAACTGGATGTACTTGATGATGATGATGTTCTGAGTGATGGATTCGTGAGTTTTCGACCCTTTTGTACAGACCCTGCAGCCAGCTGGGCCACGAATGGTTCGTATCGAGAGGATTGTGCGGGTGCTGTGGTATCTATCTCGATTTGGGTATTTTGTATCGCAGTTCACATATGAATTGAACGACTGATTCGGCATGCCAGTAGGCGCCTACATTAGGTGGTGATCATATGTTTCGGATTGCAATTCGGCTGATGCGGCTCATGCGTAAACGTTATTCGTACGGTTCTGGGGGTCATGCATACATTGCGGCCCATGCGTGACTTTCTACTGATCCGAATCCAACGAGCTGCTACGAATTAATACGTATGTCATCCTTACAATACATTTAAATATCGACCGAAGAAAGTACAAAAATCAAAACCACCTGTTTAAAATATGTGGAACAGTTTAAACTAAGGGTGTTAATTGTAATATAGCGATGTAAGTAGAACAATGTATGTATATTTTTAAAAAGCTGACAAGTACGTTATGTTATGTATATGCATGTGTGTATGTATGTAAATATATAGTTTACTTGTTCTCATAGTAAACACATTCTTTAAAGGGAAAAAATCATGTTTTAGAAAATAATTTTGTACGTTGCTACGCTTTCCAGAGTGCATTTTACCTACTTTTGATAATAATATTAATATATAATATATATGTAGTTTTTTATCTCTGGTTTTGGCGCGGGCAACATTTCTATATTATGTGTTTTAACCTTGATACGTTTTTATCTGTATTATAAAGTTCACCTGTATTATATATATTATATAACTGAATGTTTGTTTTTCATATAACAAAATCTCTACAGGACACATATGAAAAATAGCCTGACTGCTAATAATGTCCACCCTGCATACATATGTATCAATAAATAAATAAATTAATTAATTAAGATACGCACTGTACGAATCACAAGCCGAAATGATTTGGGCGGTTCGGCAAAATGTTCTAACATGTTTGAAAATGTCCCGAGCCCTCCCGCACCGTCCTGGGCCCGTATTCTCGTACAAGTTACGATATATCGTAGGATTCTGATTGGTCGAGATGGCAATCTCGACCAGTCGAAAGCCTACGATATATCGTAACTTGTACGAGAATACGGCCCCTGTACCCGTGGCGCCCCTCGGAATCGCCATTAAATTATTAAAATAGAATAATTGAAACAGAATAAAATAATTAATAAAGTGTTCATCTTTTTACACAACATATACACGGTACGAATCAAAATCCCCGAATTTTCCCGAATCGATTCGAGAAGGCAATTCGTAGAAATTCGGCTCCTGTTAGACAGGGTTTAAGGAATGACACCATTATATAGTCAACCTGTTAAGTTAGATGTCGTACAAACCATATTATAAGCTAAATCAACACGTCACTATACATGAACAGTGATGTTCTCATGTTTATAGGCTCTACTATCATTCTGTAGGAACATAATATTATCATGTCAGAATTATGAGCAGAAATCAATGCTGGCCAAAAGTGCTCGTTTTGAGAACGTTGTTCTTAAAACCCTAATGGGTTTTGTCAAGTTAAAAAAATTCCAAAAATCCGAAAAAAAACCTCTGAAGTGGGTGGGTGGTGGGTGGGTCGGATTTTGATTTTTTCTCGGATTTTTGGTTTTTCTTCAACTTGACAAGACCCCTAACGGCACACATCACCATTATCTCATGTATAGATCACAAAACACCCACCCAGTCAGTGTTTACCTGTGTATAAGCAGCACCGGCAAATAACCCTTACAGCGCGGGAATCGACTTTAGTCGTCAGAATCTGACGTCTCCAGACGTCAGATTCTGTCGACTAAAGTCGAAACCCGCACTGTAAGAGTAAAAATATTTATATGACCGTAGACCCATAACATAGATATTCGAATGAATCAGAATGAGCTAACAAAGACATTTATGATGATTTCAAATTGAAAAAAAACACATTTGGTTGCGATGTTTTTCTACAAATTTATTCAACGCCTTAAGGGTTAAGGGTCAAATTGACAGCTATCCTTTATATTATACAAATCAAATCGCAACATATTAAAGACTTGTTTATAGATTAATCCTATGACGATGTAAAATACTGTTGATGATAATTTGACGTAAATGAAAATGAAATGAATCGGGCTTTAGGCCACCTTTGTGCACATATAGGCTAAACTGGGCCTGGAGAACCTCCTGAGGATGGTGAAATGATTGAGATGACACTGTCCTCCAGACACAGGATTCGAAATTCGAGCACTGGCGGTCTGAGGCCAAGCACGCTACCTCTCGGTCACGGAGGCTCCCCACAATACTGACTTTCACACGTGGATGGGGAAGAAATTTTTTTGTTTCTTTCAAACTGCCGAGACCGGGAACCGAACCTCGAACTCTGGCGTGAAAGGCAGCGGTGCTAACCACTACCCTAGGGCCCCCGCCCGATAATTTGACGTAGATCGCGCTTTACATAACGCGATTACTCGTAGATGACGTCAAGCAGCGTTATGTCATGTTGTGTCCACTGCTACACACGTAAACAGTTACACTGATAAACCTTATTCTAAACTTTAATCATGCTACAATACAAGCTGTTGGTCAACGGGTGAGAATGTTCAGTCCACATAGATCAGATTTAGTAATCAAGCAATGAGAGCAGACAGGTGTTGTAGTTCTTCTTCGGGCCATCAAGAGGTTTTTCACAGCAGGAGGTTTTAATAATATTGCACAATCCTATCATAAGCCATAACAACATCTGCCCCCTGTAAACATGCATCAGCATTCATAAATAGTTATATTGTGACGACCAGCAAACTCATAATAATTGTATTGATATCCTAAATCCAGTGGCAATGAACCAACCAGACAAATGTGAAATATATCCCCCTGTCTGCAAATAAGTATGGATTCAGAATGAGATTATATCTTGTCAAATGATTACGTTTTGTATAATTATTTCTTGAATAGCAGTCATTTTATGCCCCATTGTAGGCCTACTAGCATGCTAACTGCATCATTGTTTTAATCAGCTACAGTGGAAACGTACAGCGAAAAACACCGTGGTAATCTTATAAATGAGCTTGCTGAATTCCCACAATCTAGGTCATACAATCATGCCATTAATGCTTGGCAACGTCTAACTATTTCGCAGGCCAACAATGATAATTTCCTCAGGCAGACTTGTCTTTCGCAGTGATTCTTGAGACAATACTCACAGAAAAGATGTTATGGACAGCTATTAAAACAGCCTATGATCAGTTTTTTGTAAAGTTATACTGACGAAACAAATAACAATATTATGAACAGCTAGTAGTAGTAGTAAATCTTTGCTTTACGTCACTTTTCGGCACAAAAGATCTTTTAAGTGACATTGTAATACGATAAAAACGTTGTAGTCAATTGATGAGATGAATGATGTACAGATGATGATGTGAGGGTGGGGGTGATAGGGCATGGTGGGTTCTGGGCATGTCTAAGGGGTTCTGGGCATGTCTAGGGGATATACCCCCAGATCTGCCCAGACGATGAAACTCTTTGGCATTTTGCGCAGCTCCGCTATCCTCGGGTCGGATAGTCCCCAGAGTAACAATAGGAAGGATCACTCACTCTGGGTAACTCCATTCATCCCACGTGAGAGACCTAATGTCAAACACGCTATTGCCGGTTATTTAAGGCTACCACAGCCTACATCAGCGACAGCACTGATGCGGGTGCTGCATTGGCTCCGCTGTTGAGCGGAGGCACCAGGGTACGCCACTGGCAATCCGCCCGAAGATTATAGCCAGATACGAGGAGGCTGCAGCTGCCCTTGGATGATTGCTGTAGACTAGTGCTTCCGTACAACGCCGTAACAGCATCCAACAGACGAAACAGATCCCTAATGACCCTCCCCGAATGGGGGCGAAAAGTAATACTACTAGCAATCATCCCAGTACCCCTATGAACAGCTATGCGCAGCACAATCCCAAGTAATTTTTGGCTCAAATCTAGAAAGCTGGACTCATCCATTCTCAAAACAAGAATCAAGTGTGTTGAGTGGAATTTAATTGAAATAGAATTATATCACAAGAAGATATATATTTAATGCTCCAATAAAGGGCAAATTGTTTAAGTCATTCTCGTTCGATCACAATAAAGTGTAGTAGTTTTCAAGGAACAACATGAAAAAGCGACCGAGTTTTATGGCTGTTCATTATTGTTTTAGATAGCCTATATGTACATTTGCAATACATCTCGACGAATGAGACTCTAGAGTCAGGATGACAACTAGATACCCAGCTCTAACCTACAATGCATCTCCCTTATTAGAGCCTGCAATTTGCCAGTGTAAGACAAATTGCAGTGAGCCTAGTAAATGCTGTATGCAGAGCTACAGTTTAGCTGAATGTGTAATTTGAACACTATAAAAAGTGCTGCATGTATTATATCTACATGACCTATATACGATGTTTCTTTAGTTGAAAGTAAAGAAGTAAAGAAATAAAAATAGATAAATATTACGTCGTTTTGGCGGCTGTTTTGAAAAAACGTGAATAGTTCGAATATGAGGTCAAATTGCGCTTGTGTCCTTGGATAAAAACTTTTTTATGAACCTAAATTGATTCTATGCCAAAGGAAATATTTGCGTCATGATCTGAAGTAAACACCCTATTTTGGGCCCATAACCTATCTACTACTTGCACTGAATATCTATCCACATTAACGAGGATATTGTGCAGTTTGAAGATACGAACCATGATTTGTGATACCTTGATGACATCACAAGGCTCTGACAGAGAGACCTTTTTTTTAAATGGAAATATTCCAATACGATCACTTGATTTCGCCAGCTGAAAATGGCCTAGTTTGAAAAGGCTTTCGAAATAGAAGCCTCATTTTCATGGCATCTGAATTTTTCGTTAGGCGGCGCTAGTGTAGTTTTTATACAGCTTGCCGTGTAAATAACATGGCGGTCATTGTGGCCGGGCCTGTCGCGAAGTGAGTCTGGCAGCCAGGTCATATCGGGTAGACTTGTGATAGAAATTAAAACATTAGCTTTTATTTTCTGATAATTGTCGAATTCCTAGTCTGAAAAATGCGCAATGATGTGCTCCATCATTGCCTTCTGTCAGCATATCTCAGGTTTCTTATCATTGACTTCCCCATGGATTGCCCAGAACAGATATGAGATTTTATGAGCTTTGTTCCCTCCACTGATTTCCCAGTGTGGACATAATTGTTGGGCTGTGATGACAGCCAACACATTTATCAAATTCAATGCGCCTTCACCTCGCCTCGCTTGTTTGCTTGCCACCGTGTAAATACTCGCCCTGCAGGGTCTACTGTCAACCAGTGTTTTCCTTTGATAAATTTCAGGATTTCTCTCCGGTGTATTTGTAGATTTGTATTCTCCACAACATGATTCGTTCACATTTTTTTCGTGATATCTGCGGCTAAAAAGTCCGAGAAACTTGTCAGGTCAATTTGCAAATTTGGTTATTTGGAGCCACTTCTTCAAATACGTAGTCATTGACATACTGGCTACTATTGAATGAACGTCAGTCACTGTGCCAATGAAGATCAAATTGGTGAACAGGGAGTGAGTGAACGACCATCGAGATTCATCTCAGGGCATGTAATGAAAGCGGAGATAACTATCGTTTGCCAGTCCCCAATCTCCTGTTCCTTTCCTCTGCTGGAAACGATCAATCAGAGATCAAGCAAACAGCAATTATTGCTGTAATAGACATAAATGTAACCCCTTTAGCTTTATGCACGACTATAATCGCTTTCAATTTGTCTTATTAGCCGATCAAATCACTGTTTGGTCTCAAATTAAGCAAATAAGAGTATTTTCACCCACTTGAAGTTGTGGGTCGCGGTAGCGAAACACGACTTCCAGTGGATGAAAATAAAATAAAGGGGTAATCTTGGAACGAGTTGCCCATAAACAAAAATGTATGGTTTTAGTATAATTGTCAAGCAGCCATTGTGTAATGTGACACAAATAAAAAGTTAGGCAAAAACTTATCTTTGAAGGTTTTTAAGTGATTGCTTAGCTGATATTGATAGCTGACCTATTCTTCGAATTATTCTTGTTTTGCAAATCCAATGAAGCAGATACTGTTGTTTGGCTTTGCACGGCAGTAATATCGTCAAGCCATTTTGATGGAGAAGAATAAAACATCCATTTAAGAAGACACAAGATACAAACCGGTATCCTGGCGAATGAAGCCCAGCAGATTAGTTTTCTGTAACCTGGTAACGGAGGCCCCCAAACTGCTGGAGAGATGCTGCTTGTTAGTATTCCCAGGCAGCCACTTTAACATGTTTAAGCAACATAATACCCTGAATGTATCGTGACCTAACAAAACATTTTATTTGCAATAGGCCCCTATCAGTTTTTCCTTCTCTGGATTATGTGAATCAAGATATCTCAGGCTGATGTAGAGACGAAATTCACGTATTTCCTATTTTTGACGTGGATGTCAAAAATTAGAAATCAAGAATTTCGTATCTAAATCTAGCCTAACTGGTGAATGCGCAGCACAAAAATAAAAACAAATTGCAGTTCTAGTCTATGGACATGTTTACATCATGTGGTCATATTAAGAAGTCAAAATAAAATCACCGATTTTTTTATGATTTTAGTGTGGGCATGTCCCTTTAACACAATCGCCACCTTGGTAGCAAAGGGTGGTAGTTGCCGCTTTGTACAGGAGCAGCTACCACCCTCTAATGCCAAGGTGACATGTGTGATATAGGTCAACCATATCCAAGCAAACACGATACATCGAGCCAATGTTGGTCCAATGTTGGTCCACCGTCTACGACGCTGGCCCAACAATGGACCAACATTGGGTCGATGTATCGTGTTTGCTGGGATGTTCACTCAGGGTTTCCTGGAGGATTTTGTGTTTTTTTGCTGGAATTGAGAGTGATTGGGGGGGGGGGTGGGGGTTGATGTGCGAGCGGGCCAAGCATTTTTTTAGGGGGGGGGTGGTCAGTTTCAAGGGGGAGATTCCCCCTAAAAGTGCCTTACTTCTAAATCCCCTCTTTTTTCCAACTGATGACCAGGCGTTGCGAAACGATCGTGGCAGCAATTGGCCAGTAAATATGCCAGGAGACTTGCACTGGAAATGAAGAACAAAGCTCCAATTATAGGTCCAGCTGTCGCTGCTGTTTCCATTTCACTTAAAGCTGATTGGACATCCCTGGAATTGTACAAGTTGAGGTAATGATGCAATGCGTCAAGGCGTCATCCACTACGTCCCAGTGCTGGGGTAACGTTGGGCCACCGTCTGCGAAGCTGGCCCAACGTCTCGTGTTTGCTGGGACGTTGACTGGCTAGGAAACACGAGACACTGAGCGGATGTTGGTCAGCGTCTGCGATGCTGGCCTAGCATTAAATCAACGTCTCTGGGATGCGTGGTAGAGCGCGCCATAAAACATATTACGCATGTTTAACCGCCTAATTTAAAAACAAATACGGAGCAGTTTCATTTAATGTGGCTATTGCCTACAAGTTATTTAAATTAATTTGGTTGTCGATAAGCATGCTAAAATAGGCTGCGGTCTGCCGCAATTATCATGATCATAACGACAATTCTTTTCAATAATGTTTGTCTCATCAAATGGGTGTCATTTCAGTTTACGCAAACCAATGAACCGATGTTGTTCCAGTGTTTGTCCATCGTCTACGACGCCAACCAAAATTTAACCTTTGCTGCGCGGGTAGGGCGGGGGCCCTAGGGTAGTGGTTAGCACCGCTGCCTTTCACGTTCGGGGTTCGGTTCCCGGTCTCGGCGGTTTGAAAGAAACGAAAAATGTTTCTTCTCCATCCACGTGTGAAAGTCAGTATTGTGGGGAGCCTCCGTTACCAAGAGGTAGCGTGCTCGGCCTCAGACCAGCAGGGCTCCAATTTCGAAGCCTGTGTCTGGAGGACAGTGTCATCTCAATCATCTCGCCATCCTCAGGAGGTTCTCCTGGCCCAGTTTAGCCTCTATGTGCACAAAGGTGGCCTGAAGCCCGATTCAATGCTGCGTGGGTATGGACTTTAGTCGTCAGAATCTGACGTCTGTAATAAACCATTGCCGCTTCAATGTTGGACCAGCGTCGCACAGTGGTCCAACATTGAAACGACAATGGTCTATTGCGGACGTCAGATTCTGACGACTAAAGTCGATCCCCGCACTGTACGAGTAAAAATATGTTTAATGGTCGTAGACCCATAACATAGATATTCAAATGAATCGGAAAGAGCTGACAAAAATATTTATGACGATTTCAAATAAAAAAAAACCCTTTGGTCTCCACATGTTTTTTTTTAAATATATCAGCGCTTTAACCCTTTAACCGCCAAATTATTCAATTGTAATTTTTACCCACTTGAAGTTGTGTCTCGCTGACGCGATCCACAACTTCAAGTGAGTGAAAATTATTCAGATTTGACAAAACGGAGGTCAACTCTTTTCAAATCCTGCTGGTTGATGTCACATTTTATCTTTGACATATTTAAAATGTGGTATTTATTGTGCTAATAAAAAATGAAAACCCGAATATATGCGGCACCGGCGGTTAAAGGGTTAAGAGTTTTAAGATCCCTCCTGATTCTCCATCTCCCCATACATCCATACAATTGTCATTAGCCTTTAAAGCCCTGAAATATTTATGTTTAAACCATGGAGACTAAAGGGTTTTTTCATTTTGAATTCGTCACAAATGACCTATGGACCAGACGTGGCTGGGGGTAAGGTGTCACCCGTAATGGGAATTTAGGCCACTATTATTTTTACATAGCTGGACTATTCAGGGGCCAGAATTAACCTGTTGATCAGGTAACTAAAATATGGCCAAAAGTGTACATGAACTACGTGCGATTTTTTCCGATTTGTAAAAATGTAGAGTAATGAACATTTTCACCCACTGAGTAGTGAAATTTTGAGCTTTAATAATTATTTGATATAAACAGAAAGCTACTGGCACAGGCTTTCACGTGGATGTAACATATTTTCTGTCCGATCTTTGAAAAATGCACAAGAGAGCTTTATAAGTTGGTATTTTACCCCTAATTTTACCTTTTTTTCATACTTTTTCAGTAAATAGTCAAAAGACTTTTAGCTGATTTTTTATGGTATTATGTTTAGTTTCGATTCAAACATGTTCTAGAACTATTGTTGACTTAAAATAAACCCATTTGGAATAAAAATAATGAGTTATGTGAACATATTACACGGTTTTTGGTAAGACGTAAAAATTTGCTCGCTTTTCTTCAAGATCGGGAAAATTGACGGTATCTCACATTTTTGCCCCACAAAGTAGTCACATTTTGAGCTATATCAATATATGTATTATCAATAGAAAGCTACTGGCACAGACTTTCACGTGGATGTAACATATCTTTCCGATCTGTCCGATCTTTAAAAAAAGCACCAAAGAGCTTTAAGTCGGTATTTTACTCCTCAATTTGACCCAATTTTTCAGACTTTTTCAACAAGTAGTCAAAATACTTTTCTCTCAGCTGAATTTTGTATGGTATAAATGTGTTTATTTTTTTAAAGATTTAAAAAAAATATTTTTCTTCACTTGACCTTGAAATTGACCCTTTGACCTTAAAGATGACCTTAAATCATTAAAATAGTACCAGAATTTTTTTATTTAGTCAAAATGACACGAAAAAAAATGAAAATGAAATGAATCGGGCTTTAGGCCACCTTTGTGCACATATAGGCTAAACTGGGCCAGGAGAACCTTCTGAGGATGGTGAGATGAATGAGATGACACTGTCCTCCGGACACAGGATTTAAAATTCGAGCCCTGGCGGTCTGAGGCCGAGCACGCTACCTCTCGGTCACGGAGGATCACCACAATACTGACTTTCACACGTGGATGGGGAAGAAACATTTTTGTTTCTTTCAACTCTGGCGTGAAAGGCAGCGGTGCTAACCAACACTGGCGTGAAAGGCAGCGGTGCTAACCACTACCCTAGGGCCCCCGCCATGAAAAAGAGTTTCAAAATCACACGAAAAAGACGTATTACACTTCTTCCTATTTGTGTTTCTTAAATTAATGCTTTTTACATTTTTGACCTTGGAATTGACCTTACGACCTTGAAGAGGACCATGAATTCCCAAAATAATACGATAAATAGATTTTCCTGTCAAAATCCCATGAAAAAAGATGTTCCTTGCGCTACTTTTTAAAAATGATATATTTTTTACATGACCTTGAAATTGACTTTTTGACCTTGAAGATGACCTTGAATAATCAAAATAATTTAAGAAATAGATTCCCCAATCAAAATCACATGAAAATGAGGTATTACACTTGTTTCTAGCCTCAATTGTGGAAAAATCATATTTGACCTTGAAATTGACATTTGACCTTGAATATGCAAAAATGCTCAAACTTTCCAAGCTGACACTCACCGAATTTGAATTCAGCATAAAAAAATCTATAAGAAACAGCAAAAAAACATTGTATATGTAACAAACCAAGGTTAGGTCATTTTTATATAAGCCCTAGCTCGGACTAATATGTTTTTGAAACATTACTTCAAACGGCTAGTATATGGATATGAAACCTTAATTCTACCGATCTGTAGGCCCTTATGTGTGAAACTCTGCTTCTACACATATTTTTGTGTGAAACCCTGCTCCTGCACATATTTATGTGTGAAACCCTGTTCTTACCCATATTTATGTGTGAAACCCTGCTTCTGCCCATAGGAATGAGAAACCCTGCTCCTACCTATATGTAGGGGGAACTGGGGTACTTCAAACTTGGGGCACCTTTAGGCAGGCCTGTTTGACTCAGAAATTATTTTGCTATCACACATTACATAATTACCGTTGCCGTAGATTCAAATAGGAAGCCTATTATACCACATATGACTTAGGCCTACTTATGTAAGGTGACAAAGAACAAACTATTCCAATCGGACCGTCTCCCTTTTTATGATGTTGGTATAATCTGGCCGTGTGTAACAATCATGTTTCTCGCCACATGCTCAATAAATATTCATAAACGGCTCACATCAATTCTTATTAACTCTGCTTAGTGACGTCATCACTCTTGCAAGGCAGACCGTTAAGTCATTATGGGATGCATAATGGGACAGATTAGACAATTACCATGTGACGTTGAACCACACAACAATGCTTCGACAGCTCTGAACCAATTACCTTTATTATTTACCGTTCAATTTCCATACGATTATGGAAATTAGGCTTTTTTATTTTAAATAGCAACAGAAATATTAACATCAGCTTCTTATATTTCGTTGATGTCTCACATAATTATACATTTAAAATCATAAGGAAAAATATTGGTTACATCTTGCTTTATAAGTATGTTTTATCCTCTGCTATTTCGTGCCGATTTTTTTTCTATGTAGGCCTACAAGCAATTTGTATCATAAACGTAAATAAATGTTGTTCAACTAGCACTTTTCGTGGGTATCAATCTATGTCATATATACACAAACACTCCGAGTGCTGCCGATTCACTTCGGCCGCGAGACGGTACCCAGTGGGAGGCCTAGGAGGCTGTTGGCAGAAAGTTACCACCCTGGAGCCATATTCTCGTACAAGTTACGATATATCGTAGGCTTCTGATTGGTTAAGATGGCTCGACCAATCAGAAGCCTACGATATATCGTAACTTGTATGATAATACGGCTCCAGGGTGGTAACTTTCTGACATGTCCATAGCTACTATTTGCACACATCATACAGGCTTTCTTTTCTCTCATACACTGATTTCAGACTCGACTGTAAATGTGGCTCACTGTTTATTCTTCTGGCAACAGATTAGATCATAATTACATAGATGCGTTTCTACAAAATTAAAAAATACCACCACTCCGTGACGTCACAGAGTGGCAAATTACTACATCTAGCTACCATACCAGCTTAGTTCTCACCCCATGCACCTATTATATAGACAAGTAATCACGGCTTCTTAAATCTGACAAATTGGGGACAAGATCGTATTGCATTTTTCATCATTTCTATTTGCTTCTGTGGAATAGGACAGCCTGAATCCATATGGTAAAAGTCATAGCTCACATCGTCACAATACCAGCGGTTTTTTACCATAAATTAGGCTTACATATATCATACAGTTTATACAGCAATGATCAGTGGATATTTTTAATCACTAAATAATTCGAAGAGACAAATGGGGCCTACCAGTAGGCCTAAAGCTAAAATGTCCCATACACTGTTAGGATAACATAAAACTTCCAGATATTTTTTTTGTTAAGATATGGTAGGAACAGCAAGCGATTTCTACGTTATTTTAAAATATTGCCACTATTGGGAGTAGTCTGATGGCAGTGGCGGATCCAGGGGGGTGGGGTGAGGTATGCTTGGGGGTAGTCGAAGCCAAATGAGAAAATGTATTTTTGTGGCGAATTTTAGCTCACCCCCCGCTCCTTATCCCCCCCCCCTCCCCCGTAAGTACCTGACCTGGATTCGCTGGGTGGACATGCTGGTATAGATTGTATGCATCTAACAAAGCTTTAAATTGGTTGAACTCAATATTATCTGTTTCTCCCCAATACAAATTGAAACCTCAAACCATTATCACCATTCCTGGATTGAGAACGGATGGGTCAAGAAATCGAGATAATTCATTAAAAACAGTGCCTTTGTCAGCTTATTTTTATTGGATGGGTGGTGACGTGGGGCTGGGGGTGGCCTGTAAATGGCTAGAAGTCGGATACAAGTATAGCCTCATGTAAGTGTGGCTTTAATGCTCTCACATTATTTGGCCTGATAAGTCGTTTTTACTAACACTATTCCTTAGGCCAGTATGCCCTAAACACTTATTATCGCACTTATTATAACGAAGCTTACAATGAAAGTCTTGTCAATCTGACCTCACAGCGCCATTCCGTCTGACAACTTGGACCTAATATGCCATTAAATGTGGTTTAAAGGTGATCTATCACCCCGTATATGGTATGATTAATCATGTCTTTTTATGAGGAGATTGGCTATCATGTGACCCTCTCAGAGGGTCACATGATAGCCAATCACCCCATATAAGGAAATACTTGTGCCCCATCTTGTGGCAGCTTTGCTTTATTTGTCACCAATTTATTCGTACTATATATAAGGGGTGATAGATCACCTTTAAACAGATAAAACATGTTTTCCCTGATGATATCTTGAAAAGTTGCTATTCCTATTTTTAATGACAGTCATACATGTGATCTGCACAATAAATAACATTAAGCGATTTACGCGCCGGTATTATTGAGAAAAACAGAGCAGGATACGATATGGGTACTTTCATGTTTAAGCGTATTTCTGGCAGTCTAAAGATAAAAAAAATATTTTCTTATTGCCTTTATGACCATGTAATTGCACCTACAGGGTAGGCATGTGGACTGATCGATCAATGGTATGACCTAAAAACATTGCAGCAAAAGTTTTTTTGATTTAATGAGATAATGAGATTTTATAATACCGGTGGCTTAACGTTGCATTAGGCCTACGACATGATACAATATGGCATTCTGTGGTTAGGCTTTGACATTAGGATAGTATGATATGTCAATACAATACCAGGATATGACAGCTTAACATCACAATATGACATATTATTGTCAGGATAATATTGTCCTGCTTCCGGGGACCTTTTACCTCCATACCCCCTGCCGTTCGGCTTCTCTTCATTTTTTTTTAGATATGCCCCTGGCAGTTACCATGCTGTTTTCCTTTGCATGACAGTATACCATAGACAGTATGCCTAGTTTTTTCCAAGATGTCATACATGTTTTTGAGGTTTATTTTGCTTTTCTTAATACTGGTTTAAAACTATTAATGTTGGTCCGCTGTGAACGACGCATGCATAACATTTAACCAGCATTGCCTCAATGTCAAGTATTTGCCTATCCTACCGGACACGAGACCTCAACACAATGCTGTTTTAATGTTGGGCCAGCGTCTACGACGCTGGTCCAACATTAAAACAGCATTGTGTTTCTTGTCTGATAGGCTAATTTTTGCCTCGGGAAGCAGATGGAATCAGTCCCAGATTGGTTGATCAATGGATGCCGGTTCTCCTTTCCGCCGTCAGTCCTGGGCCTAAGTAGCGAGTGTCGTGCAGCACAGAAGGCCATCATCGCGCTTGCTCAGTCAAATCCCGTCCAATGTCTATTTCAACGTGTTATTGTAAAACGTCTTCCTTTTACAGGAGCATGGCGCATGCGTGAGATAGGGTACTAGGGAAGGAGATGTACCAGTGACGTTACGCAATGCCTGGATCGGGTCACTCAGTACTAGGCTGCAGGGAAACTGACTGCCAGGATTTATTTATAGATCAAACCGACTATTAATTGTCATAATGGGGAGGGAGATCAATAGGAACGAAATGTTAATTTTTGCCACCAGTGCAGGAAATGTTCTCAATGGTCTACTCTTTTAGAAAAAAAATTGTCGACATTTTTTATTTTCAGGATAAAGGTCATTTCGTGACCTTCAAATGTCATTCATATAATAGAAAGTCAATGATATTGTAACGGAAGTTGTTCGCGATTTCACGTATTTGTCGTGTAAAGTGGGACGACTAGAAAGCCTACTGTAGCAGAAAGAATATTTAGGGTCAAGGTCATTGTGCGACCCCAAAAACTCATTCATATATTTTATACAGAGGGTCAATCATAAAGGAATTTGTTTTTCATGTGAAGTATCTTATGTGCTTTCCATATGCCACTCTTTCATAAAAAAATTGTCGTCGTTTTTTTGTTTTTAAGGTAGAGGTCATGTTAAGACTTTAAATGTCTTTCATGTTATAAAAATTCAATAACGGAATGTATTATAGATTTCACATTGTTCATGTAAAGGGCGTAGTGTAACCTACAAAAACGTCTAGAATGGCATATAGGCCTATGTTATCAGCAAAAATGTAGCCATTATTTATTTTCGGGGTAAATTTCATTTTGTGAACGGCAAACCTCATGCATGCATAGGCCTACATAAGGTCAATTATAAAGAAATGTGTTGTTTATTTCACGTTTTTTTTCTGGAAAACTGGGTCATGTAACCTATCATTTTTTTTGTTTTGAACTTAAAGGTCAAGAAGTCATTCATATAATGGAAGGTAAATAGTAACATATATTTTTCTAGAATTCACATTGTTCGTGTGAAGTGGGTCATATGACCTACCTAAACGCATATAATGACCTACTTAAGCATGTTAAAGCTGAATAAATTAACCTACCAAGATGCCTAAAATGGCCTACTATTACGAGTAGGCCATACGATGACCTTTAAGTGTCATGTATTTGTACATATAATAGATAACTATTACATTTTAATTTATTTGAGATTTTGCAATTTGTAATTAAAACCTATGTAGCCTACGTACACACCTCATAAGCCCACTGTGGAATTTAGTTTGTTTAATTGTCAGGGTTATTTTGTGACCATCAACTGATCAAAGGTTGTTTTATTAATACATAGGTTAATCATAAATAATTTGGCACCGATTTTTCATTTTGAAATAAAGTGGTTAATGTGACCTAAATAAAAGCCAAATATAGCTTATGCCTATTATTTCTAAAAACAACGTGGTTGGCTTTTTCATTTTCAGGATATAGTTTGTTTTTTGACCTTCAATTTGCAGAGGACATTTATTGATACTTAAAATTACAATCAAATCTGTTGAAGTATTTACACTTGTTTTATCTATAACGGGTCATTTAATCTACGTAAACGCTTAAAATAGCCGACTCTTTCAGAAAAATAAATTGTCGGCATTTATTATTTTGTGGATAAATGGAATTTTGTGACATACCAAACATATGCTCCTGTCACACTAGGCCACGCTCCTACTACGTCCACCAAAATGGGAGGACGCAGTAAGGACTTGTGTAGCGTCGTGGGAGCGCAATAGAAACCGAATAGAAGGTGATATGATCTCCATGGAAGCGGAGGGCGGGGTCGAACATTGAACATGCTCAAAGTTAAAAAATAATACCCCCGTCACACCAGGCCACGTTTCCACCACGTTCACAAACAGTATATAAAAGTTGATTGAAAACAGTGCAGACGTGAACAAGATGTAATATAAACAGATATCAAGTTCATACTACGTCCTTTCTGTGTCCTCACTGCGCCCTAACTACATCCACGCGAGGTTTACATTGCGTCCTACAGGTCCCTACTATTTTCTTACCACGCTTATGATCACGCCCTTGACGTTCTTACTACGTGCTCACTACGTTTTCACTACGTCCAACTAGTTCGCACCAAGCGTTTACCATGTAGGCACTGGGTTCACCGATCTTATTATAAGTTTTGGGCCAGGTTCTAGTGTTGTCCTGCATGAGTGTCCTTCTGGCAACACCTGCGGCGACCTCTGTTCATCAGCTCATCAAAGAGATGGTTCATCTGTCAAACTTAATTCTGTCATCAATGGGTCATTATGACTAAATTGTAGTCTTCTTTCTGCAGAAATTCAGGACGCACACAGATAGATTTAGATGTACGTACTCAGAATGATATGAAATATTTCCCGTCCATAGCACGCTTGTAGCCCTCATCTTCCTTCACAAGGCCCGCTACTCCCGACGTCGTAGACGGAGCCTTGCTGAAACAGGGTCACTTCTGTCTATTGGCCTGGTTGGGGGTGTGGCACTAGTGCTGGATGTGATTGGCTCACGGCCATATTCAAGAAATATTTTCTCTACGTGACCCCTGTTTGACCCTCGCCCGAGTTTGGACGAACCGAGATCGGTAGTTTCCGTGATATTTCCGAAATCAAGGTCGACCAATGAAATACCAGCTTTCATATCCAAGTTAGAAAATGGCGGACCGCTTATCAGAAGAGATGGAAGAACAAATTAAACACGAATTTCATGAAATTGCTCGCTTTTTTGGTGTACAGGAGCTTACATCCATTCAAAAAAGAGCAATTACATGTTGCTTAAGAAATGAGGATGTGTTTCTATCGACAAAAACAGGTGGTGGGAAATCAATGACCTATTTATCAATCCCAGTGGTCGGAAGACTGAGAAATAAAAACTGGTTGGTAATCGTTGTCTCCCCACTCGTTTCCATTATGAAAGAACAGACTGAGATGTTGCGGGTTTTAGGGGTAAACGCCGCCTACATCGGAGAGAGGGCCAACCAGGCCCCAAAGGACATATTTGGAGGCGACATGGAGGTTGTTTTCGGAACGCCAGAGGCTCTCGTCGATGATGAAAAATGGAGAAGCATGGTCCAGAGTTCTGCCCACAGAATAAAAGTTATTGTGGTGGACGAGGCACACACAGTTAACACATGGTGAGTACAGAGAGTAGACTGGCCTACCAATCAAACACGACACATCGATCCAGTGCCGGTTCAATGTTAGCCCACCGTCCACGACGTCGGCCCCAACATTCATTGTTCCAACATGTCAATTTCATTGCCGTCATTGGTCATTGGATCGATGTGTCGTGTTTGCTAGGTAGACTAGGCAAACACGACATAGGCCTATTGTCCAAAATGAAAGTGAGCTTTTCTGGTATTGACTAGCCTTGAAAACAAGGCGACATTAATTCCGCCCGAGCTGCATAGGCCCACGAGTGTGCACAATGACATGCCATGGGTTAAAAAACCAGGATTTCAGCTTATAAATAGGGTGTAGTGTAAAAAACAAACCGAAAAAATTATATCTATTTTTATATCATTTTTCCTTTGTAAAAAGCGGATAGCAAGGCCATCAGTAAAAAGTGAACTGGGAAGAATCCATAATTTCCAGGACCCATGTGTACACCCTCGCATATGCAGCTCGGGCGAGATAGACTGGTATTGAGCAGCTCAGTCAATTTTGAAGCGATTTTTTAAAATTTGGCAACTATTTTATCCTTGAAAATTTTGCGAAACTCCAGTGAGTAGACTATAGGCCTACTATGAGTCTCTGTATCAAAAGTTAGACCATTTGACATGTAGGCCTAGCATAACAAAATTCTGAGAATGAACTGAAATGAAGATAATGAGGTAGGCTAGGCTAATGGGTTTATAGAGGGGCGTCATAATTATTAATTTCATAAATTATCTAAAACAATTAAATTTAAAATATTTTATATTTGTTTAATAGATTTTCAGGATAGATACCAAATGACTTAGTCTTAGAAAATAGGGTTTACAAAATGAAGTCCTATATAATCCGCCGCCATAAATTAGTTTAAGAGTTTTTGTCACAAATATTTAAAAAGTCGACTTGTGGTGGTCATTTTAATTTTAAGTAAAATCATTTGCAAAGTTCCAGATAGTGGGTAATGTGATTGTAAAAAGTAAATTATTTCTCACTTTATTTGCGCCCACAAAAAAAAAAGTAAGTTCATTCTTGGTGGCCATTTTTAATTTCAGTAAAACATCAAAAAATAACATGCACACCTCATATTGTGGGGAAAGTGATTGTAAAATGTAAATAATTTCTGATGGATTTTTTGCGCCCACAAAAGTTTTTTGAGTTGACCTCTAGCGGCCATTATTAATTTTGGTAGCATCTTTAGAAAACCACTTGCACATCCCTATGTTGCTAGGAATGTCATTTTAAAATTTCAAAAAAAATTGACCATTAGTTTTTGAGTTTTTGCGCCCACAAGAAAACGTGACGCCCTACGCCAACCGCCGGACAGAATCTAGGCGAGATTATAATCCTCCTTCCCCTATGGGTAGGGTATAAAAATTAGAGATCTATGTGTGTATCGCAAACACAGTGTTTGAAATAAGGGCCTTTCCAGTTGTCGGAGACAACCAGAATTTGTGGCAGACAATCAATAGTTACCAATAGTTTCAGAGATATCGTCCAGAAACTGAACTTATCATCTGCCTTATAGTCCTACAATTTCAAACAATATTTTGAACAGAGAAATCATCATTAGTTCTTTTAAACAATTTTGTGCTGGAAAATTTTAGTTGCCTGTCGGACCACTGCTACCCAGTGTTCTGGTGGTCCTGCTGAAAATTTGGTGGCCTCTGGCCACCGGACCACCACTAATTTCGAACCCTGAGTCCATAATGGTCTCAAAAAAAAAATATTAGGCATGTGTGTATCACATACACTCACCCGTAATTTTTTTAATCTTTTATTTTGAGCCGGATTTGTTTGAAATTGCATATGTATTCGCGTATGTAATTTCAAACCAATCCAGCTAACGGTTGTGAAGTTAAGACATCATCCAGAAGCGTAACAGTCAGGCGCACAGCCCAACACTTTCCGAGATATCGTCCAGAAACTGAACTTATCATTCAACATTATATTAAATCAATAACAACCTCAAAATCAAAGGCAAAAGAAATTTTTTATCTTTAATTTGAGTCGGATTTGTTTGAAATTGCATGGGGCCTATGTATTCGCGATATGTAATTTCACACCAATGTGGCTGACTGTTATCAAGATATAGTCCAGAAGCGTTGCATGGATGTATGGCTGAAGCCGGATGGCCAGACCTGGTGATCACATATCAGCACCCTACTACGCAAACAAGGGATAACAAGATTATTTTATTTTGCAATAATTAGCCAGATCAATCAATGAGAACTCGATAAAAGAAATACAAGCGATAACTATTGTTATTAATTAATAATTGAATTAGGCCTAATGTCACATTTTTTTTTGCAGGGGATATAGCCATGGCCAGGATGCTGCATTTCGGGACGCATTTTCAAGAATTGGAGAACTAAGATCACTTTGTTTTGAAGATGGCAAAAAACCGATGATGATGGCGATAACAGCAACAGCCACACCACTCATGAGAAAAAAAATTAGAACTCAGTTGTGCCTATCACTAAAAACTACAGAAATAGTTGATTCTCCTGACAGACCAAACATTAAGCTTAATGTCAGGAAGCTGCATGGAAGTGAAGATGTGGCTGACACCTTTCAATGGATTGTGACGGAAATTAAAGAAAATGGTGTGAAATCTCCCAGAACAATAATTTTTTGCAAAAATAAAGACGACACTGGACAAATAAATGCTGCACTCTTTAGGCTATTAGGCTCAAACTATTACACTGACCAGACCAAAAGGCATCCTGTGATCCAAATTTTTCATAAAGACACACTAGACTCCACCAAAAATGCCATTGCTCATGATATGAAGAAAGAGGATGGTGACATTCGAATACTATTGGCTACAAATTCTGCGGGAATGGGTGTGAATTTTAAAGGATTCACACAAGTCATCAACTATGGTCCACCAAGAGACATTGATACTCTTGTGCAACAACTTGGACGAGTAGGTCGTTTAGGAGAGAAATCAAACGCCATTCTTGTTTATGCTGGAAAACACCTTAGGAAAATTGAAGCTCCTGTTTTGGAGTATATCAGAACAGATAAATGTAGACGAAAAGTTATCAAGTCTGTTTACATGGCCACAGAAGAAACCAGTAACGTTGTGTTTCCACATGAATGTTGCGACATCTGCCATATGTCATGCAAGTGTGCTGGAGATAGCTGTCCAGTGAACTCTCACCCTGCGTGTAAGCTGCCTGAAGAACTATCTGATGAATCAAAAATTTGTGTACGTCAATCAACTGAGAATGAAAGAGCATTACTACACCAGCACTTGGAATATCTTAAGCTGTCAATTTTGGAACAAAGTAGTACTGATCTATCTAGACTGATGGCTTACGACCTCATTCATGGACTTACAGCCTCCTCAGTTGATCATATAGTGAAAAACTGTGATTATATAACCTGTGAGGATGACTTGCTGGAACAATATGGTATTTTTTCATATGATATGGCTTGTGCAATTTTCAAATCTTTCTCAGAAGTGTTTACAGATGTTAATGATGTTCACACAACTCCAATTGAAGATTCAGACTAAGTTTAAAATCCAATCTGATTTTATGATGTGGCTATTTTATTTAGATAAACAATTCTGTGTCCTAGTATGTATGGCTGCATACCAAGAAATTGCACATCTAACAAACCCTTAAAGTGTGAAATATCAGAAAATTGAGCTAAACATCAATAATAGTTACATACCTGTAATTATGTATTTATTTGTCATATCATACCTTCTATCATATTCTCACATACTAGCTGTATAATAACATAATTACCATAGCAATTAAGAAAAACCTAAATGTAAGAATAAACGTTTAAATAAATGGTCAGCAAACCATTAACATGTTTAATCTGTTCTATCATATTGATTAGAAGAACAATGTTAAATCACATTTATTAGTTATGGCATTTATGTTTAAACATCAAGATCTGCAAATGTTTCTGGAAAACAAATATGACAACTACTTTTCATCCAATTGAAGTTGTGAATTGCAGTAGCAAGACACAGCTTCAAGTGGATGGAAATTAAAAATATTTTATTTAGAACTTTGATGGTAATATTCATTCACTGAAATTTGATGTTATCGAGTTGAAGCTGACACATTAAAATTGTCCTTTCACATGGGAGATAAATCCCACCATATTTCTTAGCGGTTATTTTGAATATACATAATATTCTTGTGTCACACTTACATAATAATGAATTAGGAAATATATCTTTTTAAGAATGATTAATTAACATAACATAGGTTTGGTCCTTTTTTTAGTGCCTTTCATACATCATGCCAAGAAAAAAAATATGTCAAATATTGATTTAGATATTATACTTGGAAAATAGTAATTCAGTCCCAAATTAAATTCGAGTCTCTTGTGCAAGTTGCTACTCCCATATATCGTGATATGCTGTTTTAAGCAGATTTCAAATCAAATAATATGTCACTGAAATGAATAACATAGTTCGCGGTAGATGCTCAGTAAGTCAAATAATTCAATTCAGAATATGTACATTTAAAAAAATGGGAATGTTATTCAGCATTTGCAGCTGGAAAGTGTGTTAGCAACCTCAGCTTCAAATGAATGAAAAACAGAAACAAATAATTCAACAACACGATGGTTAATAATAATTTCTGTCACTTTCTATGTGCTGCTATCAATTATTTTCTTAAACTTTGGAATTTATATTTGTTCAATACATTCAAGCTTAAAGGGACTGGCCCAGGCTAAAATCATAAAAAAATCGGTGATTTTATTTCGGGTTCTTAATATGACCATATGATGTAAACATGTACATAGACGAGAACTGCAAATTTTTATAATTTTTGTGCTGTGCATTCACCAGTTAGGCTAGATATAGAGACGAAATTCCTGATTTCTAATTATTGACAACCATGTCAAAAATAGGAAATGCGGGAATTTTGTCTCTATATCTAGTCTAACTGATCAATGCGCAGCACAAAAATTATAAAAATTTGCAGTTCTAGTCTATGTACATGTTTACATCATATGGTCATATTAGGAACCCGAAATAAAATCACCGATTTTTTTATGATTTTAGCCTGGGCCAGTCCCTTTAAAATATAATATCATTGATTTATCTCACATTTGTACACATTCTAAAAATGCTGTGGTGCTGTTTATTGATTGGTGAGTAAGTAAATGCAGTTTGAAAGAATTAATCTGCAGATTTAATTTTTAATCTGCATTCAATTACTATATGTTTACAGTTGTGAATTGCCTTTGCAATTCCCACCTACAAGTGAATTGTATAAAAAAAGGATGTAATAGTAAAATGTAATAACCTGATTACTTCAATATCAAACTTGTAACTTCTTTTCAATATATATGTAAAATCAACTAAGCTACCATTAAATCATTTTTGTTCACAAATATTCATATGATGCATGTTTAAAACCAATACAGTTCTTTGTACTACTACTCTATCATTGTTATATTCATCACACTATTAAACTTGTCAAAAATGTTTTCGGTAGTTTCGGTTAATTAATGCGTAGACATTTCTACAGCTGCTCTACGCTTGTTATCATCGATCCATTGACATAACTCAGGCACTTTCACTCTTTTGAGAGGATGAGTAAAACATCTGAAATATTCAGATTTTCTATTACATTTATGTTGCATATAACCAGCATCTCTCAAATTATTCGCTATGACTTGTACGTCTTTTAATTTTGAGATGTCAGGTCTCTTTGAACCCTTGTGGCTCTTAGATTCTCTCAAAATTTGATCAGAAAGGAGCTGGTGCATTTGAATAGTATCGCATGCAACTTTTGCTGACTCATATGTCATATTTGAACCCTGGGCTTTCAATCGTCGTTTCACTTTGTCAATATTCAACTCCAACATATTGTCATTAGGGATATTGTTGCCAGTTCCACCCTGCAAGTTAACTGAGCAATTCCATTTATACTCGTATGCTTCTCTCGCTGAAAGCAGTGCCATATCTCTCGCCATCATCCGCCATATGTTCAAACGGTATTTGTAGTGATGTGATACATCGTACAGTAAAAATTCAAATTTGGCATTGCGAAATATACGGTCTCCGTCACAATGGCGATATGAGTCGTAAGTGTCAAGAAGTAGTAAACCACAAAAGGCAAATGATGATCTCAGTTCCCCAATGTCGTCTTGATCGCATGGTTCAGTTTCTGCACATGCACTTCCTGTCACAGCAGTGTGGCCGGGTTGTTGATAAACAATATTATGACATTTCTGAAGATGTGTCTTGAACCTTTAAACAAAAGTTAGTTCAATTTTAAGCATGTTAAGTACCTAGTGTGTCTAGTGTTTACTTCATTGAAATTAAAACAATTATCAAAATTACTGAAGTCCATAATTTAAATTTAAAGCAAATTTGATTTTTGATAGTGAGGACCACAATTTTTTAAATACTAAATTGAGATATTAAAAAAATTGTATAATCTGTCTTTTGTTCATTTGTCATTTAATGACATATATAAAGAGCAAAATTGTTCACAGACAAAAAAATAATTTTGTCTTCAAATTCCTAATTTGCAACTATGTTATTTCTTTTAATATCCTGAAGCTATCTGCCCCAGTGTCCTGGCAATTCACATGCAGTATACACTCACCTTCCAATAGTTATGTACGGTTTTCTTTTGGAACAGGTACTTTCTTGACACTTATATAAACCATCTGGTGTTTTCATTTCTTTCAATTTGTCCTGCTGCACTTTAATTTCATCTACTGTTTTAGCCATAACATTTACCTTGAGAACACAAAATATATTTCATATTATATTGACATAAAATACAGAGTAAGCATGCTGATTACATAACTAAAATTGGTACAACAAGCACCAAATAGCCTTGTGTTGATACACGCCATTCATTATTTCACACTGATACACACACACTGTAAAAAGTGTGATTATTAATTCAGGTGCAACACAATAGTTGAAAACCATGACATTTTATATCAATGCTCTGCAAATTATCTTCAACATTTGAAGATATTGAGCTAAATTTAAAATTCCTGGTCAACCATTTGATATTTATTTCTTTTAAATTTGTCACATGGGGGATGGGCTTTTCCCATGTAACAATACAATTTTTATACTGAACAATCTTTATCATGGTCCACTCTTGATGCCAAAATGTCGGATATGGCCCTGGAAAAATATCACCAATATTTGGAAAATTTGTTAAAGAAAAGAGAAGCCATTTAGTTTTGCTGTCAAATTTATGGTGTGATTATAAACCTGCTTTGAGCCCTGCACATTACTGCCCTGATATTGAATTTTGCTGTTAAATTGTCCCTGTAATGTGTTGGTAGTTATCCCACAAAATGTCCCCAAGATAATGAAACCTAACAAGAGGCAGGTGACCTCCATAATCTGCCACTTTGCATAGATGATAACATTTTCTGAAGTTTTGACATTTTGTTCAAATTGTCACCAATATTTCAAAAATTTGCCAGAGGTAGTTTTATTGGAGAAATTTATCAATTTGAAACACACCATTGTACATCACAGACAGATTGACATGTAAGTTTGGCTGTCAAGTACATGGTGTGATTATAAAAATAATGATGGGTGGGTAAATTCCCATTCAAAATGAGCAGTACTGTAGGGGAATTTGAAAAAAAATGCTGGCAACATAATACTACATGTACCTGGTTAGGGTCCGTGATTAGAATGTTCATTATGGAAGTAGACTGCTCACATAACCATTGCCTCTGGCGTTCTTCCCCTGCATGTTTCAATAATGGACCAGGTTTATTTTTCGTTGGACTTCCTGATGTTTCTGTCAGACCAAAATGCTTCAAAGCAGCTGCCACCACAAGACCATGAATAACATCCTGTATGAAAGAGTAGTGTGACCTGAAACAGGACAATATTTTTTAAATATGCAATATCTCAAATATGTTGTCACACATGTTAATTTGAATTCAAACAGTGGCAAAGGAATTAGGCCTCGACCTCTAATCATCATTTAAAAGGGAATATCATTTGAAAATACTTTTGAACTATAATTTGACTTCACTATACCCGGCATGACCATTAATTTCAAATTGGTCATGTTAGATAGCCTATACATGATATATCTCAAGATATCATGGATATTAAATAATCAACTTGAAACCGCACATTTTGTTCAATGGTGATGGTCCATATATGTGGCTCTGTGTTCCAGATATTACGCATATATTAAAAAAATATTTGATTATGCCACAATAACCTATTTTTTTGGCTGATGCACACCCATTTTGGTACTCATCTTAGAAGCAAGTGGTGAAATAGATATATGGTATACTTTTCGGAGTGATTTCGTGATTGTGAAAAAATCAATGTCATAGGAGTCACAGAAAGTCTAATGTGAACTCAGTCAAGGCTTAGTCATAATTAACCTGTATATATTTAGTTTATTGTGCATTCCAGTAAAGTGAAAAATTTGGGACAGAGAGACGGACGGACGCTCTGAATAATGACAATAGGCATCAGCTAAAATTTAGCTGAAGCCAAAAAAGGGATAGGTACCTGAAATTTTTAGTCACAGACTCGGATCCATGTACATCCCTTCTCTTTAGTATATTTCTCAGTTGAGATAGTGTCCCTTGCTCCGCGGCCGATGAAATTTTGTAATATGTTTGATACATAAACTGAAAAAATACAAGATACCAGTTACATCTTGTACATTTCATTTTGTATACATTGCATGAAATTAGGAATGACAGGTTAGCAATACTTATACCAATGTATTCAAGCCTATAATAAATAAAAGATAAATATATTAAAATACTCATGATAGTGTAGAATTTATTTCAATTTAATTACGCCATGTAAAATTGGCAAACACAATTTATTCCATATAGACAAGCTAGAGAGAAGTAGTTAGCATAGTTAGAGCATCAATGTGGCTCATAAAAATGTCAAACTATCTAGCATAGTTTGCCAGATATCAGCAATATTGAAAGTAAATAACAAGGCCTTCGCCAACGAAATAGTCCCTCAGCCTATAATCATTGTTTACCAGCAACAATAACTTGAAACGAGTGCAAATTGGAGGGATTTGGTAGCTGTGACGATTTTCCTGAGAAAAAAACAAGTTCCAAAAATGGCCCGATATTCTCAAAAAGTTAATCTGTTCCGCAGATCATGCCCATAAGTCCTTTAGTTAAAAACTTTTTACATTGGCGTCCGAAAAAAAGTCATTCTTTGCTAATTTTCTTATGTTTTTTGGCCACCAGAGCGCCGATAAGGGGCCGATTTTTGTGACAAAATAATCAGGTTTGGCCCGACATGTAACCCCCATGAGTGTTAGTGCCAGGTTGGAAGTTAATAGTTCAAACAATTTTCACATAAGCGTCCAAAAACCTCAATTTTGGCTGATTTTCTTATGTTATTTGGCCACCAAAGGGCCGATAATGGACCGATTTATGTGAAAAAATTATCAGTCCCGGCCCTAACCCCCATGAGTATTAGTGCCAGGTTAGAAGTTGATTGGTCGAGAAACTTTTACTATATCTCCCTGAAACGAAGTTTTACAGACGACCGACAGACAGACAACGGCGTTTTTAGAGCAGCTAGGGGGTTTTGTCAAGTTAAAAAAATCCAAGAAAAACTCTGAAGTGGGTGGGTGAATTTTTTTTTGGGCGGGGAAATTTTGTGTTTTTTTGTGTTGTTTTCATGTTTCCAAATGTTTCTAAAAAAAAAAAAAATTGGATAGGGGGGTGGGTGGTTTTTTGTCTGACCAATCCGAGTTTTTTTTCGGATTTTTAGATTTTTTTTAACTTGACAAAACCCCTAGGTCGCAGCTACAAATTATACAGACTATAACTTCTATAACTATAGTCTTCTATACCTCATAACCATGTTTTTTTAAATTTGTGCTGCATTACAAGAACAGGCATCCACCAAATTTTGGCTGAGGCCTAAAAAATAGTTCAAAAGTCATAACCCCTAAAACATGTAAAATGCTCATTTGCACCCCTAAGTAATGTGTTTAGGAAAGATGAGTAGTGGATCCGCTCAGTTATGAGATATGATGGACATATCAAACACACTACACCCCGCATTCACCTCAAATTCCATACTTTGTACATTTGCTTGAAAATAAGTGCATTTTTTAATTATTATTATGGAAAATTTAGCAAAAATGCAGGCATCGTGAAAAGTCAGGAACATTGAGATATATGGTAAAAAATGGACCAGTCCGGTGTATCATAGCTCCTTATTGGACCAAATGTCCGATGCTTTAAAAAGTTGGATCAGTATAAAAGTTAAAAAAGTGTACTGATAACTATAATCATCATGATTTTCCAAATAATGCCAATTTCCAAGGTTAGCATGATTAGAGCAGCACTGTTATTGATTTTTTATTTTGCAAGATGTACAAACCCTGAATTTTGTTGGGCGGGGGATAAAAAACAGAGGTAGGCCTATAAAAATAACTACAGATAACATTTTCTTTTTTTTTAATTCTATAATCAGACATGTCAACAGACATGTGTGGCATGCATGATCATTGATGGGATTATATACTAACATGCGAAAGCCAGCAAACAGCATGGCAAGAACATAGACCAAACTGGTAACAAAAACTGCAACTGGTGTCTTGACTAAGTTGTTACCAGTGTGAGGTTCATAACTCTGTGGAGTCCTTCAGGCCTATGGTTCATACCCGCAAGCTTCCCCATAGAATTTGTTTCATTCATCATATTAAGCTGTGCAGCATAACCACGTTCATTAGTGAGAACATCACCGCCAAATGTTATAGGTTCTGCAACTTCGCCCTGAACCTGAGGAATGAACTTTTCATGTAATTCTTTCATTATATCTATCATATCTTTGTTCTCATTTTTGTCCATAAGACCTAAAATCATAATCTCTGATTTTTTCGAGACTTCTTCGGAGTGCGGGTGTGAAATTGGTGATTCTACGCAATTTTTGAAATCACATAAAAAGGACAAGTATTTAACAATTATTTGACCAATGTGGTGTTTAAAGTTACTTTGTAGATTATCCGAATCTTTTTTTGAAGGGAAAAATTCACTGGAGTTTACATTATCAATTTCTCGTCGTGGATTTTTTTCCGACAAATGCGGAGCAAGTATTCTCCTTTTCACACCTATGTTTAGAAACCAATGAATACTGTCCCGTTGCTTATCAAGACTGTAGCTGGAGTGGCCTTTCTCAAAGTCCAAATTGTCTCCAATAATGTCCCATTTCCCGCGCATCTGCTCAGATTTTCTAATCCTTTCTAATATCAACTTCTCGTTTTTTTCAATGTTAGCCAACTGGTTCACTGACTGGTGATGTAAATTGATGGACTTTACATGTTGCTGATATGCAGTGTCATTCACGATCGGAAATGAAATATCTGTCGCAGATGCTGTTGAATTCATATGAGATGCATTTTCAACAGGCTTATCTCTAAAGTATACTTTTGATGAAGTTACATCTGTAGAAGTACTGGTATATTGAGATGCCATTGTAAATATAGGCAGTCCACTTCCTACTGCCTGTTTTCTTTCAAGGGACAGAACATTATGATTCCCTGGTGCACTGGTGGGAATGTTACTTTGGCTGATTGTTCCCAAAGTTTTTGTTGGAAAACATTTGATAGTAGATGATAATGTACCCTTTTCTAAATTTAGAGCTGCCACAACTGATTTTTCAGCTACCAGACACTCTGTTAGTTTCTTACCTTCTACTACAGTGTTCTTGATGGATTGTTGCTGTAATTGTGCCAATTCTCTCCGTTTATTGTAAATAGATTTGGGTGAAACAGTGATCCCTAGTTTATTCAATAGTTGAATAATCTGCAACAGGAAACATGTAAGAATCATTTATCTTCAGCTACTTCATAACATTGATGTACAAATTAATAGAACCTCTTTTTTTGAAAAAATAGTATCCACTGACATTATTTTGAGTAAACATTTACAAGGTACTATATGTAGGAATGTCAACAGAATAAACTGTACAACAAAATCAATTCATCTAATGACCTTTCATTAACATGATTAAATCACTATTATTATATGTTTAATCTGTAATCATGGTAATAGTCCCGAGTACATAAATATTACTAACAAAAAATTATATAAATTCATTGAAATTTAAATATCTCTGATTAAAACAGTTGTTAACAATGTGTTAATGGAAACAAGAGCACACTCGACAATAAGCTGCTGAGTTTTGTAGTCTGTCGAGAACTGATTATTAGTCAAATGCAAACAAATTGGGCAGAATACCTGAACAACTTTTGAAGTTAACATGCCTACCATGTAAATTATTGATATAAAATGTGAAAAATCACAATAAATAATTCTTTTTTCAGCCAATATTGAACTTATCTGAGAATTGATTAAAACATGCAATCAAAATTTGAGCAGGACACATGAAAATCTTGTGTATTTATTAGTCGCACAAGTAAAAGTGATTGTCAACACCGCTGAACTTCATTTACATTAGCCCAAAAATGTGAGCTAAAAATAAAAAGATATACACCGAGTATAAGAAGTTGAAAATAAATACAAATGTAATATTTAACATCCAAAACTTTTGACTCACCTGATCAGTTGTACCCCCACTATCCAATAACTGGCCTACTATGTGGTGTAGAAGTGATAGTTTATTGTTTCGAAGAAACAAAGCAGATGCACCGAGAAAGCCCAAAGCAGCATCATGTTTTTTGCCACTTTTTGTCTGTTGACTGATGCTGAGTGCCGACAATATTTTCATAAAGAGGGGAGCATTAGTTTCCCACTCATTTAGAAGTGTTTTAAACTGAAAATTCAACAGGTCTTGACTTCTTGGTGAAAAAAGAATTGAATTAAATTTTTTACTGCATAATTTTCGGACCTGTTTTTGCAATTCAGCCAAAAACTGTTCTGCAAAATGATTTTTCAGTGACTGGGACGAGTAACAACGCTTAGCTAATTGTTTTTTGTTGTTGGTATTAATGATGCATTTGAGAATTGACACAATTTCCTCATCTTTGATAATTTTGGTCTTGATTTGGCTTGGATATGCAATCTTAACCTACAAAAATTAAAAAAACTATAGATAGGAGAGTAGTTTGTTGGGATGTGATTTGGATTACATTTATGTCGAAAGTTACCATAATCTCACATGAAAGAATGGGCAATCATGATAAGCAAAGTTTTTTCTGACCTGCACAGTTCCTGGAGTTATTGTCTGTGATACATGATGGACTGGAGGTTTTTGTACAGATTTAGGCATGTCGACCTAAAATAAAAAAAGAGTGTATAAAATATTTTGACATGTAGGCATAAAATTGTTTTAGCATGATAATTTTTTAAAGTGAAGCACCCATTTTAAATACATAAATTTGTAATTATTGAGTCTGAGCATGTTGAGAAGAATACATATATTTTATATCTTCACAACAAATCCTTGGTTACAGACATATACATTCAGGTGATGTGATTTAACATTTATAGTCAATCATGTACATGAATTTAAAATCTACCAACCTTTCTAGCATCTCTTGAGACGGCGAGTGACAGTTTATGCTGGACATTTGGTGTGGTGAAGCTCGAGATTTTTTTTGCTACACTGGCAGATGCAGAAGGTTTTGTAAGAGTGACCTGTAATACACAGTGACAAAAATAAATAAATAAGGCTGGAACTATTTAGATTTATTCTATTCAAAACTACATATATATAAGTTCTGATCATATACCCCTTGCCTGGATATGCCCCTATTATTAAATTGATTAATTTACATATTTCTTATTTTTGACATGGTTGTCCAAAATAAGAAATCAGGAATTTTGTCTCTTATATCTAGCCTAGCTGATTAATGCGCAGCAAAAAAATTTAAAAACTTTTGCAGTTCTAGTCTATGGACATGTTCACATTATATGGTCATATTAAGAAGCCAAAATAAAATCACTGATTTTTCTGATGATTTTAGCTCCCAAGGGACAGTCCCTTTAAAATAAATGTCCCATAGTTTGACATGATCAAATGACCAACTACATGTGCTATTATCAGATTATAATATAGATGTCCAGTGTAAAGTCTGGGTAGAAATACACAATTAAATGTAGATGCCATGCTATATGAATATAATATTATAGCCGTAGTGTTATTTTAGAATATTAATGTTGCTTATTGACAAAATATAATACAAATATTTCTTGATAACTTACAAAGTGAATAATTTTAATTCTTAAAAGCTGTGCAGTCAGTATGGTCCTGGTAGTAAAGCCTAAGAAAATTAATTGTATGTTTCCGGTAACAGACTTTTTAGAAATAGGGTAGGTAGGTCGGATTTTTTTTTAAATATTTTTTTGCTACATCCTATTAGGTGATGCACATGGTGGTTATTTTTGTGCAGCAAAGCAAAATAAACAAATTCTGCATAAACAGTATGTACTTATACTGTACAGTATTTCATACTGTGCGCTGATCAAAATTTTGGCTCTGTTATTTATTGCTAAAAAGAATTAGGGTCAGCAGATCTTGGAAAAAAAATTAGGGACGACACCTAAAAATAGGGTGGGTCGGTCGGGTTACCGGAAACAAACAATTTTTTTGTTTTGGCCTTATGAGGGCTTTATTCATATATATGCTCATGTAAATTACAAAATCAACTGACCTGTACAGCTTCTTGTGAGCTGGTTGATGAAATGAAATGTAGTTTTTTCTTAGCAGACATGCCAGGAGTGTAGGACTTATCAGATTTTGGTTTGGTTGGAGTCACCTGTAATATGTGCAATAAAATGATACCCAGTGCCACAGAACATCCACAATAACAAACCCTATCAAATATCATATAAAATAACATAAATTATAGAACAGTTCCTGAAGTAAATTATTTATTCCATGCCGAGTCTGCTCAAAATCATTTAATTTCAAAAATTATTCAATTTCAAAAATATTCTAGCCCCTCTTTCTGGGAATTGAATGGTGGCCCCTTTAATGCAATATAATGTAATGGTGGCAAGTTTTTTGTGAAAATAGCCCCACTCAGCATTAACCCCATAACCGCCAAATTATTTGAATAATTTTAATTCTTAAAAGCTGTGCGGTCAGTATGGTCATGGTAGTAATGAGGGCTTTATTCATACATATGCACATGTAAATTACAAAATCAACTGACCTGTACAGCTTCTTGTGAGCTAGTTGATGAAATGAAATGTAGCTTTTTCTTAGCAGACATGCCAGAGCTAGTGTAGGACTTATCAGATTTTGGTTTGGTTGGAGTCACCTGTAATGTGCAATAAAATGATACCCAGTGCCACAGAACATCCACAATTACAAACCCTATCAAATATCATATAAAATAACATAAATTATATAGAAAAGTTCCTGAAGTAAAATATTTATTCCATTCCGAGTCTGCTCAAAATTATTTAATTTCAAAAATATTCTAGCCCCTCTTTCTGGGAATTGAATGGTGGCCCATTCAATGCAATATAATGTAATGGTGGCAAGTTTTTTGTGAAAATAGCCTCACTCAGCATTAACCCCATAACCGCCAAATTATTTGAATTTTCACCCACTTGAAGTTGTATCTCGCAGATGTGATCCACAACTTCAAGTGAATAAAATTATTCAGATTTGACAGAACGGAGGTATTCTATTTTCAAATCTTGTTAATTGGCGTTACGTTTTATTTTCAACATGTTTAAAAAGCTGAAAGACAATGTGCAGAGAAAAAATGTAAAAAACGAATATAATTGGTACACACAATTAAGGGTTAAATGGGGGGGGGGGGGATAGTCTATTATAGATAGTCTATGCTATATATTCCATATTTTGCTGTCTTTCAGTAAAAATGGGCCATTCTAAGCACTAATATTAAAAACTCAATTTTTTTCTCCTGGGAGAGAACTTCTGGTCTAGCCTAACCCCCCCCCCCCCCCACCGCTTTTTGACTTCCCCACTCAAACATTCCAAAGACCTGATGGGTCTAGAGATATATGAGGCTAGTATGTAGGTCTTCCTTCCTAGTTTCTGACATAATAAATATCTATCACTAGTCTTGACAGTATAAAAAGATTAATACATACCAATGGGCTTGACATTGATTTTGAAGTGGCAGTGCTTGACGTCAAAGATGATACTGATAGGGATGATGCCTTCACAGCCACAGGCTTCAGCTTGGTGGGTGTAGGTCTTGAATCCACACGTTTTCGTGTCTCCTTAATAGGCGATGTGATAAGTCTTTTCAATTTCAAACCTCCTTGTTTGAGAGCTTTCTCGGTCCCTGACATAATGGACATGTCTGAGACTGTCTGAGACTCTGTCATGTCTGTGCTGCGTGTGCATGCTGTGCTGTGTGCAGATGTGCTGTCAGCAGGCTGGTCAGTGACACTGACAGTGTCTGTTCCGCCGGACAATTTTGTCATCATCATGGTAGGACATGTCTGTTGTAATTTAGTATGTTTAGCTTTCAAGTTCTCAAAAACAGATCTTCTTTCATTTTGCAATTTTTTGGCTTTAATTTCGTTGTCTAATTTGTTAATTTTGATGAGTTTATAATGACACTGCCCACATAAATATCTGCAAGCAGTCACGTGTGGGCTCAAAATTTCGCAAGATGTTATCTCCAATAAAAGTTTCTCCTCCGGTTTATTTGCGATTTGTTTGCTGTACAACCTACATCTACTGGACCTTACGGTTGTCCAGGTGCCGCACAGTAAACACCTGTCGTCTGTCATTTTACTTGATGTGTCGAATTTCCATTTTTAAAAGAGCAACAAAAAGACACGTTCCGCTTTGACAACAAAAATGGCGCCGGGTCAGATAATATCAGAGAGCCATCTGCTGTTGTTAGATCGCACCTGATTGGTCGGAATTTTCAGAACTCATCAATATTCATGAGATACACTTCGGAATCTTCACGCTGATCCCCCTCCCACAAATAGGCTGATAACCACATCAATTCAGCAAGGCTCCGTCTACGACGTCGGGAGTAGCGGGCCTTGTGAAGGAAGATGGTAGCCCTACTTCGTCAATCAAGTTGCCACAAGGTTTTGGTTTTGTCGTTACTGCGTCAATAACGTAGGGCGTTCTGGCAGGTCTACGTCATTGCTACGTAAATTCTGAACATGTTCAATGTTCCTCCACGTCATCCGCGTCCATGGAGACCATATCACGTCCTGGTCGGGCATTATAAGTAGCGTCGTCGAAACAGGACGCAGTGCGATCTTAATAAGGACGTAGTAGCAATGGCATTGACGTAGTAACAACGCAACTAAAAACGTTTGGTAACTTTATTATTACGCTATATCGGTGCATATATTACGTCAATGCCACGTCTGCCCCAGGCTGTCACCGCGTCATGATGCACATCATGTTTAGATAATTTACTATAAATAACAGATCCAATCCAACGCAATTTCTATGTTTTATCCTGATGACTTATATATCTAGCAATTGTTGATGAATATTAACTCTTTAAGCCCCCACGATGCATTAAAGCATCATTTTACATCCCTGAAAATAAACCTAATTTTCCTACAACGAAGGGTTTTAGAACGGAAATTTCCATGAAACTGGTTTACCAATACATGGCAATTTTCTGTAATGTTTCACCCACATCAAATCATCTTTATCCACTACAAGGCGAGAATTGCGACAGCAATTCGCGGCTTGTGGTGGATGAAGATGACAATGGTAAATTCAGGCTTGAAAGGGTTAAGGATATAAAGTGATATTATGTCCTGCAACACCGGTCGACATTGCTAATATAAATTTGTCATAGTAAAATAAAATTTGTTTTTTCTTAGTTTGACTTTATTTTTATAACCGCTCCGTGGACTGACATATTATAATGAATTTTAATATTATGAAGTAGTGCAATATTTGAAACAAATAAAAAATTGTGTCTGCAAATGAGCAACACTCGGTCTCGCCGGAGGTTCCGCGGCGTGCAGCGGGAGGGAGAGCTTTCTAGTGGACGTAGGCTTACATCCGCACCCACTCTCTGAGTATAATCCACAGTAACGGAACCAAATTATCAATCATATCATGATAGCCAATCACCCCATATAAGGACATAATTATTCATACCACATAAGGAGCCAGGAGCTGATGGGATTAGGTACCCAGTTTTAAAACAATGCCCAGATGTCGTTTTCGAATACTTGGAATATGTATATAACATCTGCTTAAAAATAGGTTATTATCCAAAAGCAGGGAAGCAGGCTACGGGAATTATGATCGCAAAACCCGATAAAGACCCAAAAATAACTACAAATTACAGACCCATAAGTTTATTGAGCTGCATAGGTAAATTATTCGAAAAAATACTGGCGAATAGGATCACAGGTGAACTGGAAGAAAATTCATTCTTTAATATCTGGCAGTTAGGATACAGAAATAAACGATGCGCGATGGAACATATACTCAGACTTACAGACGACACTTTAATAGCCCACGAAGCAAATAGAGTAGGCGCTGCTGTGTTCATCGATGTAGAAAAAACATTTGACTCTTTATGGCACAATGGCTTAAAACACAATCTAATGACGGGCGACCTACCCAGAAAAATAGTTAGATTAATGCCCTCATTTATCACCAATAGAACGATATCAGTAAATATAAATGACGAAGCATCAAACAATGTCCAGTTGAACGCCGGAACGCCACAAGGCTCGGTCCTCAGCCCACTACTCTTTTTAATATATGTCAATGACTTACCTATTGATCCCCTTAATAACCAAGTAAAGATTTCACAATTCGCAGACGACTTAGGCATGTGGACATTTGGTCCAAATAATGTATATGTACAATATAGAATATCGAAGACATTAAAAAACCTAGAAGCATGGTGCTAAAAATGGTGAATAAAATTAAATTCCAAAAAGACGCAGCTAATTATATTAAAAAGAAACGGAAGAAAACACGGCAAAATAAAAATATAACTTTTTGGCGAAGAAATAGAACACGTTGCAGAAGCTAAACTACTTGGGGTCACCATAACAAAAACAATGAACTATGGTCAACATATCGACATTGCCATTGCTAAATCAAACAGAAGAATTAACCTTTTAAAATTACTTAGTGGTACAGACTGGGGATGCAACCCAAAAACAATAATGAGGATCTACAAAACATATGTGAGACCAGTACTAGAATACGGCGCGATAGTTATGCTATCCGCGGCCCAAGTTCACTTAGAAAAACTAAAAAAAGTACAAAATAAAGCATTACGAATAGCTTTTGGAAAACCGATACACACTCGAATCACAGACCTACATGAAATGGCAGGTATTGAACCCATCCGCGAAAGATTACAGACATTATCCAATAAATTCATACACTCGTTAGAAGAAAATTCGGAACTATTCAAACTACAAAAAGAACTGAATGAAATATTCAAAAAGCGAGATACAACATCTTATTTAGACAAACTAATGGAACACTACAAAGAAAACTATAAGCAAAACAGTTGAAGCTGCAACAATACGTCAACATAACATTTGATCAACGCTCGACATCACGAAATGTATCCACAGCGACAGCCTAGGCTCCTAGATGGCCTCAATGTATGAAAACAACAGATAATGTTAATCATATATTGAAGTCATGGGGATTTTTAATCCGAAGTTAAACAACTGAAAGGAAGTTGCTCAACCACGGTTTTTGCCCCAAAATATTTCAGTGTACCATAAATTCACTTTTGAACTGTTTAGAAGCCGCAAATCATGCAACTTTGGCATGTCTAGACGCTTTTAAAAATCGAAATCCAACGTTTTTAGAATAAGCTACTTTTAGTGGTCACAAGAGGCATCATGTAATAAAAGAAATGTCCCATGCTGACCATTCAAAGAAGCCCAAAATTAAATTAGAATACTATCTTGATACAGCTCAGGAGACCATAGATAGCTAGTGCCATACCAGCTCATCACAACCCATTCCGACATATAGATATAGAAATCACGTTAGCGAAAAATATTATCTTTATCTTATTACCTTTTTTCAAAGTTTTATCCCCAGCATCATAAAACAAGTCATTAAATAGCAAAAATGGTCGGCTACATGGAGTTCACTCTACGGATTGATTTGTCGTAAAATCACTCTCAGCGCCCTTCCGGCCTTAGGGCTCCCTAACTAACTAACTAACTACCATATAAGGGGTGATAGATCACCTTTAAGAAAACGGCTTATTACAGCATTGTCAAGGCAATCAGCAGTACCTCACGTGAAAAGTGGTCTGTTGTTTGTAGAGCTGAATACCCTTTAGGGGCCATCATTCAATTTCCAAGCGGGAGGGGGGTGGTTGGAGGTCCGCCTGAAATTTTGTATTTGAAAAACAGTGCAGCTTCCCCCCCCCCCCCTGGAGATTAAATGGTGGCACCCTTACCAGATTACGACCCACGTATCGTCTATAAATCACTTCCCCAGAACGTTTATATTGCTGGATGATCCAGAAAGGTGGAAGGACGGCATAAACAGCTCAACCAATATGAGCGCTGTCATTTTATTAATACTAAAACGGCCGAGCCAATCTCATGTGGAAGGAGATGTTAAACACGGGATATAAAAAATATGGGGCAATTGAAGAAAAGGTATTTGTGAGGTAATTTGGTTACGGGCTGTTATTAAAATAGGCCTTTAACGTAGGACCTATAATGAAAATAAAAAAGTGGAAAATATATAATAAGTAGCATTTAAGTAGCACTCACTCACTCACTCACTCACTCACTCACTCACTCACTCACTCACTCACTCACTCACTCACTCACTCACTCACTCACTCACTCACTCACTCACTCACTCACTCACTCACTCACTCACTCACTCACTCACTCACTCACTCACTCACTCACTCACTCACTCACTCACTCACTCACTCACTCACTCACTCACTCACTCACTCACTCACTCACTCACTCACTCACTCACTCACTCACTCACTCACTCACTCACTCACTCACTCACTCACTCACTCACTCACTCACTCATGCCTGCTGATTGTGTCCAGCCCATCCAGAGATAATGTATAAATGTCTGCGTCCATCCGCCTATTTATCATGCCTGACATGACCCCTGACCCCGGAAGTGCTGACAATACCACAAGAACCGCTCAATCCAAGTCCTTGATAATCAATCACTTCTTAAAGCGCACAATTGCAGCAATTATATCAAGATATAGAAATCCACTTCGCTAGGCGTAGTTATTTATAGCTGATCTTGTGTCTGTTTCATACGAATACAACTGCTATTAAGGTCACTATTATTAATTGCTCTGTTTTAGATTAGACAAAAAAATCTAATGAGGGAGGGCGAACAATTCCACAAAAACATAACTTTCTGAAAACGTTAATGAGAGCGACGAAATGACGAAAACTCTATATCTATTTAAAAGAACAAACAATAATGCGATGATTTTTTTCAATATACCTGGAGCATTTTTTTTTAATCTTTTGAAATTAACTGTTTTTTTTGGAAATTGGCAAACACCCCATTTTCGCGCTAGGCAGAAATTAAAAGCACATAACTTCTTTTGTTAACCCTTCGAGCACTGAGGTCGACTGCACTGTAGACTGTATTTTTAGTAGCACCAGTGTTATGTATAACCCCAGATAACGAGCTGTTCACAGTAAAATATGCCCTCTATAGCTTGAAACACTGCTATATATTGAGACCTAAATTTCACAAATAACCTTAATTTACAGTCACTAGCGTTAGCGAGACACAACTTTAGGTGACTGAAAAAATAAATTGAATACCCTAGTGATCTAAGGGTTAATGCACGGCCTTGATGCGCGCGAATATCTAAACATAGTGTCCTAAACTATCGTTTGCCTTTTCATTGCATTGCTGCATAACAAAACGAATATTAGCCTTTACATAAACATCTATTTTTTAACTTTAATGCATTCCTTCATCAAATAAAGCGCTGCAAACTTAGATATTAGTTGAGTCTGTGTGCTTTAAAATATAATTGTCGCTGACTTGAAACATATACAAGCAGAGACAAGATATTTCAATTATTATTATTATAGGCTCACATTGTATACTTATTATTAGTATGTATTCATTTACTGAGATAAAACTACACCAATATAATGCATATCAAGCCGCCGTATAGATGAATGAAACTATTTGAATAAGGCCAAGTGATTTGAATCATTTGGTTCCAGAGCATTTCAGAGACGGCTTCAAGGAACTAGTACTGGATGCAGTGAAGTGCTGAATATTTTGGGAGGCTTTAGATAAACTCTTTTGTGTTTAATTTCTAGAAAATATTAAGTTTCTATCGATTTATGTCATTAACAATGTACAAAAACTTAAATAAACAAATGGGCGAATTTTTTTTTCTGGTGATGTGTATCTGCACAACTGTAAGGAGTAGCATGATGTTTTTCCTCTCTAGAATTATTTATATATTGATTCCAAAATCTCTCAATTCGTCTAAACAATTCCTGACAGTTGGGTGTTTTGAGTTTTTTTATCAACACCATATCTTTTAATACAGGAACAGTATAATTTTAGAACTTTGAACGCGTCTGAATTTTTCCAAAAAGTCGAAATTGTATTTGGTGATATGATATGATTAAACGTTGCTTCTCAAAACGGTTAAACATGGACCATTTATTTTTTTGATTCAGCTATTGCGTTGAATTTACCTTATTTTATAACGCCATATTATACCTGTGGCCGTCGATAAACATTATAAAACATGTTTGAGATGATTTAACTGATTTAATAGGCCCAGGCCAGAAAAACCCCATAAAAAAGTCCAAAAAATAAAACTGCCATGCCAGGCAACTGGAGTGAATCAGTGATTGCTGTCCTATACTAATTTTCACATATCACCACAATTTTTTGCCTTTAGCATCCAATCAATCTTTGCTTTCCAGCGACGGCGCAGATGAAATTAGGCGAAAAATGTCGTGTTATACAACCAACTAATTGTTATTTTGCGTGTATGGAGCTAAAACAATCACGCAATATAGTAATTAATTTGTATCTGGCATATATTTAACCCTCTTAGTCAGGGTCCATTTTTCAAAAAAAGGCATTCTTAAAATTTGTAAGGCATTTTTTAGTAGAATTTGTCATGCAGTTGTTTTAACACAATTCGGATATGCTGATTCCAAATCTGCCCCATGCCAAGCTCTATTTTTAGTTTTTCCCTTTCAAAATTGAAAAACAAAATGGCCGCCAAAATAACAGATAAAGTCACAATTATCATGATTATACATCATGTCTGGGTGCACAGCGGACTCACAAACTTGACTTTCGTCCTCCCAATAACCTTTTTGTTTTGAAGAATTTCATGTTCAAAGACCAGGTCAACTATCACGCAATGAATGTTAAAAATCCAAGATGGCCGCCGATAATACAGAAGGTACCATAACTTTTTTATAAAAGTCATAGAAAGTTGTTTTTTGTGGCTAATTATAGGTTTTTAATACAAATAAATCTAGTGTACAGAACAGTAATAACCTCTAACTTCCATATTACATGTAGTTTTAAGGGAAAATCCAAAATGGCCGCCAATTATGCAGCAAGTACCATAACCATTTTCTCAATGACGTAGGAAATTATTTTTTGCGCCTAAATAGTTATCTGATGCAAAAACATTACACAACATCAAAAAACTCAACTTCCATGGTACATGTATTTAAGGGTAATTCAAAAATATGAATATTTAAAACAACACATTAACTATGGGGAAATTGTACAAAAATAGCATGTGTAACTTTCATCACTGTAGCTACATAGGCTTGATGTGTATATCTCAGAATTGCATGAAGGCCATCATCTTGCACAATAATAATGCTAGAATAATCACCCTCATCAATATATTGATCACACGTTTGTGCAGCTTCGGAATTGATGTAGCGACTCCTTGATAGGACGCCATTGGATACTTTCTTGTGATCCTAATTCACACATAATCAAACTAAAAGTGATAATTCTTCAGGTGCAGCAGGAAGCTTCTACATGAGATCTGGTTGCAGTTTCCCATCAATGAAGCTCCAACCACAATCTCATAGATTAATAATATTGTTATCTGGCAAGAGCTGTGTTTATTGTAAAACAGGCCTAAAATACAACCGAAACAATATCTACTTTTGTGGCAGGGGTTATTGACGGAGAGAACAAATTGAAATATTCAAATAGGCTTATGCTCTAGTTCTGGATGTTTATGAACAAATTTAAATGTCTTCTTTTGTCTGTCTTTTTTTAATACGGCTGGTAGGGGAAGCCTGGGTCAGTTGAGCCAATTTTCAAAAACGTCCCTACCAAATCCACAGAAAATTAAGGATGTCCATGCTCTATATTGCACTGCATACTACAACTTAATGTCCGTCAGTGACTGACAAATTTAATGACTGGGATTTTTTTTGTTGACAGAATAACACTTTTAAAAATGTTTTTCTTCTGAGTTGATCCACCTACCGGGGTCAGTTGATCCAACAAGAAAAAGCAACATTAGACACCTGCAATTACTTATCAGCTGTTTTAAATAACAAATGAACTTTTAAATATGTTATAATGTACAATCCACACATGATAGGATCGGGTAACCGATGCTGGGGTCAGTTGATCCATGCTGGGGTCAGTTGATCCATGGCTCAACTGACCATTTTCATGGATCAACTGACCCCATGCCTAAAGGATCATCTGACTCCAGGTCAGCCATTTTGTTTCGCGTGATTCTGACAAATAATATGCTCAACTTATACGTCTAACAAGCATTAAATTAATCATCACATTGGATCATCACATCTACATTGTCAGTATCTGACAGTTTGATTGCCGTAATAACATTTAACATCTTAGCTTCACACTTATACCAGTGTTTATTGTATGGTTGAATGACATTGTTCTTTACTAAAAGTGGCGAATTTGAACATTGAATTTACTATATTTCTGCAAACGAAAACTGTATTGCCCTTCCCCCCTGATTCTGTACTTTATCTGTTATATATTCATCTGAAATAACATCATAGTGAGCATGGAAGTGGTTTTTTTATGTAGGATACATGTGTCTTGCATAGATTATTAGACGATCAATGTTAACAAAATAATAATACTCTATAATAGATAAGTAATAGATACTCTGTATGAATGATAATTAATCTGCTATGTCTGGAGGAGACATAAAGTTATTAGGGACCTAAATATCTTCACGTCCATCATATGATTTCATCACTTTATATATATATATATATATATGGTAAGGCTTATTGTCTTTAACATTGATAAAATAGGGTGGTCGCTCCCATACAACTTTAAGACACAACTGAACCTGTTGGGTGACTGTTTATTATATGAGAGTTAGAGCTTATGTGATTAGAACTATGCATGACCAGAACCTACTGATTCCACATACATTCTACCATATCACGACCATATCTAAAAAAAGTCTGTATTTTATGTTAATCTTCATGAAAACATCCTGATCGTGCTACGAACGGTATCAACGTATATTGCCCCAATTACCACATATTCTGCATCATATCTTGTTGCAATAGTGTACCCAATAATCTTTGGGAATTGTTTATTACACTATATAAAATTTAGTTACCAAGACTAGGTTAGTTACTAACATTGTCTGAAGATTTTTAAAATAAATTCATCGTCAGTATTTTCAACATTATCGGATTATTCTAGCATATGAGCATTACCATAGGAAATGATATTTTGTGGATAGATCCATTTCACCGCTCTGTTTGGAATCCGGGTGTCCTCAAGCATTAATCTTATATGCCCACAACATAGATTTGTCAACTTCTGCACCAAATTACAGATTTCCGATATCTCATTCAAGTTAGGGGAGTAGAAATATGTGTACATTACGGTTTTGTGTGTATCTTTGAGCCGATGGTTGGGACTTTATTCGTTCAATTATGTCTGAAAACTGTGTTATCAGCGCATTACCAGCTAGCTTTTCTATATATCTATTCTGGTCAAAAATATAAAAATGAAGATGATACTATTACCATGATTATGTAAATTGTCAATCCGATTGAGAAACATACTTTATATGTGATGTGCACGTTTTGACCAGCACAATATACCCAGTTACTATAATCATCAATTGTTAAATTTAAACGACTACGTACTTATCTCAATAGGAACGGAACATGAATGTGTCATTATAGCCATGGTTATGCAGACCACCTTGATGAATCAAATTCATGTTTTTCTTAACCCTAGTACAGGGCTTGGCCAGAGGAGTGCCACCCGTGGCCGACGCACATTTAAATTATTGCCTTCTTCCATACTATAAAAACACGATGCAGGTGGATATCACATAAGCCACATAGGCCTACTAATATTCCCAGAACGGATATATGGTGAGCGACAGGTTACCTAGTGCCGGACAGTGATCAACAATCATAAAATATTTTTTGTCAATAGTCTAAACATTTTTACAACATGCTAGATATTACGTTGGTTCCCCTCGGCTTCTGAATGTGAAAATTAATAATGGCTCTATTAAATACACTGGACTACGATATGTCGTTTTCCTGGCGCAACATTTGTTTCCCCCCCCCCCCCCATAACTTTGTGAAATATTGATAATAGATGTTATCACGGCCTGAATTGGTTTCCGGGATGTGAGAAACCTATATACAGACACCAAAAATACATCTCTACGTTATTTGGATGCAAAGTTATGGCACATTGCCTTGCAGTGGCGGCCATTTTGGATTTTGTCCTCTAGCGGCAAACGCACAAGGTGAAATTCAGGGGACTTTTAGTATGTTTCTCAGGTGGGTTTTAAGACACTGAAATGATGTTTTTATGTTCATTGTAAGCCAAGCCGTGATGTAAAGTTGTGATATTTTAACTAATTTTGGCGGCCATTTTGTTTTTGAATTTTGAGTAGGAAAAAGACAAAGTAGAGCTTGGCATGGGGCAGATTTGAAATCAGCGTTCCCAAATTGTGTAAGAACAACTGCATGCCAAATTCTACTAAAAAATGCCTTACCAAGTCAGAAATTTCGAAAATGGGCCCTGACTATCTGGTAACCTTGACCCCTGTCATTGACCCGCTGGCTAACTGGTTGCATGCTGACTGACCTGAAGAAAAGTAAGAGTATCACTCAGTCTGTCGCAGGCCCATTTAGCGACAGTTTTACAAATAAATAAAACAAACCTATAGTCCGGTGGTATGGGGTCTGAACACCAAAATAACTCTCTAATTTTGACTTTCCCATGTATCTTAGTGTTAAATATGCACCAGGCCCACACACGAATTCCTTGACCGTGAAAACCTTATACAAAATCACAATAAAGTTATTTTTTTCCTTTGAAAAGTGGTTGATGATAAAAACGATAATCTTATCATTATCTTATCATTATCTATTATGAGATTTATCTCAGGTGAAATCGGGAAAATATTTGATCGGGCAGAACCTTCGAATTTGAAAGAGCTTTTATCATCTCTGTGGTCAAGGTCATCACAGCACGATCTGTTAGGTAGATCTGCTACCAGATGGCTAGGCCCAGAATCAACACATTAACCCTTACAGCGCGGGGATCGACTTTAGACGTCAGAATCTGACGTCTACAGACGTCAAATTCTGACGACTAAAGTCGATCCCCGCACTGTAAGATTAAAAATATTTCTAATGGCCGTAGAACCCTAAGATAGGTATTCAAATGCATCAGAAAGAGCAGGCTAAGGCATTTATGATGTTGTCAAATTGAAAAAAACCCTTTGGTTGCGATGTGTTTTACAAATTAATTCAGCGTTTCAAGGGTTAATCGTGTTTGTCAGGATATCATTTTCATATAAATTAGCATTAAATTATTAAGTTAGAACTCCGATTACACTCTTTTCAATAACAAAACGCCACACAGTGACCAAAGCTGAGCGATTTAGTTGGGACTACTGTTTAATGCGCAAAATCGTGCAAAGAGTGTATTGGCACCAACTTGAAGTTTGTGGATCGCGGTAGCGAGACACAACTTCAAGTGGGTGTAAATTTAAATGATTTAATATTCACAGTTTACGGGTTAAGATACATACATATATTTGGCAAGAGCGATACGTCGTGTATTAGAACACATATATTACATTGCTCTTTTCAATAACAAAACGCCACACAGTGACCAAAGCTGAACGATTTAGTTGGGACTACTGCTTAATGCGCAAAATCGTGCAAAGAGTGTATTGGCACCAACTTGAAGTTTGTGGATCTATATATTAATATATCTTTGGTTGGGACTGTGTGCTACAAAAGTGACTATTTTGAAACAAATGAAAATTATTGTTGTTTGCAAAAAATATCTAAATGACTTAGATATTTTAAAGTGTATATCGTCCCCTCATAATCAGAAGGGGCTCAAAGCAGAATGACACGAAAAAAAATGACTTTTGGCATTATATCCTGCTCAATCAACTTAAGTAGGTTAGCTCACAAAGGAGATACTTTTTAGAATAGAACCAGATCGAGTGAAATATAGGCCTACCAAGCGTTTAAAACCTGCTCAGTTTCGTCATCTTCATCTATCCAGCTGTCTGCCACCGGCAGAACCTGGATAACCCGTATCTGTGCTATGTGTTCAGAACCCCCCTCCTCCCTCCTCCTCCCTGGCCAATTCACAGTTGATTCAGGCGGCCCAAACAATCTGACCTGAGTCTGACCTCCACGCTGCAGTCAGTAAACCGATGACGTCATAATGAATATTCATGTTGCTCATTTTCGTACCCGCTTTACACACACCTGTTGTCAAGGTCAGACTGGTAGTCTGACGGTCAGACCTGATACGGCAAGGTGAGTTTCGTTTGTGTTATTATCATAACCTGCTAATAAAATTTAGCTAGTTTTATTATTTAAATTTGTTTTAATATGACCGCCATCTTGCGTGACATTACCGTGTGTCGTATGACATATGAAACTCCCTGTATGACATTACAACATTACTGATAAACAAACCCGTTTTATACAGACCATGCAGCGATAGACTGAGCGGGCACTTTGCAAATCTAATGATTGCTGCTGTTGTTACTGATTGAACTCGTAGATCACCGACTTTATGATTTATCACACTTGCTGTCAACCTGTCTTCGATGACCGACGAGTAATATCAAAATACTGGGCAAATCAATGGCAGACAATTCCGGCTACGATGGTCCACTCAGCTGGCTTGTGACGGGATTCATCAGCTACTCTGACAAGTATATCCGGCCAATGGAGCTGCATCTCGCCATATAATGACAAACAACAGTAACTGCTAACGGCCAGTTAGCAGTTACTGCTGTTTGTTTTTGTATATTGTTACATTGACAAACAATAAGTAACTGCCCGGACTATCATATTATGATGTGGGTATCTCGTGAATTATATGAAGGAGGCCATCAAATCATGGCAACCCTGCAAACGCCATCAAATCATGGCAGACCAGCAAGCGCAACACTTTGACCCAATGCTGGTTCAGTGCTGGACCACCGTCTACGAAGATGAACCAACATCACGACTCTGGTTCACCATTAAGCTATCGTTTGGATAAGTGATCCTTGTGTGCGGGCATGCGTGCGGGCGTGCGTACGTGTGTGTGTATGTGTGGAAAACATTCTCAAACACTCTCCCGTAGTTGACACAAATCTTACATACATCACATATTAATATCAAGTGTATGGTATTTCCAAGTATTGAACACTGGGGTATTAAAATTTCGACTATACTTCTGACTAAATACTTCTGACTAAATACTTCTGACCATTTGCCTGTTAAGTTATGTTCTTGAGTGAATGTAATAATTCGCTTATCACAACTGAATAACTAAACTGGCAAAAAAAAAAGAATGATATAGATAAATACAATTACTCAGAAATAGTGATGGAAAGCCTAGTAAAACTGAAACGCGAGCTGGATATTTCAGAAACGACAATATGGAATAGGGGAAGAGTAGATTACGCGACTAGTGACTGAATTAATTTTCTACAGGAATCCAGAAAAAAAAACATTTGTCAAAAAAAATAGCGGAGTGCTGATCTGACGCATTTGCACAGAAAGAGGACGGAGACAGATATAGAGAGGTGGTTTTATGGACAAACGATAGAACAGAGAAACGTGAATTTTTTAAAAGAACATTAAAAGACGAGAAGATCTCGTTACACCAGGCTATGTTTTCATAGATACGGCTTTCTAGAGGTGGTGTAGTGATGGTGGTAGTGGTGATGATGTTGGTGGTGTTGATGGTGGTTGTGGTGATGATGGTTGTGTTGATGGTGTGTTAGTGGTGGTTGTGATGGTGGGGTGGTTGTGGGGGTGATGATGAATTTCCACACATTTATCTTTGATTTGGTCCTTGTACCGGGGTTCGACTGAACAAGTTATATGAGCTCTTCCATTTTGATTGTGTTAAATATGAGGTTTTGTTTGCCATATTAGCAGATTATGAGGCGATTATATGTCCGAATTAGCATATAATAAGCGACTCTAGTTGATAAAGGGTTATTATAAATTTGGTTTCAACTTCACATTGTGTTTTCTTAACATTATTTAGATATGCTGTCATTAGTTGTCTTTGATAATTTAGAAGAGATTATTGCGCATGCAGGCCCTATATGTCAATTTCTCCCGAAATGCATTATTTTGATTTTACCCTCCTTTTTCAGAAAATTCCATGTCTTTCAATATGTGGCTAAAACATATTTCCGCAAACTAACCAGATTTTTAATAAAGGCATTCTAGTGAAAAATATTTTGTTGCAATTTATGGCGGGTTCTACCTAATAATTCAGTTAATTGCCTGGCCTAAATGCTTTTGTTTCCGTCAAGGCAGTTGATGATTCACTGTTAAATTTAGAGAGCAAAGAGAATATGAATTTACATGGACTTATATCATTATATCAAAAAAGAATTAAAAATCAGCCCTTCCATCCACGAATTGTGGCTAAACCTCTTCACCCTACAATTAAAAACGCTTGTTGATGAAATTCTTCAGGAACGCGTTCACATGTCTCTAGATATGTACAGCAATGTTGTCGATAAATACTGTAATATGTCGGCAGCACAATTCTGAAAATCTTATCGTGCAAAGCAGAGAATAGAACAAACGATGATCACAGTAAAGGAGTGAAAATATCTAAAGGGAGTACGCATGAACATAAAAATTCGATTACAATATGCCACCTACAACATATCTACTATTAGTCTAGTCATTAAATATCTCAGGTGCAACAAAATTACTTCAAAAGGTTTTTTAGCAAATTTGAAATCATTAGGACATGTATTTTACAGAGAAAAAAGGTTTACTGAAAAATTTCCTTGGAGAAAGGGCCTAAATTAGCATTTCTCAAAATGGCGGCCGAGATCACATGGTAATTCTTATTTTCTGCATTATCTGCACTTTCAATCATGTTAGAAATAACTTGTTGGTGCCAAAAATTGTATTTTGATGATCAGAGAATACATATGTTTTAATTAGCACAAAAATGATACATTTGTTGAGCTAAAAATCAAAATGACCACCATTTATTACGTTTCTGACATAATATATGCACATAAGCCTGTGGTGCAGTGTAGCTGCTCAACCACCAGTACAAATATGGCTCAGTATGATATTAGAACATAATTAATGGCATCGTGACTTGTTAAATGTTAGATAACCTGTCGCTCACCATATGTCAGCTCGGAAGCCTTCTTGTTACTTATCATGTAGGCACATATGGTGTTTTTACAATGGAGAAGATTTATTGGCCCTCTTTGGGGAGATCAATAAGGCTAATTGGGGCAAATAAATTTAGTTAATTATAATTTAAATGCACATTGGAAATCCTCTAGGCCAAGGCCTAGTTGCTTGTGCCGAATGTGTCGTTGACCCATCCATAAAAGGGTGTTCTGCACAACATAACATTTATACTTGTTCTTGCAGTATAATAGATGATCATTTGGCTGCTGCTCACCTTACAGATAATCTTGCAAATATAGTGATTAATGGGAACAAATGCAACCACGTTTTGTTTTAGGTGTTGATGTGATTGGTGATATCTGTCATGTATTTGTCATGTGACAAGCAGACAATATTCACCATGAACATAAGCTACTTATTCATTGGCCAAGATGAATTTTGTAGTGGCTGAGATAAGTTTTAAAGTGACTGTGATCACTTTTTCAGTGGTCAAGATCACTTGCGTAGTGTTTTGGATATTTTTAAAGTCACTGTGTTCACTTCTTCATTGGCCAAGGTCACTAAGTAGTGCCTTAGATAACTTTATCAGTGGCTGAAACTAGTTTGTTAGTGGCAAATATCACCTTTGTAGTGGCTGAGATAACTTTAAAAGTGGCTGTGATAGCTTATTCAGTGGCCAAGATCATTTTTGTAGTGGCTGAGATAACTTTTAAAGTGGTTGCAAACACATCTTCGGGGGTCAAGATCACTTTTGAAGTGGTTAAGATAATTTTTAAAGTGGCTGTGATTACTTCCTCGGTGTCCAAGATCATTTTGCAGTGGCTTAGGTAACTTTATCAGTGGCTGACACCAGTTTGTTAGTGGCCACAATCCTTTGTAATAGCTGAGATAACATTTAAAGTGGTTGTGATAACTTCTTCAGTGGCCAATATAACCTTTGTAGTGATGGAGATAACTCAGGATTCCCACAAAGATTTGACAAGTGACTTTTCAAGGACTTTTCAAAGACTAAATGTATGTTTTCCAGGATTTAAATGGCACTATTTTCAGTCAAATATACCAGCTAGTAAAGGAGCCACCAATAAATTACTGGGGGGGGGGGGGAGGCTGCAGTTTTTGATTTGAACAAATTATTTGTTTCACTTCCTATCTCCAGAACTTTATTTTTTTCACACTCGGCCTCAAGCAAAATATTTATTTCACTTTGAAAAAAATCCTGTCCACAAAGTTTTATCCGAAACTAGCCTTATTATTGATGGTTAAGGAGCCCAGCGAAGCGAGTCTCTACAAGTTGAAAGGGTCGATTAATTATGCCGAGCGAAGCGAGGCTCAAGTTTTTCATAAGGACCAATAAATATTTATATCCAACATTTGATCTGAACATATTTACTTAAAAAAAAAACTCCACCCCCCTTTGATATTTGAAGGGTGGTCCCCTGAGACAAAAATATGTACTGAGCTGGTGATTTCAGATGGGCCCATCTGTTTCGTCATAGATTTCTTAATACATAACATCATATAATTTTATTTATTCATATGGCCCCTTTCAGAATTCTAGTTTTTTAAGGACTTGTATAATGTATAAAACATGAAGAAAAATAGCTAACTAAGAAAAGATAACTAAGAAAGATAGCCATAGAAAACCAAATTCCATGGACCAAAGGCATTCCAGGACATTTCCAGGATATTTTAATCAGAATTCCACTGTTCCATGACAATCTGAAAAAAATAGTTTTTCGGGGACTTCTCCAGGACATTCCAAAACAGACATAATTTTCCATGTTTTCAAGGTTTTCAAGGACGTGTGGGAGCCCTGTAACTTTTAAGGTGGTTGTAATCTTTTCTTTAGTGGTCAAGAACACTTTTGTGTTAATTTAGATAAGTTGCTGTAATCTCTTCTTCAGTGGTCAAGATCACTTTGCAGTGGCCTAGATAATTTTTTTCAGTAACTGATACCAGTTTGTTAGTGGCAAAGATCACCTTTGTAGTGGTCGAGATAACACTTTTAATGTAGTTGTAATCTGTTCTTCAGTGGTCAAGATCACCTTTGTAGTGGCTGTGGATGTGATCACTTCTTTGTTGGCTAAGATAACTTTTGTAGTGGCTGAGATAACTTTTCGAGTGGCTGTGATCACTTCATCAGTGGTCAAGATCATTTTAGTAGTGGCTTGGATAATTTTCAAAGTGGCTGTGATCACGTTTTCAGTGGCCAATATCACTTTTGTAGTGGCTGAGATAACTGTTAAAGTCGTGGTGATCACTTCTTTAGTGGCCAAAATCATTTTTGTAGTGGCTGAGATAACTTTTAAAGTGGTTGTAATCATTTTTTCTGTGGCTAAGATGACATTCGTAGTTGTTAAGATCACTATAAAGTGGCGGTGATAAGTTCTTTATTGGTCAAGAACACTTTTCAAAGATGGCTTCAGAGAATGTAAAAGTGATAGCAAACATTTATACCATACAAAATGAACATAAGCGAAAAGGCCTGCTGGTATTTACTAAAAAAACGTTGGAAATTGTTCAAATGGAGGAAGAAAAATATAAACGTAGCGCTTTGTTATATTTAACAGAAATAAGATATTATGTATCCACGTTAATACCCTTGATGGTGACTTTCAACTAATTCCAAGGATGTTGGTACATTTTTTAATTTGGGTAGGCCTACTCATTGGGAAAAAATGTGAAACAAGGTCAGTTTTCCTGCGCCAGAAAAAAAAGGAGGCAAATTTTACATCCAACTAAACAAGTGTGTAACATGTTAGAATAGCTCATTATTTGTTATTCCGAATTTGTTTATTAAATCAACAATAGCCCTAGAACATGTTTGAATCAAAACTAAACATTTATTACATACGAAAATCAGCTGAGAGAAAAGTATGCTGACTATTTACTGAAATAGTATGACAAATAGGTAAAATTCATACCAACGTGAAGCTCTCTGGTGCATTTGTCAATGATCAAACACAAAATATTTCACATCCATGTGAAAACTTGTATAAGTAGCTTTCTATTGATATTAAATATATTGATATAAGACAAAATTTGACTACTCTGTGGGCAATAAAGTGAGATACTGTCACATTTCACGAGCAACAAGACAAACGATGAAATTGTACGTCTAACCAAAAAAGCATGAAATATGTTCACAGAACTCCTTATTCGTATTCGAAAGGTTTTTTTTAAGTAAACAATAGTTCCAGAACATGTTTGAATCCAAACTAAGCATTTATACCATACAAATAATCAGCTGAGAAAAAAGTATTTTGACTATTTACTGAAAAAATATGAAAAATACGTCAAATTAGAGGTAAAATACCAACTTAAAGTGCTCTTGTGCATTTATCAATGATTAGATACAAAATATTTTACATCTAGGCATGTGCATGTGCCAGTAGCTTTCTATTGATATCAAATATATTGATATAGCTCAAAATTTGACTACTTATATGGCAAAAATGAGAAATACAGCCCCGAGCCTGAAGAAAAGCGTGCACATTTTACGTCTAAGCAAAGAAACATGTACTATGTTCACATAACTCATACTTTTTATTCCAAATGGGTTCCTTTTGAGTCAACAATAGTTCTAGAACATGTTTGCATCAAAACTAACTATTTATACCATATACAAATCAGCTGAGAGAAGAGTATTTGACAATTTTTGAAAAAGTATGAAAAATAGGTAAAATTAAGGGTTGAAATACCAACTTAAAGTTCTCTTGTGCATTTCTCAATATTTTACATTGATGTGAAAGCCTGTACCAGTAGCTTTTTATTAATAATAAATATCTTAATATAGTTCAATATTTGACCACTCAGTGGGCGAAAATGTGCAATGCGCTCGATTTCTCAAAAATCGGAACAAAATGGCACATAGGTCATGTTCATTTTTGACCATATTTCAATAAAGCAGCGGCAGTTACCTGATCAATAGGTTGATTCTGGCCCCTGAGTAGTCCAGCAATGTAAAAATAAAAGTGGCTTAAACTCCCCTCTCGGTGACACCTTACCCCCAGCCACGCTTGGTCTATTTAGTGTTGATAACACAAAAAGACACGAATTTGCACATTTTGCGGCCATTTTGAATTTTTACAGATAAATGAATTGATAAATACATCCTGTATATACCCAATTGTGTTCTTTCATACAAAACACATAAGTGTGGATACCAATAACTTGATTATGGCATGCTGGAAAGACAGCATGCACTGATTATAAGATTTCACATTCGGTGATTGCGGCCATTTTGTAAATGGCTTTTTCGGTACTTTCCCCAGCGAAAATTTTTGCAAACTTTTTTTAAGAGGCAAGTACACATACTAACGAATCCCAAATGGCTAAAAACCTTTTTTAGTAATTTTGTTGACACTTTGTATGATTTTGGCCTTCATTAACTTAACTATATCGGCTCCAGAAAACAACAAAAAAATAGGAAAGAAAGTAAAATTAGCCATGTAAACTCCAGCGACTGAAGAAGATCGCATGAAGTGTCATAACTCACTTCTGACGTCTATTTGAGAGAACGAACACTACCTCAAAACTTTGATAAAGAAGGAGCTGTGTATACTGTACAGTTGTTACGGCTTGAAATAAAATGCGAGAAAAAATAATTTTTAGAACAGGAACTGAAACCAGTTTATGAGAGATCAAGGTGAAGCATAAAAATACCCGGTGAAAATATTACGAGCCACACGAAATAAAAATTAAATGCGTAATAGTTAAAACCATCATGTTTATTTATGCTTTATCAATTGTCATGTTGTATTATCATGGTTTTTTTTAGTTACTTTCACTTATCATTAGACACTATTAGTATTAATAACACTATCACCAATATGCAATAATGTACTGATTTATTGTTCTGATTAATGGTAAAATGGGGTATTAAATATCTCCAGACAAAAAAATTAATCGGGCTTTAGGCCACCTTTGTGCACATATAGGCTAAACTGGGCCAGGAGAACCTCCTGAGGATGGTGAGATGATTGAGATAACACTGTCCTCCAGACACAGGATTTGTGATTTAAGCCCTGGTGGTCTGATGCCGAGCACGCTACCTCTCGGTCACGGAGGCTCCCCACAATACTGACTTTCACACGTGGATGGGGAAGAAACATTTTTTGTTTCTTTCAAACCGCCGAGACCGGGAACCGAACCCCGAACTCTGGCGTGAAAGGCAGCGGTGCTAACCACTACCCTAGGGCCCCCGCCCTAAATATCTCCAAAAAAAATAAAATGAAAATAATCATTCTGAATGTTAACCATGAAGATCTTTATCCATATTGTTCAGGAAAGTGTACACCAATTTATAATAAAGATATTACTAAGAATAAACACAAAAATGTTATATTCATATACAGTAGACTCTCACCTTCCGGTCAAATCACCAATGCGGTCAGATCGTCATTGCGCTCGATTTTTTTCGGCCCGAATTCGTTCTCAGTCAAACGATATCAAAGGCGATCACCATTGCGGTCAGACCACCATTCCGGACTACGGTCACATTTTTGTGGCAAAACGGCAAATTCAATCTCTTCATTGCGGTCAAATGGGTATTTTTAATATATCGTTATGATCATTTTTATATTGAAAAACTGTCACCTATGTTTTCCACACTATCATGTACAATGCGTACATTACTCATGTGGCAAATAACTTTATTATCATTTGGTGACGATAACATCAAATTACACATTGCTATGTGAAAAAAAAAATGTTCAACATTAAAATATGCAATTGATCTGTTAGTTATATAGATGTTTAAAGGTTAATTGTTTGTTGATAAAGCGCCTCGCTATTTCTGGTCTGCGTTTATTTCATGCGTATATTAGCTACATGTAGTATCGTTAAAACGCATAATTAAACATGGTAACTAATGCAAGCACAATACAATTTAAACAATAAATTTATGACAAAGTCGTACTAACCAACAGATAATGCAATAGTGATTATTTGTTATATTAAAAAAATTACGCGTTAACAATATCGAAGTTTAAGTGTTAATAAAAATTATTGTTTGTTGATAAAGCGCCCCGCAACTTCTGGCCATACACTGTCTGTGTGCTGCAGTAACTATTTTATTTCAAGCGTTAATTATCTGGCATCGTCAGTAAGCATAATTAAACATGTTAAATAGTGCAAACACAATGCAATTTCAAAAATAATTTATGACAAGTTGGCCAGATAATGCAACAGTGATTATTTACAAAATTATATGTTGTTTTAGGAAGCTAACTGCTTTGGGTGTATACCAGATTATTTCTTGATAAAGCGTCTCGCTACATGCAGTGCTGAGGTAATGATGGACCGTCATCGCAGACGGTTGGCCAACATTAAACCAGCGTTGGTTCAACCGCCCGTGATAATAAATCTTTATTATAAATAATAATAATTAAAGACGTGGGAATGTCCTAATTATGAAACCTAAAACTTTCCATTTAAGATAGTGTCTATATAGATTTTATAATTCACAAAATTTCATGTAATTATCATTACATGTTAAGTTTTAATACAAATAATAGACGTAGAATTGTTTATATCGGGACACAGAGGGTTAATGATCCGATGAATCTGCGCTCGCACCTGTCGCGACACGTCGGCAGTGAGAGGACACGTATTAACACCTAACTCTAGTACAGACACTTTAAACAATGCGAAAAAGTAGACAATGGTAGGGGCTGTTAGTTTCTTATTGGAATACTTCTTTGAACTTGCATTCCCATATACCGTTCATGATTAGCTTTATAACCTGAAGTAGATTTTACCTCCACGGAAATGACATCTCAACAATGGAATAGCTATAGTACTTCATCACGGTGACAAATACGCGTAAGCGTACAGAACTTACCCTGAGGGATAAAGAAAGACTTATCAAAGCTAGTTTTGGCAAAACTCATCGTCAACTAGCTGTCTGATGATGCTGATGATGATGATACAAGTGACAGTATGTCAGTGATTAAAAAATACTCATTTCATGAGACTATGGCTGCGGTGTCTGTCCTCAAAGACTTTACAGCAGACCGTTGCCTAAATGACATTCAACAGTCTATGCTCAATATTGAGGATAACAATTACAAGACTCTCATGTGAAAATAAAATCCACCGGTCAAGAATCCTCCATTAATTCATTTCTCCAACTGCAGTAAGCTATTTTGTGACATTCATTTTGAAAAAATATGTTTTTAATAAATGGGTTTTTTTTCATTGTGTATAATTATATAATCAATTTTAACTTAGCACTAAATAAAAACACTGCTTTTCTAAACAGCTGCAATAACTTTGAACATATTAACTATTGTTTTTTCATTCATTATTTGGAGCATATATACATAACTGATTATATATCAAATAGCATGACGCCAAGTGGTAATTTATTGCCCGATCACTAATGCGGTCGGACAACCATTACGGTCGAAATATTTTGACCCGTACTTGACCGCATTGGCGGGTGTCTACTGTACATTATTGTTACATTTGCCAACATATTCTTTTTGTATTCTACTTCCTTCTATGTTTATAGTCATCTATCTCTATAAAGCTTCTTTTGCGGTCATTTCCTGATATTTTCTCGTATTGGATACCGTTAATGATTGGAGAATAGTCTATGTAAAATTAAATAGCAAACGTATGTTTTGGATTCCAGTGCATATAGGTGATTTTCCCTGCAGTCGGCATTGTTAATCTTTTCTATATCTGAGCACCGATTCTAATATAAAAAATGGCATGTCATATTCTAATTGAATACATTTGATATCATTGTGGATTAGGCTTGCGTTGCAACAGAAAGCTCGTAATTTATCAAATAAAATAAAAAAGTATCAAACAGTGTTTAACAAAGCGCATCATTTATTTATCAAATAAAATAAAAAAGTATCAAACAGTGTTTAACAAAGCGCATCAATAATGCGCATATTTTAGTCCATAAAACGAAATAGTAGGATCAATTTTGGCAATAAATTAGTCCAATAAGTCTCTTCTTTCATCACTACATTTTGAAAAGAAACGTAATCCACTGCAGACTGAGGCATCAGATAATGTTACCAGGAGGCAAATGGTTTTAGTTCATACGATGATAATAAGCACGAATACAAATGCATCACGATAAAATATTATGAAAACATATTAGTAAGAGTAAACACAAAAATATGTGAAGAAAATAGTGTAACATAAATGTGTCAAATAACTGGACTTGACTGCCTTTCCTTGATTACACATTTTTCAATGTGATTTGTTTTTATTTTATATTTTTAATAAATTCTGATAAAATAATTTTAATTTGTGGTACACTCCCTTTCAATTATGCACTGTGCGGCTCCAGATTATGTTCCATGTATAAATGCACAGTTTCTGAAAGATTGTGAAATAGTTTTGAGCCATTTGTCTGGGCATCATATAAGGATACATATTACATACATCCATACATAGCCTTTTTAACATGGGTGGTAATGGGGGGAAATGTCATCATCGATTTCAATACTTTCCACCACTCTAATCACTTAAGACTTTGATATGTTATACAGGACACTTTTATGACAGTTGAGACAGTTTATGTTGCAATTTGTGTGAGGTCATATCATTTAATGATTGTACTATAAAGGTGACAACTACCTTGGCCAAATAAAAAGTAATTTGTCATACGACGTTGAATAGACCAAGTTTGCATGCTATTCCCTCCGTTGACTTTCGCTAAAATTGATATGATCGTTGTAATGGATTAAGACGATATGTTTTTTATTCATTTTCTACGAATTAATGTAAAAATATATTTGGATTTTAATGCCGGCAGCGTGTGTTGATACAACATTGGCAAATGGTGAAAAACGGTGAGTTTAATAGCGTGGGTGAGAATTCTGTACAATTGTGTACAAATCCATGTCTACCCCTTATGCCTCTTTTGACTATGTAGGGCTGTTTCACTTCAACAGGGGGTCTCGTGTCTTTGTGGGCCTGATGTGATGTGGGATTTCCAGCAATGATGGCACAATGCGTCTAACTGTATGATGGTCAGTGCTACCACCCATTATGCGATGCGCCACACAGCGAAATGCAATTTAGGCCTACCACAAAGCCCGATGGTATATATGGCCTACCACAACGCACAATGCAATGTACCACAACGCACAATGCAATGTACCACAACGCACAATGCAATGACCCACAACGCACAATGCAATGTACCACAGCGCACAATGCAATGTACCACAACGCACAATGCAATGTACCACAACGCACAATGCAATGACCCACAACGCACAATGCAATGTACCACAGCGCACAATGCAATGTACCACAACGCACAATGCAATGTACCACAACGCACAATGCAATGACCCACAACGCACAATGCAATGTACCACAACGCACAAGCAATGACCCACAACGCACAATGCAATGTACCACAACGCACAATGCAATGTCCCACAGCGCACAATGCAATGTACCACAACGCGCAAGCAATGACCCACAACGCACAATGCAATGTACCAAAACGCACAATGCAATGTACCACAACGCACAATGCAATGTCCCACAGTGCACAATGCAATGTCCCACAACGCACAATGCAATGTCCCACAGCGCACAATGCAATGTCCCACAACGCACAATGCAATGTACCACAACGCACACTGCAATGTTCCACAACGCACAATGCAATGTACTACAGCGCACAATGCAATGTACCACAACGCACACTGCAATGTTCCACAACGCACAATGCAATGTACCACAACGCACAATGCAATGTACCACAACGCACACTGCAATATTCCACAACGCACAATGCAATGTACCACAACGCACAATGCAATGTACCACAGCGCACAATGCAATGTACCACAGCGCACAATGCAATGTACCACAACGCACACTGCAATGTTCCACAACGCACCATGCAATGTACCACAACGCACAATGCAATGTACCACAACGCACAATGCAATGTCCCACAACGCACAATGCAATTACCCACAAAGCACAATATAATGTACCACAAAGCACAATTGATTTTTGACACTAATCGGATTCCATAGGATATATTATTAGCAACCGTGACATATTGGTTAGATGTATATATTGTAAAGACAAAATGGATCTAATATCTAGAGCTGAAACTGAGACATCTATATAGTGATAGTTATATCTATGACAAATATTTCGGTAGCTGTATAGTTCTGTGTTCGAAATCTTTTCTAGGTACAGATTAAAACAATAATTGTCACAGAGTGATGTTTTGTTATGTTTACTACTAAGACTATCTCTATGGTTACAGTTATCTATTCGGCCCAGCGTTTGCACCGCTGGCCCAACTAGCAGTATCTGGTTATTTGTATAGTAAGCCCACTGTGTTTTATTTCTCAATTTAGATCCGAAAAAAATTCAAAATCTAATGAGGGAGGGCGGTAAAAAAACGTTTAAGAAAAAAAAACATTCAATCTATTTTCGGAAAAGTTATTGAGGGCGACCAAATAAAAAAAACATTTGACAAATTTCTGGAAAAGTTAATGAGGGCGACGAAATATAAAAAAACTTTTGACCTATTTTAAATCAAGTTAATGAGAGCAACGGAAAAAAACAAGCAAAAAACATAGCTGGAAATTTATTTTTTATTTCCTGAATGAATTTGGTCTTTTTCGGAATGTTTTTTTTATCTACGAAATTAAATGTTTTTTTACGAAAATCGGCAACAATTCAATGCGCGCGCTGGGCAGAAAAAATGTTGATTTTTTGATAATGCGTGGCCTAAATCTAATGCGCGCGCTCATCTAAAACAGAGATAAAAAACATAGTGGCCTAAGTAGGTACATGACCATCCTTTAAGTTTTGCAACTACACATACCCCACCTGGTGAATGTATTTTAACCACCCCAGTTTCACTTACTAGTCCCTTAATCCTTGGGCGGGGGCCCTAGGGTAGTGGTTAGCACCGCTGCCTTTCACGCCAGAGTTCGGGGTTCGGTTCCCGGTCTCGGCGGTTTCAAAGAAACAAAAATGTGTCTTCCCCATCCACGTGTGAAAGTCAGTATTGTGGGGAGCCTCTGTGACCGAGAGGTAGCGTGCTCGGCCTCAGACCGCCAGGGCTCGAATTTCGAATCCTGTGTCTGGAGGACAGTGTCATCTCATTCATCTCACCATCCTCAGGAGGTTCTCCTGGCCCAGTTTAGCCTATATGTGCACAAAGGTGGCCTAAAGCCCGATTCATTTCATTTCCCTTAATCCTTATAGTCCAGTTGCTGCTCTTATATGGTTAATGGGGACCTAGAAATTATGAGAAGTGTAAGATGTTTCGACTGATTCATATTATTATGATGTCACTGAACAAATTTAGGTTTGTTGCCCTAGTAGCAACTTTGGGCAACTTTTTTTATTAGCATAATTAAAATAATTAGCATAATCGGCTTAATCTGCATTATGACCCAAAGTAAAATGTTACTTTATGTTACTTTTGAACCAGTGGCTGCAGAAAATATGGCCAATATATCAAATTTGTTTTTAGGTGAGATAAAAAAATCACTTCTGATCTTATATTTATCCTCTGCCTCGCTGATAAAAGTTTTTCCTCCGTCCGTCCGGCCGTCCTTCGTGCCGTCCTTGGCTAATCGATATAATAACTGTTCCAGCTACAGTGTTCACATTTGTATCTGGCGAATATCTCGTTGAAATTCGAACATGTGTGACCTTGACCTATTTTTGCAGATCGTACAGGATATATAAAGCACCGTTCTAAAAAAACCCGTTAGAGTTACAGTGTCCCAGTCTGCACCACTGGTGTATCTGGTGAATATGGTGGTCAAGTTGAGATATAGGCGACTTTTACATATTTTTATGACAATGGGTGACGACTAAAGGTCAAGGTCAATGCTATATAATTTTATCAAATTGATATTTAAACAACAAATGCGAGAGGTGGCTGTATTGTGGACCTGTCGGTCCAGTGTTTCAAGGCTTCAAGATTGACTTATTATTTTAGTTACAGGTCACGATTGAGCAGAATATGTCAAGGTCGTCAGACATCACGTGATGTAACTGTATGTATAGTTGATACGGGCGGGGGCCATAGGGTAGTGGTTAGCACCGCTGACTTTCACGCCAGAGTTCGGTGCTCGGTTCCCGGTCTCGGCGGTTTGAAAGAAACAAAAATGTTTCTTCCCCATCCACGTGTGAAAGTCAGTATTGTGGGGAGCCTCCGTGACCGAGAGGTAGCGTGCTCGGTCTCAGACCGCCAGGGCTTGAATTTCGAATCCTGTGTCTGGAGGACAGTGTCATCTCAATCATCTCAACATCCTCACAAGGTTCTACTTGCCCAGTTTATCCTATATGTGCACAAAGGTGGCCTAAAGCCCGATTCTTTTCATTTCATTTAATTTGTATAGTTGATACAGGCACACAAAACGAGTTACTTTTTCAATTGTGTATGAGGCTTTGTTTGCACGTTTTCTCATCATTGGGCAGCAGCGAAACATTCAACTCCGCTCAGTGTTTCAGTACAAACTTTCCCCTGTACAACATTCTCTGGTCGATGAATTTGGATATATGCTAGGCGGGGGCTCTAGGGTAGTGGTTGGCACCGCTGCTTTTCACGCTAGAGTTCGGGGTTCGAAAAGTATTAAGGTGCAACTATCTTTATCATCTTTGCTCAATAGGCATATGAAGGATGTCAAAGAGCATGCGCGTCAGCGAAGAGCTGGTGAGGGTGGTGCAATATATCAACTGACACTTCTCGACTTCTCGATGCCATAAATCACAGCCAACTTCTCTGCAGTTTAAGTCGTCAACATGGTGGGGAGAGAAATGTATCTTGTACATCACAATGAGGCTGAAATAACCTTGGTAAGCTACATGTTGAAATTTGCTGAAAAAGATGAGGCACGTGTGCTGATGGAGAAGTGGGACAGATCAGTGCTTGATATTACCACCATGCTGTCATTGCGCTGAGAGGGAAATGCCAAGGCCTGTCACAGTGCGACACGGTTTCTTTCCCATGTGGAAAGGGCAAGGTCCCAGCATTAAAATTACACCAATATTCCTGCACTAGCAGAGGTACTGGGGGAGCAGGATGTCACACAAAAAGACTTGGTAGATATATGTCGGACATTTTTCTTATCAGTCTACTCAGAGAATATATTGTCAACTGCACCGGTACAACATCTCGGAAAAAACCTCCTACACTGAATTCCCTGCCCCCCCCCCCTACGGATATAAACCTGGATATCCATAATCGTCGCGCTCGTCTCCAAATGTTTTTCTGGAAGGCTGTCGCTTCGTAAATGTCACAGATCAGAAGCAACTCAAGACATCGCCAACTTTGGCTGACAGATTGCAGGAGGCTCGCAAGTGATGAAATTTACTTCCTAAGCTAAGTATCTGAAGGGCAGCGTCATTTCATTCATCTCGCCGTTCTCATTTCAGTCTTAGATGATTTTTGGAATTCACTGACTAGAAAAAAATCATGTTGAGGAGGAAGAGGAGGAGAGAGGAGAAGACGAAGTCTGGGGGATAGAAAGCAATGAACTGTTAGATTTTTTGTATATATACATAAACTTATCGTACATGCAGTTTCAGGATGTTAGAGTATGGTCCCATGGTTTGTCATATCTGTGTTGTTCACACCTTGCCAATGACACACAGGTAAACTGTGTTAATTGTATGGAGAACTTTTTTTCGGCAAAATGATTATTTCACTATTTTTAATGAAACAGGGCCGTTGTCATGTGGTGATAATTATGTGTACCTCCATCAGCCTTTAATTTGTGTGGCCCACGACAGGAAACCCTTTTGTTTTGCCAGAAAGTATAATGCGCTGTTTATTTACGTATGTCGGCCTACTGCAGCCCGTGTGTAGCTGCAGGTTAGACGAAAAATTGAATTAAAATTGCCATTGAAAGAATTTTTACCTCTAAATTGCGCCAGAATGCAGTTAGAGCCTATTTTTCAACATTTCTGCGGGATGTCCCCAGCCCCCATATTACATTTAAGGATGGTAGTTCTGTACCCCCCCCCCCCCCCCCAGTTTGTATACGGTCCTGTGAATGACTCGGCGGTAGGCATATGGCTAATCACCCTAGAATTAATACTTACAGAAGAACCCATTTTGGCCTACCATGCATTAAGGCCTAAGCTTACTGTAGACAAAATTAGACTATAGTGAGTTTGGGGGTATTCAAGGGTGAGTTTTCGGGTACAGCAGCTGTATAGGTCTAAGGGTTTTATTGTAATAGTGAAGCAAAACAACCAAACTGTTTTAAGGTGTGAATTACAACAATTATTGTTGGCCTATGTCTACATAGCCTCTGAATAATGAGCTGCAAGTTAAACATAATTGGCATTCTCGTGTTTGCTAACACAATAATTACTGTTATATTCTATATCAATAAAAACGTAACTACCTGAGGCCTACCCCCTGAAAGAAAACTCCTATAGATATGTATATATTTAGGCATACACTCATTTCTGTTGAGTCTAACTTCAGATTAAATTGCAATTTATTTATGTCTAACATTACTCTTTTACACTGATTAGGTCGTGGGCGTCCTGGGTACTGCCCATCTCATATTATTTCTCCACGTATGCCTGTCTATCCGTGTGTCTATCTGTCTGTCCCTTTGTGCAGTAACATGTTTTTGTCAGTAGGCATATATTGCTCAAAGTTATAACCAAACATATCAGCATCTGCCTGATATTTATCAAACACTGGTTTCAAAACAGAGTACGATACACCTCTGTACATGTGAGCATATCTATTGTCGCCCGTGTGACGTAATTTATTAGCAGGGAATTTTTTTATGAATCTAACAGCGTCAATATGTGGCAGAATTTCTTTCAGATCTGTCCTCAATGTCTCGAGATGTCCGATGTAGTCATAGTTCATACTGCATGGCTGGCATGTGGTCTGTGAACACACATAAAACATAGTAAACATATTGCTAAAATTCTCATACATCAACCCTAACCCTTTAAGTCCTCACGATGCATTAAAGCATCATTTTGCACATCTGAAGAATAAATTAATTTTCCACAATCCAGCGGGTTTTAGATCGAAAATGTTCATGTAACTGTTTTAATAATAGACTTTTTTTTCATTTACCACCCACTACAATTCATCTTCATCCACTTCAAGTCTTGTAGTGGATGAAGATGTCAATGGTAAATTCAGGCTTGGAAAGGTTAAGCCTCACGATGCATTAAAGCATCATTTTACATCCCCGAAAACAGGCTTAACTGTACTACAACAAAGGGTTTTGGAACGAGAATTTCCATGTAATTGGTTTACCAATACATAGCAAATTTCTTCATTTTTTAAAACCACATCAAATCATCTTAATCCACTACAAGTCGAGAATTGCGTCAACAATTCGCGGCTTGTAGTGGATGTAGATGACAATGGTAAATTCAGGCTTGAAAGGGTTAGGAGAGTAAAATTAGGACGCCAGAATCTTAATCAGTTAATATATCCACCTGGAGTGACAAAAATAACAATGTAAATTTATTGTTTCATAATTTTAATCGACATCTGGACAAAAACCGTTCCCCGTTGATCCGTAGATGTCAAGCCTCCTAACCTTTAGAATTAATAATGCACATAGAAGAATATGGTCAGATAAACCATTAAGTACACATATAACTTATTTCTGAATGTAATGTTTTTACAATTTAAACTTATTTTGATGTATTTTTATCGAATAAATCAACAATGATTATAATTATTATCTACCTGGTATGTTCTAAAATGAAGATTTGCCACTTTTGAATCAGGTTGTGCCTGAAAAAAAAATATTTTATATGTAGTAGAATTTGTGTTTCTCTATGGCACTTGATTAGGAAATGTGATTGAAATACGATTTAACAAATGCAACTAATTTAAACAACCTTAATCTTTCACCCACGAATTAGGATGTAGACTATTGTAATGGCTTACTACATATTTGAGAAACTCAATAAATGATACATCTTCCGAAGTATTGTTCAGGTTTGCAGCTTCCTGTTAATATAAGCACGTTGGTCAGATACAGAACTGATACAAACATTAGAGCATGCACTATTATTTTCTATTGCTCAATAGCTTACTTAAAAATAATCAATTCTTCATTTGAGAAATGTGTTCTACTTTTAAAAGGTGAATACACTGGTACGTTGTATGTTTACAAAAAATGATAGGTATTAACCCTTGTCCTGCTAGACCCGGATATATACGGTTTCAAGCATGTTTTAAGCCAAATAATATGTCACTGAAATGGACAATACAGTTTGTGGTAGATGTTCAGTTAGTAAAATAACTCAATTTAGAACATGTATATTTTCGAAAAATATCTATATTTTTCGTCATTTGAAGCTGGAAATTGCGTTAGCAATTCCAGCTTCAAATGACGAAAAATACAATTGAAACAATTCAGCAGGACAAGGGTTAAAACCATAGCCTTGGAGTGGATTAAATAGAATGAATGAGTGAATGAATGCATCAATTAATCGATGGATAAATGAACGAATGAATGAACGAGCAAAATAAATGAGCATTAGCACACATTTTTGATTAGGCTACATTTGAGCTGGTGATGGGAGATCGAGAACACTACTTATCTATCACGCCCCCCCCCCCCACAATACAGCAATTGAACAGGTAATACATCAAGAGAAGAGAATGAACCCGAACCACGGCGTGATAAGTGGGTAATATTATCTAATAATACATCGTTGTCTGAATATTGGAAGAGTATCGCAACGGTCAGAACAGTAACAGCAGTCGAGTGCTGCTACTGCTATCATAGTGTAGTCATTCTGGCAAAAAAATCTGGACAAATTGCTAACAAAGGTTTTATCATTTATTTTAGTAGATATAGGTCCCAATTAACATCTCCAAAAAGTCCCAAGCAAAACTCCTGTTCAAATTCGAGAAATTGGCTAAAAACTATTTTTCAATACACGATCGCCTACAAAAACATAATTTTTTTTCCATTTTGCAAATGTTATGTATCGTTACTTATATTTTTGGACACCAGGAATTAATTGCATCCATCTGTTCGACTTTAAATGCAAAGAATGGTTGATTTTAAGTTATTTTAGCGAATTTTCGGAAAAAGATAATTATATTTTAAGTGATTTTAATTTTTTTAAAGTAAATGAGTATATGATGTAGTCTTGTTTAAATTATTCTTGTTAGCTCAGATAATACTCTCATGTTTAATGGGTAGCACTAGCTTATGTGGCGGAGTCACAACATAAAATATTGTTATTTGGTTTAAATGACCGTAGCCTAAATTTATGTTAATTATTTTTCAAATTAAATGTCATCAATTGATTCCGTTTTTCATTACAGTTCAAGTTTGTTATTGGATAATATCCATAGGTCAACTGATAATATCAAGTTCACAAGTCAACAAATTATAATAGCGTATTCAATGAGAGGGTTTGAGCTTTCTTAATGATCTATGCCAGTGGCTGCCACACAATATCCAAGTATTTTACAGTTCAGAAACTGATATTTCATGTAGAACATGTAATGTCTCTGATGGCCAAAATTAGGGCATTTGCCCACAACTAGAATTTAATAAAATTTAATAACTTCGTTATCAATAACAGCCAGGTTACATGGAAATTCTGTACCCTTAGATCGTTATTAAGAAAACAAGATTCCTAACAAGAGCATTTGCATAATTTGACGCTGATCATGACCAAGTACACAACAATACACACATTAGACATAAATAATAATAAACATAAATAAACATAAATAAAAACATGTAGACGTTGGTTTAAACTTAGGGTGACGTTTTTGTAATTTGAAAAGTGAATTTAACATACATAGTATAACAGTGGTGATGAAGTAGACATTCTTTTGTATTCAGTATATAGATCATATATGATTAGGTACGTTGCAGTGTACTTGGGTTTTCATTGTTAGAACTTGAGACTTAAAGGGTTAAAATTAATATGATAATGAAATCGCATATACACAATGCAATTGTGGATATCATCCATGTAAATATTTCGAATTGACATTACAAGTGTACATAACTAATATAAAATATATATCACAACTGTTGGTTTGAAATCGTCTTTTACAATTAAAGTAGCAAAAAACGTTTCAAATATTTTCTATTTTATAATATTCAGATTCCTTGACCCTCTAAACATACGAATCCATATATTACATCAACAATTTGCATAGTTATTGGTGAAGATATGTGATTTTTAGCATAATAGCTAGTGCATGTTGCGGCCATCTTGAATTTTGCTATTCTGCCAAAACGGAGACATGTAAAACAATGTCAGCCATCCAGGTATTGTTCTTTGACAATTACTAAACACATTTTTGAAGTTAGTTTGCTTGTAAAAAATATATGCCATCACTCCATTTTTTTTTATCACATTAAGTACCCCTAGCTGGATGACTATTCGTCAATTTAACAAATTTGAAGAGGAATTTTGCTTGGGAATTTTCAGGATTGCTAACTGGGACCTATATCTACCATAATAAATCATAAATAAATCATATGTTAGCAATTTGTCCAGATTTTCGTGGATTTAGTCTCAGAATGACCACACTAGGACCGTTACGATACGAGTTCCAATTGCCAGACAACGATGTCTTATTCTGTTTATTAAACATATGAACAGCCATGACAGTTAGGCTACACTACTACTCAATTCTTTATTGTCTCCAAAAACATGACAAAATTAGGACGCCAGAATCTTAATCAGATTAAGATTAACCTAACCCTAACCCTATCCCTGTTCTATGTTGCAGCCTCTTAAGCTCTTAACCACAAATATAATCGTTAATATTTTTTTCTGAAAACTTTTTAAACACGAAAGTACTTAACCTAGGGACCTGCAACGTTATATTGGGCATGTTTATAAATGTGTACATAAATGGCAACCATTTCCAACACACATCATCCCTCTTTCCCCTAAATAGGACATAAACTCAGGCAAAATAAACTTAATAGGATACTGGTCCTAATTATCTTGTGTGGCTCCTATGATCTGATAATTGTCGTGCTTGCTATTTCTAACGATTTGTATAGGCATATAGGCTTAGACTTGTAGATAGGCCTACCCAGCGCAGTTCAGTTCAATGCCTATAATCTAGAAACGGGGTCAGTCGGAGCTGGAAAGTTCAATGGTTGACCTGTAGAACCTTGTCAATTTCTGTCTAGACGAAATATAGGCCTACACGTATGTGTCATGAAGTGCACATCTGTACAACATGCCTACAAGTGACGTACCTAGAGTTAGGCCACGACAACATCCAGATAGGCTACAGATCAACATAGACTATAGCCATGATAGCTGGCTCAACAATTAGACTCGAGCCCTATTTGAAACGTCGTTTAAGGCACTTATGATAAAATCTGTCATCAAAATGTGCTCTTAAACAGTGATTATGTCACAATAAACAAGATTAAATAAACCGTGGGTTAATCCTTTTAGTGGTTCGGGAATTATAGCATAAAATTAATAACCTCCGAGAAGGAGGATTCTATGTCCAATGTAGTTTTTGTGAGGTTAGGCCTAGCCGTGTATTATTAATTAATAATACATGGTCACGTGATTAAACCAATAATTGCGCAATGATAAGCTGCCTTAAACTTGATAACTCTTTGGCTGCGTTTAAAATACATGTATGTGATATTTGCACAACACATATGTTTAATGAAGTAATATATCAATATATCTACTGATCTCCCTGCTCACTACCACATATTATGTTTAGTTGTAACCTTTATTGAAGTGATTGTTTTTTAACCTTTCTTGGATCCCAACACTTTATAAACAGAATAAGACATCGTTGTCTGACAATTGGAACTCGTATCGTAACGGTTAGAGCTGTAACAGCACTCGACTGCGTCTCGTGCTGTTACAGCTACAACCGTTACGATACTTGTTCCATTTCTCAGACAACGATGTATTATTAGATAATATCTACTAATCTTCCTGCTCACTACCACATATTATGTTCAGTTGTTACCTTTATAGAAGTGCGTGTTTTTGAACCTTTCTTGGATCCCAACACTTTATCCAGATAACCTGAGGCTAATCTCTCTAAAGGATGTCTGACAATAGCAAATTTGTAATATTCATTCCTTGGATCTTTTAAACCATACTCCGTCTCTATATGTTGTTTTGTAGGATCATTAGATAAACGGTTAAAACCGAGCTCGGAAAATTCCCTGTATAAGAAAATGCAAAGAAAAATAAATTGAAAATAAATAAACATAAACCTATTTTGTTTTTTAATTTTATCTTACTCCTAATTATTTTGAACCTGTTTGTACAAAGCCCTTGATAATACAGTCTGTTTTCTGTGCCTTTAACGAATGGCTGTTACTAAGCAGCGAGAGTTTTTTAAAGTCTCTAGGAATTTTTCTCTTTAAACATTTCAGGAAGTGACATTAGATTAACCCAGGTATTTTGTTGTATTATTCCCACAATAAACAGGTGCGATGCGCTTTTTTAAAGTTATATAGTACAATATAAATACAATATTTAAGATAACGCAAAATGGTTATAATATAGTCCGGAAGCTTTCTATGCACATATCTGCAAAGTATAAAAGCCACTTTTGGGTATACAATTTCTGAACTAAGGATATCAAGAGCCTAAAATGTTCACCCCGTGAAACCCCCACCCCACCCTTTTGCGTGCTAAGGGCAAAAATGTTTTTTTGGCCATATCTTCGTCAATATTTGGTAAATTCGAAAAAACTTAGCGTCAATTTTAGGGTTTTAGACATCAAGGAGTCCATTGGACGTGCACGGTTTAGGACGCAAATATTCCATGCATAGCATACTAGCGTTACCCCGGGTTTGTTCCACACGAGTAAAAATGTGTTTTCACACGTCTTGGACATAAACGATAATTTCTTCTGCAAAAAAGATTAAGCTATTAGGTGCGATTCTGTGTTCAAAAGATTTAATTGAAACCAATAACAATCACCAATAAATATAACAACAATAAGTAAATGTATTATTTAACATTACCTTTTGACGTGGATGGCCAATTAGGTATATTTATAGTACGTCAAAAAACAGTGCAATATGTATATAATTCTGAAAGTTGAATGATGTATATGATGACATAGGGGTGTGGTGATTGAACATGGGGGGTTGTTTCCTTCACTCGCCATATAAGGGGTTGCCTAGGAGATTCATCACCAGATATGCCTGGACAGCCGCTGAAATTTAGACTTAGTGTAAATACGTGCTTGAAGATGTGAGCCAAAATTTGTGATCTTGAAGTGTGATAAAGGATCTTTTTGACGAAGCACTGGAATAACTTGGTTAACTCCCTCTCCTTAGGAAGTTCTTATGTCCTTGGCCCATAGTTTCTACAAACTTCACTTAATTTGTTTTTTTTTAATAACCATGATGTGATGTTTTTAATATCTGGCATCATCGGTACTACTCGGCAGATTAAGCATATATAGTTATCTTTGATTTCATAACATATTAACTAACTTATCTTGCCAGATTTGAAGTGACTCCAATTGTGAACATGTTTTCTACTAGTATCTAGAAAATATGAGTACTTCAAATTTCTAAACCATCGTGAAGGAAGGAATCCCTACAAATTATGCTTGTTGACATGAGCTTGTGGAGAAACTAAGGGTGATCCTAAACTTAAGATAATGTTGACCACTTTATTGCAGACACATATTCAGAGCAAACAAAGATCAATGATACATGTGTTGTTTTTTCTTTTCGATTGACGATTTTAAATCACCCGGTCGTTAATGTTTTTTTTGTAATCAATCTGCCTTAGTGAGAAAGACACTGATGACCTATCTCTTTTAAAACAAAAAATGACAAAAAATCGGGGGATTAAAAATATTGTCATTTTTCACTAAATTCCCCCCTATATTCGTATTTTGAATTTGATCCAATGTGTTTCGTGTGGTATATTATAATCTGAAAATTTTGGATCCACGTTGGCGGGTTTGGAGCAGTTTCATCTACATATCGCCCTAACCTTCAAAGGTAACTAACATGACCAATTGCAATTGTGCCCTTTGCCATATATCGATTCTAAGCCAAGCACAATCGATTCCTCGGTGTTTAAAACTCACAAATCGATACTAGCTTTAATGAAATCAAAACAATGACAACATATGGCAAATAATAGATTAGAACCCATTCCTCTGCAAATATCACATCATTCCTTTTCATCTACAGATTGCATTATTTTTAAGATATAAACGTCACTTAACCCTTTCAAGCCTGACTTTACCATTGTCATCTTCATGATTTGATGTGGTTTAAAAATTAACGAAAATTGTTATGTATTGGTAAACTAGTTTCATGGAAATTCTCGTTCTAAAACCCCTAGTTCTAGGGAAATTAGGTCTGTTTTCCGGGATGTAAAATGATGCTTTAATGCATCGTGAGGCCTGAAAGGGTTAATTAAAGGCACTCAGTATGTATTTCTACGCTTGTGTCGGATTTAATAACATTCAGGACAGAAAGCAAGGTCGAGTAAAGGGACCAGGTCTAATTTTCGGATGTGTGACATTCACGCGGTACACTATGACGTAGGCGCCCCGTACACTGATACCGAACTGTTATGATAACCCCACAACTATGCAGATAGCTGTCCCATACGGCTACTCACTGTGGCAGACATAACTTCCTTTTAACTTACAAAACAAAATATAAACTACAGTGTTGTAATAAACAGAGTCATGTGCATTCGTAAAAAGAATCAAGTCCTTTAAAAGTGGGCGTATAGATCAACAGCTATGGTGAAGGTGATCTATCACCCCTTATATAGTATGAATAATTTTGTGACAAATAAATCAAAGTTGCCACAAGATGGGGCACAAGTGTTTCCTTATATGGGGTGATTGGCTATCATGTGACCTTCTGAGAGGGTCACATGATAGCCAATCACCCCCATATATGACCCTCTCAAAGGGTCACATGATAGCCAATCACCCCCATATATGGGGTGATTGGCATCATGTGACCCTCTCATTACATTATTGTATCACTTAACAGGAGTCTGCAAGTGCACTATTAATTGGTGGCTATTACTCACGTCAATTGAATCCTTTTAGCCCCAAACCACATAGTTGAAAACATTTTTGACAAAATAGCAGTTTACGGCCGAGATATGTTAAAACACATTTTCTCTCTCACAAAATAAGCAAGGGAATGATAGCATGTGACCTATGATAATTTTGTATTTTAAAGCGCGTCCAATCGATTTTTTGCTATCTAAAATCCCAAAATCAACTCTAACCTTGTCCAAATCTATCACAAATTGACGAATATAATTATGGCAAATAACAGCATGTTTACCCTTATCGCGCAATTGGGTGGGGTGGGGAGATGTCACCGGGGTCAATTTTTTAGGCTCTTAAAAAAATAGTTCTTGTGAGCCATATCAACCCAAGAGTGATACCCAAATGTCTTTTTTGCAAGTAAAAGCGGATTAAACTCCTGACTAATAATAGTAACATTTTAAAATTGTGCATGCAGGATATTAATATCTGACCTACTTGAATCTATCACTCCCTTGTCCGAGCCAAGGGATGTCCGAAGGGTGTTGGCTGAACCACTTCTCACGTTTGGGACGCTCATTCTTCATAAGATCTCTGATCATTTCTCTCCAGCTGGTGGTTGCCACTTTAGGAATCTCACAAAATAATACCTGGTGGTAGTTATCTACGACACCTCGTTGTTGACTCTTCGCAACGTTTTCTGGAGGCGGGATTACATAATATCCTTCACTAATGCGACGGCAAACTTCTTCAATCCTTGTCACAAAATGAAATCTGACAGAAGCTGCAATTATACAATAGCGTGTGTTTGGAGGTAATTGTGTTATTTTTATGTTATTATGTTATTTGAGAACTGACTTGTGAGACTCACAAGGAGGTTCTCAAATTAACATAATTGCCGACAAAACACACGCTATTACTATTATTACCATCATAAACAATACCCGGACGCAATGTCCATGTAGACCTAAGCCTATAATTAACAAAAAAGATGAAATTAGTAAGGTGATGCAGTCAATGACGATGAATAGAAATTTGCAGTAGGCGTGGGTCTAGCCTATGTTAGTCATCGAGCTGGTCTTTCTGCTGGATTAGTCTACTAGTCAGTTGGCCAGAGGTGGCCGAGGAGGGTTTCGTCACCACTTGAGCGTGCACACCTAAAATCTGGGCATATCTAGCACCTGGTTGTCGGCTTGCAGGTGTGTGCATGAGTTTTTGAGGGGCGCAATAAGATTTATTAAGAAACCGCAAAAAAATTAATTCCGTGAGAATAAATTCATTTATTGCAATTAAACGAAACGTTTTTAAAAATGACGCAGAATAGACCAGATATATACACAATATCATTTAAAATGTAACCTATGATAAAATAGATCACATTTGTTCAGTTATTGGATCACAACGAAAAATTAGTAAACGGTAAACGGTTAAACCGAGTGCTTTCCCTATGCAAGTAAAATCTTTGCAGTTGATCAAGGATCAGCCTATTTTTTTGACAACTGGGAGAATGCATATGTATGCAAATACATGTGAAATAGATGCATAGAACCAGATAAGTATACATAATTATCATAAATATAGATACTGTGGCATCAGCTTTTATAAACAAATACATTTTCAAAGCCGATTGTGCTTAACAAACCAACAAAATATGATAAACTAGTGGCTCATAGTTTGTCAAGTGTTCAAGTACATGTATGAAACACGATACTGTGCTCTTGACATGTAACATACACAGAAATAACATATTAGAATGTTGGCAATTCAGTAAAACATCGAACTTCCATGTTTGAATGAGCCGTATTATCCAATTAGCAATTAGGAACAACCCATCTGACGTCTAGCACAACTACACCGCAAATTAAAACTTTTGCTTGCAGGACACAAGTAGACATACCTCTGGACATAAAGTAGGCATTAGCCGACATCTCATTGGGATGGGCAGTGGTGGATTCAGCAATTGAAGCCAATTTCTTTACTATAATTTCTAATACACACGACAGCTGGTACATTCATCCTCTTATTTGCTTTACAGGGGTCCGGGCTCATGCCCCTGCAGAAAAATGTCAACCTCTTAAGGCTTAAAATGGTGCTTTCTAGAGCATATAAAAGCCCAAATCAGTTTTTTTTTTGGGGGGGGGGGGGAATACTGATGGGAGGGCGCCGCTCCCTCTGGATCAGCTACTGATGGGCTGCATAATTCGATTGGGCTGATTCTTCTGGATATAATATACCAAGGAGAGCAATATGGGCACAGCACAGACATTAATAAACTGTTTCGGGTAAGTCGTCCTTTGTGGGTGTGTTTTTAAGATCTGTTTCTTTTTATCATGGAAGTGAATTGATTTCTACAGCAGTTGATGATAAAGGGATAGTACAGTTTGATCACAAATTTCTCCGCTTCTTTTAATTTAAATCTGCCATTTTCAATTTAATAATTTTAATAATAAATAGTATGGTTGATGACATTACTCATATCAACAAAGTTAGCTGATGAAGATATAAACATATTTGCTGTGAGATGACCGCTTCATCTTGCCTAATAAATAGTATAAGAGTAAAGTTAACAGATCTGTGCCACGATATGTTATAAATGCATCAGGATGATACATTATATCAGTAGTTCTACATGCATATATGGTACAGTACTATATAAAGATATTATAGAACCATAAAGTTACAATTTAATGTAAAAATATTGCATCACAATGTAGGCACATAAGGCACATTACATTATAATGTCTCTATATGATGGTATAATTTTGTCACAAACCTTACAATTTCATGTTATGGCATGATATTGTCGATTTATGATAATCATAGTAGGGCCTACCATAATATGGAATTATAATGACAATATATGGTAATAAAATGTCGGTATGCCGACATTTTATTACCATATATTACGATATTATAGAACCATAAAGTTACAATTTAATGTAAAAATATTGCATCACAATGTAGGCACATAAGGCACATTACATTATAATGTCACTATATGATGGTATAATTTTGTCACAAACCTTACAATTTCATGCTATGGCATGATAGTGTCGATTTATGATAATCATAGTAGGGCCTACCATAATATGGAATTATAATGACAATATATGGTAATAAAATGTCGGTATGCCGACATTTTATTACCATATATTGTTTTTATACCCCAGCATGACACTGAAATGGTGGGATATTCCACATTATGCCATACAATGATGGGATGGAGCACTACAGTGTCAGGATGTGTTACCTTAATAAAAGAATAATACTATAATACCATATTAATACTATATTGCACTAGTAGCTGTAGTGTAAAAATATTACATAAACATCATTGTATAGGGGCCTATGGTATTGGAACATTGCTAAGATGTTGTGTCCTTGGGCAAGGCATTTCACCCTCAAATGCTTCACTTGACTCAGGTGAAAATGAGTACCTGGTAGGACATAGATGGCAATGTGTACGATCAGTTCAATGCGCCGAAACGGCTCCAAGACTGTATGCTCTCCGTGAAGTGGAAATGGCACACGAATGAACAGGTCCAGTGACCAGGGTGTAAAATGTAAAGTCGGATGATAGGTCTTCAGACTTGATATCAAACTATAAACCTGCACCTTTACCCTTTAGGGGCCTATGGTATTAAATGTTATCAGCATACTGTCACAATAGGATTCTATATTTTCAGAATATGGAGTTATGGTATTAAGATATGATACTAATTCCCCACAACATGCTATTATAATGTATATATATGACATTAACTAGTCGATATATGAAATTTGATTTAACTTTATATGACAGTGTGAGTTCTGGTAATAAAATTATATGTGGAGATCTTGTATTCAACATCAGCATATAATGTCAGAATATGGCTTTTTAAAGTGTGAATATATCAATATAATTGGCAATACAGTAGTGAATAGAACCTGCTGTGAGAATCCACTCTTAGCAGCCAACCTCCTATGCGAGGCCACTTGGTCATTCCCAAAAATGACATTTTGTATATAAATGAACCTCCTATGTGCAGCCACCTATATTAAAAGGCCACTTTAACTGTGTCGCAAGGGTGGCGTGATCAAGTTCTGCTGAAGGCAGATCAAAACGTTGCAATTGCAATCGTTTCACACTAAGTTTTAAAGTGAGTAAAATTTTAGTATCATAGATCAAAGCCATTATAATGACATGATATTGCTGTATTATGGATATTCGTGACACTTAAATATCCGCATATGTTATTATATAATGTGAGATATTAGTAATATAATTGAGGGATGTATTGCATATTATAATGTTCTATATCAGGTTTGCTATAGTGTGGAAATATGGTATTGTAATATCAGAATAAGATTTCAAGTAAATATCGGAATGTCACTTTAATGTGACGATATGGCATGATATATTAGATTTTGACATAATATATATATCTATACCACTCATGGCTTTAATGTGGCATGGATATAAGATGACACCAAGGTCATTTAAGGGTCATCTCAAGGTCAAGGTCAAATACACTTTTTTCTTCTTAGGTGGCTACCGAGGATTCACATTGTTACGAACTTGGGCAAAATATTGGTTAAAAATTTACTTCGAAAGTAAAGGATTTCTGCCTTTAAAAACCATGTTCAGGTATGGATTATTCTAATTATTTTAACTTGTTTTTGGGCTTAGTAAGCGATTTCGAAGACGATGTATAGAAATAAAAAGATGTCTATTCTCAACAACTTAGGGAAAAAAAGGCACTGGATTATACGCATATTTGTCATATTTTTGTCACATTTTTTCAAATGTTTTTTTACTAATCCTCTTATGATCCTTGATAAAAAATATTGTTTTCAAGTTTATTATAATAAAGCTATATAACCTCCACATTATTTTTGATTTTTAATTAGGTTTTTTTTCTGTGTATTATAATGTTGATTGACTGGAAAAATTGACAATGTAAGGGTGAATTTAGCGGCCATTTTGAAAATAATCTGTAGCTCTAGATCAAATAATATTGTCCTAAGGTATATCAGAGTAAATTAGCTATATTACATCCAGATTGTTTCTGATTTTTAATAGAATGTTTTTTGTTCATAATAATGTTGATTAACTGGTAAAATTGACAATTCAAGGGTGAATTTTGCGGCCATTTTGAAAATACTCTGTAGCTCTAGTGCACACACATGAAAGCCGACAACCGGTCGGGGTTTCATTATAAGAGGTCTGAGAATACATCTAGCAAGGTTTTAGGTATGCACAGAAAAGTCGACACGAAAACCTTAAATAAGCTCTTTTCTGATTCCTGGCCAACTGACTATACCTGCAGGTCACGCGTGTGTAGGCCTACATGCAGTGTACAGGTGTACGCGCTGCTACTGCTAAGTGGCCTGATCAGAGCTAGTAGTTGTCATCTTCACTTGGCCAGGCTCCCGCGAGTGCATACCGCAGGAGCCTGGCCGTATCGAGTACTACAATCAGTTATTCTGTCTACGTGGTCATCTTGGGGTGTGTCTGAGATTCAAACCTAATTGGATGTTTCAGATTTATAAATGTGTCATAAAAGGTCGCGAAGAATTGACCTCTTGTTCATCTCTCAAACACCGTCACATGTTTCCGTTGCTAGATAGACAAGTTGGGAAAATCTCATTTGGACAGTGACGTGTACCGCCATTCAGGGAGCTGGGAACACAATGACATCAGCGTGAGATTCTGAGCTTATCTACCTATCTGATCTATCATACCAACGGGAACAAGCAGGCTATGTTCTCAGTCAGCTGTCAACGCCTGGTCAAGGGCTCTCTGATTGGCCGGTCTTGCGACGCGCGACATTTAAGGTATCTGGTTATTTAAAATAGTTGGACTGTATGCTCGATAAAGCAAGGTATCGCACTGCGTGCACGTGGGTAAGGTAACTTGTTGTGGAAGATGGTAGTAGTAGGCGTACACCTCGGCAGCCCACGTGACACCCGTTTGATACCTGCCTTTAGACCAAAGGTTTCAAATGTAATTTGAAACCTCTGATTTTCATTTGATACCCCTGTTGCGTTATTAGCACATGGCTAAATTAGTGTTATGAGATCACTACAACCCAGGATGTGGTAATAATATATAATTTACTGGCCGCAATCTATGACAAAAAAATTCTTAACTCTTATTAGGAGAAGTATGTAAGGTCTCAAATATATCACATCGTCAAAGACGTTGTGAATTTAATTTCAACGTTATCGGAAAATCGCCGCTTTCCTCCCCGGGCCTCATATTTATAAACAGGAACGGTCAACACAGCTAAATTTGGCCGATTGACATGTTTTAGATCTTTGCGGAACATCGTGAATATCGCCAAAATACACAGGCAACATTCTTGAGATGTTCGTGGCTTGTGTAGTGACACAAACGAAGGGATTTTAAACCCTTTCAAAGAAAAAACAAATCAACATCGGACCCTTCATCCAGTCTCTCAGGGGGCAGGTTTTATGGTCAATCCCAATTGATTTAATGTCCTGGTTGTCCGAAATTGTATGAACATTACGAAATACCAACTTATCGGGTAGGCCTACACATCTCTTTCAAATGGAGGGTAGAGAAAGATAATATATAGATTTACGATGATATAAGCCAAAATAACACAATTTTAAACTTTGAAACTTCTCAAGTTTAAGGCACTTGGGAAAGGGCCTTTAATATCTCTAGAATCATTTATACTATCAATATAAATTGTGTAGGTCCCCTGCTTAAATAAAAACTTCGTAACAGTATTTTAACGACAGTCTCCCTTCAAGATACTTTATATCTTTACATTTGGACTATCAGTGAGCTAGTAAGCTTATTTAAGAACAAATAAAGCGAGCGTCAGAAACAACTTCTACAATTCGCTATCTGCAATTGCAAAAGTAAAATAAGTCATTACGTCAGGTTACTAATTTCGGCCATTGGAAGACCATTAAGTGAGATCAAACAAACATATTTTATTTGTTTTTTTTTGTTACGTATCGGACACCGTAATTAGATATATCACTTTCAATAAACAAAAGGTAGTTTATCAAATAATTTAAACTAAGTTTTACAAATCTTAATTAATTCATCCACTTAAAGTTGTGTTAACAAATATTTGGCACAGTACTTATTAATAAATAAACATTATTTTTCACCTTGGGCTTTTGCGTGTGGCAGCATTCTTTTTTGCATTTGTGGTCTCTCTCGCATAGTACAGTACACAACCCAACATACCAACGTCAACAATACAATTATCTGCAAATTATATATCAGACAAGCGTGTTAGTGAAAAATACCTCGAATTGAATTTGTGACCATAGCATACCCCAATCCACAGTTGGTGAAAATATATTAGGTTATGCTTAATTTGAGAGCTCTGTCAATTGTCGTGTAATGTCAGAAAGTGAATCATTGACAAATACTAATGGATCAAATATGATAATTTCAGCTTGCATCCGATTAAAATGAAAAGAAAGCTTAAAGCTTTTTGATCTCCATACTTTCCATAACCTAATTTTAAATCAAACATCGACAGTCCTACTCAACCTCTTAGCTCGTGCAGTATCAACACATTTTATTGTTTTTTAGTTGCAATCTCCCGATATACAAGGGATCTTTCTCACTCACTTTCACCAAATGTATTTTTTTAGACTTTTGATATATTGAAAGTATGTCAAGAATCCACTATGTAACTACAACCAACCCAAAAGTAGCAGTTTCCCGAACAAAATCAACTTTTTCGCCAATAAGTGATCCAATAAGCTGATAAGTTCATTGTTCATTTTGAACAAATAGACCTACTACTTCGTCAATAGTCTCAAAACATCAGCACGCATGTGGAGAGCAGAATTAAGTAGGGTACACAGTTTACTAGTTCATATGCCAGCACCTCAGAAAACAGGTGATACTCTCTGTGACTAAAACAAAGTTCAATTAAATGTTGGTACAATTTTCTAACTCGATGTGCTTAAATCAAGCACCCATGATCATGGCATTACCAGTGCGAGACAGGACCGCAGCATTTCACAATATACATTGCTAGTGACTTGCTTGTCATTCATGGATTATCTGGTGCTGACACCATTGCAGCATCACATCGGATGGGTAAGGCTATAACAACAAAAGTTGCAAGGAAAGGCCAATTCTCTCTCGGTGCAATTGGTGAAATTGAAGAGGTTGTCGAGTCATGCAAATCAATGACAGGGTGTAGATTAAAGTTATGGAAGTTAAAAACAGAAAAGAGTGGGTAATCTTCTCTAAAGTTGTGTACCCTACCTCCGATATATAAAGCGTTTTTTGAAAATGTAAAAAGATCAAGTGGCAATTTGGCAATCGCTATCTCTCCACATACAATGGTCCCATGTGTAACTATGGCTGGGAGCCTGACCACCAAGTGGTAATGATTTCACGTACTGTATTAGTGCAAGAGCATTGGTGAAAAAAACACAGGCACCTGGAATAAAATTGCAGAAAGCTGATTTTTTCAGGAATGATACCTGGACATCTCCCCAGACGAATTCCGAAGATGCCCCCAAAATCCCCCTTGTGCATTTTTTTTAATTCAAGATGGCCGCCACCATGTAACGCCATTTTCGAAAAACAGGGGTATACCCTAATTCTTCACCTTTGTAGTTAGGAAAAAAATATTTTGGTGTCTCTACTTATGTTTTAAGGCACAAAGAGTTGATACAGATGATCAGGAATGATATCAGCACTTTTCTCAATACCAAAAATCCAAGATGGCCGCCATATTGTTCTGATTATGTTAAGCGATCTCTTAAAAACACACGAAAATATGAGATATCTATCTCGTTGTTGAACCTAAAATGTATTTTTTGGCCAAACCCATGGAATATAACACTTATTTAGATCACCATTATTTTATTATATTGAATTGATCAACATAAATCCCACATAGTAGTTAATTAAAAATAACACCAGGTAACGCCATTTAAAAAAAAGGGTTATACCCTAATCCCCCACTTTTGAAGTTAAAACAATGATTTTCGTGTCTCTACCTATGTTTTAAAGTACAAGGAGTTTATCCAGATGATCAGAAATAATATCAGTACTTTTCTTAATACCACAAATTAAAGATGGCCGCCATAATATTTTGTTAAGCGATCTCTTAAAAAACCCGAAAATATGCGATAACTATCTCGTTGTTGAAACTAAAATGTATTTTTTAGCCGAACCCATAGAGTCTGGAACATATTTAGATGACCATATTTTATTATATTGTGTTTATCGACATGAATCCCACATGGTAGTTATAGTTAATTCTACCATGGTGGGTGACGCTTTGGAGTGTTTTCGAACTGCTTTCCCACTAGAAATGTAGATTGAGATTTGTCAAGTTAACAAATTAATCTCAGGTAAATAATGAAATTATTGCGTTTCAATCATCCGAGCTGTCACAGTTTCTACATGTTTGGCCAATACAAAAAGAGCACATCGTTGTACAATATAGTCTAGATTTGTGAGATCCCCCCCCCCCCCTTGAACAAGCCACTCTGCACCCGCAACTCACTCTTTTTAGAACTCTTTCTGGGGCGACTGCTCTTTCAGTTTGCGTTGGTTACAAACGACCATGATATAAAATCCGTTCCCAGACTGTAGATTCCACACCCTCCTGTACAGCAAAATATGCTCTGTATCATAATGGAGTTTAAACACGAGGCATTCATCCAATGCTGTTTTAATATGGGCTGACCGTCTTCGACGTTGGCACAAAAATTAAACAGAATTGGATTAATGCCCCGTGTTGGCTGGGGCAGTAGGTGACGTTGAAGGGAGGCTTTCTAGCAAAAATCAATTACAAGATAAGGACTTGCGCCTCACACGTTACATGTACATGACATCTTTGATAATCGTCCTGTAACAATGCTCTTTTAAATACTTACTTTTGTCCTTGATCTGCGAATGTCAATATGTTTAATATCATGAAATATATCATTTAAATATCAAGATATTATATTTTGAATATTAGGATATATATATTTCGTAATGAAGTTATGGCATTGTATGGTGTTGTAATGAGATGATTTTACATCAGAATATCGGAATATGACATTAAATTAATTGATGTCACAGTTTATCGTCAGGATATGATCTCTTTGTGTCACGATAATATGAGGACAAGAAACATTAACGTCATGGTATGGTTTTGTAATGTCCAAATATTGCTCTTTATTATAGTAAAATGACGTTATGATGTCTGGATACAGCTTTCTAAATGCAGGATATGGTGGTTTAGCATCATTAAATATCATGATATAGCATATTAACATCACAATATGACATTTTAGTGTAAGAGGAAATGAAAGTAAAAGAGGGCAAGGCCACATGCTGTTCAAAGAGCATGTGTCTTAACGCTATCTAATTACTTTTCATTTATTGAATCTTCCGAAGTGCTATTGTTGTTGGCAGTTTTGGAGTACCGGTATTTGAGCAATGTGCAGGCCTTTACTTTCTGAATTATATTGCGATATATATGTTGAACTGACATGTGCCAGCCTGATATTGGAATGTTCTATGTCGATTCTGTATTACCATATGGTAACGTGCGTCTGTCAATATAATGTTATTGAAATGTTATACCTTGACATGACAATATAATATCCTGACATTAAAATCATGCCATATCCAGACTTCAAAGTGACAAAGCCTGACATTCTATGGTCACATTAAAATATTGTAGTGTCATATTCAGTCCTTATAATGTCACATTAGAATGCCGCCAAGCCCGCCATATCTTGATTTGATAATGTCATAACCTATCATAAAAAATTGAATATCTTGACATTCAAATCTTATTGTGTGATATAAAAGGACAAAATTTGGACATTATAATATCATGACGTTAAAGTGTCATATTCTGATAAATTACAATCCAATATCCTGGCATAAATATGCCAGATCCTGACTTCGAACTGTTTATTATACAATATTCGATATCAAATAGCATGTTTGTCATTATAATGACACACCATCACATTACAATGCTATATTGTGACCTCAATGTGTCATTTCATCAATGTATAAAGTCACATCATAATATTCAAGTACCATATCCTAATATTCAAATGTCATATCCTTACATTTAAATGTCATAGTGATGTTAAAATGATATATCACGAAATTGTAATGCATTTCGTGATAATATGATGTATATATTTTCATTTTAATACAGCAACGTGATGTTTAGCCACTATATACTGCCTTTATAAAGCTGTATTGAGCCATCATAACGTGATTTTGCTATATTAAACACCAATGTTTGGACATTATATTACATATCATGATATTAAAGTGTCATATCCTGATATCATATTCATATATCCTGACATAAAACTATCATATCCTGACGTTAAACGTGTTCAATCTGGTGTAATATTGTACTTAGCTCTGTTATTATGTACATTTACAATAATAATCACAACTAATACTCAACCAAAATCGAAAAACATTTTATATAGGCCTACTATATAAAATACCTACATTGGAATTAGTCGCTGTGTTTGAAACTGGAATTTCTTACGCTATCTCAAGCTTCAAATGAATGAAAAATACCCTTATATTTAAAGACGAGAGATGTTAGAATTTTTAATCAATGATTTCTGCCATATGATATTTTGTAAATTTGATCAATCTATATCTATATTCCCATATGAAAAAGCAGTTGGACATCGCTTAATCGTGACATCTGCGCTAAAAGAGCTAACCAATATGGCAGCCATGTTGGATTTTGTGTTGATAAGCACATTCTATTTTAAAAACTGGTGATGGAAATATATTCTAGATTCCATGGCCCTGAAAAAAAAGTTTCAACAACATGATGATTATGGCATGTACATGATTTTCTGAGGGGGGGGGGGGGAAACGCTTCACATAATGGTCGCCATCTTGGATTTGTGGAGATAAGAAAAGGAATGATATCATTTCTGATCCTGTTGATGAGCTTTTTGTGTAGAGGCACCAAAATATTTTTTTTTAACTGCAAAAGTGAGGAATTGTGGTATATTCCTGTTGACGTTATATGGTGTTACATAACATTAAACTACCGGTATGTGGGATTTATGTTGATAAATTCAATATAATAAAATATTGTTGATCTAAATAAGTGCTAGACTCCATGGGTTTAGACAAAAAATACATTTTAGGCTCAACAACGAGATAGTTACCTCATATTTTCGTTTTTTTAATTAAGAGATCGCTCAACATACTCAGTATATCAATATGGCGGCCATCTTGGATTTTTGGTATTGAGAAAAGTACTGATATCATTTCAGATCATCTGGATGAAATCTTTGTGTCCTCAAACATAAGTAGAGACACCTGAATATTTTTTCGAACTGCAAAAGTGAGGAATTATGGTAAACCCCTGTTTTTTTCGAAAATGGCGTTACATGGTGGCGGCCATCTTGAATTAAAAAAAATGCACAAGGGGGATTTTTGGGGCATTTTCGGAATTCGTCTGGGGAGATGTCCATGTATCATTCCTGAAAAAATCAGCTTTCTGCAATTTTATTCCAGGTTCAACCCTAATGCTCTTGCACTATATATACTGGAACAGATCTTGCACCCCAGTCTATTCTAAAGATAATTTGGTGCAGTTGTAAACGTTCGAGTTGTCACACTGCACGTTCTAGTTGCTCAAAAATGGGATGTATCATATTATTTTGTCTTTTCAGGGGTGGTACCATTGAATAAAAGTAATAAAACCGAGACTGGTGCTCCAAACACGTATGGCTACGTTTTATTATAAAACATAATAATATTTCACTTTTGTTTTGCCTTTTTTATCCATTCTCTACCTGTTATATCGTTTTTAGACATTATTGTGTCTGATTAAATAAAACATTATTTAAATGTAATATAATTTAATTCAAGATATACATCCTTTATATCATACCGAGTGGTCATAACCACAACTTCAGAAGTTATAGTGAGAATACTTATTTCATGGGGTTTTAGTGGCCATCTTGTATTTGGAAAAATGCCACCGGGTAAAATTTTACACAATTATTACATTAGGGTTATTTGGACTTGAATCAACTATAAAAAAACTTTCTACCCCATTTCCACCTGGTGGGTCATATACCCGAATTTCCTCTTGACTACTACATGCCTATAAAATGTATGTGTATTTTTAATTTAATATTGGTGACGCTGAACCGTCAATATGTAACCTTGAAATAATAATAAAATCGATGGTATTCTCCAATACTATGATAATCAATCGTCAAGGAGCGAATTCTAAAAGGACATTTTAAAACGAAATGAGTAACCAACTAGTAACCAAGGTCTGACTTGATATGATAGTAGCTTAGACATCATAAAACAACCCCGGCAGATGGTGTATACAATGACACTGCGGTATCATTTTTTGTGGGAAGGGTTTATTGTATGGTACTGCCTGAACAATAAGAGTATGTGGACAACATGGGCAATATATTTGCTAATACTAGACCAAGTTTTAAACATCCGGTACCAAAACGTAATATTTTTAGTAGTTGATATACATATTGCTCCATTAATTATCAAATTAAATAACGGTCACAATGTCATGCCGCAGTGATCTGAGCAAGTGTTTTGTCATCATACTATGTTTACTTCAATATCATTCGTTCAACAATAAACATATAACGGGTTGAATTGATGTGTGTTCAATAGAATGTACCGTTAAATTAATGTGTGGCTTTTAAAATCTGGATGTGTATTGCATGGCGTAACCTGAAACATGGGATATACAATGTTGGGTGACTGTTGACCCATCGTCTTCGACGTTGGCCCAATACTCACCCAACATTGTGTGTTTGCTACCATTGTCTACTTATTCGCATTGTTTTAAGTGTTTGTGAGGAGCAGGCCCTTCTATATCATGTATATTTGAGAATGGATAGTAATTAAATCGTGAAGAAACTGTGACACCGTGGGGAAGAAAATGTGATATATAAATGATAAATCACAACTAAACGATGTTTAAGGTAAATGTGAACCGTAAGTTTACTACCAAATGCATGTAATTACCAGATTTGATTTGGTTTGTTTTGATTTAAACTCAAAATAAGATCCCTTTTGATAAAAAGCGCCTTTCATTTGATGAAAACATTAGAGTACATCACATAAAACAAATCTCAAATATATAAATAAATTGAAATATCTTACCCTTGTACACATAGGTTTTAGTTGTACATCATGTAGGCCTGCTGTGTTAAAGTTCATTGTGGTCCTCGATCTGTTCATGCACTGTTACTGTAAAGATGAATGGATTGTAAATCGGCTGTGTAATTTCAATAAGTGCAAAATATTGTTGATCCTCAATCGCCTTCGAATCCATTTTATGTGTTTTATTAGGTAAATAAAACAGTTATACATATATATACCCCCTTGAACATGCATAAGCTTATCGTTGAGGTAAAGAGACACGTATTGGGAACTAAAGACAGTGAGTGAAAACTAGCGGTCACAATCTTAGCACGTCATTAATTTATCTTTAACAATTGAGTTATAGACTACCTAAAGTTGCGTCTTGCTCCCGCGACCCATAACTTGTACCCTTTTAGCGTGGGCAAATCTTGGTGTTTAACATTGTTGAAACACACATTCGTCCCCAATAACTGTGATTTAAAGGTGATCTATCACCTCTTATATAGTTTGAATAAATTTGTGACAAATAAATCAAAGTTGCCACAAGATGGGGCACAAGTGTTTCCTTATATGGGGGTGATTGGCTATCATGTGACCCTCTGAGAGGGTCACATGATAGCCAAGCACCCCCATATATGGGGTGATTGGCTATCATGTGACCCTCCGAGAGGGTCACATGATAGCCAATCACCCCATATAAGGACATAATTATTGATACCATATAAGGGGTGATAGATCACCCTTAAACGGCTAATAAAATGAAATATAAAGGGACTAGAGTCGTGCCTAGCGGTGTAAGGGTTATACCTTCTTTGTTCGGTATAATGCAATATTCATACAATAAAAAAAGTCAGCTTTAACGACCCTGGTACGTGGGTCAAAGGTCAAGCTTCCCACACAGTGTTTAATCTGAAAAAAAATCCGATTTCGTCAGATTTCGCTTCCTTTCACTTTGGTGCTCAATGCTTAATGACAACATTCTAAGGGCCAATCTAACCACGTTTGTCTCTAGCTACCCCCTCCCCTCTCCTAATGTGACACACCATACTTACGCTTAAGCTGCCGTTTGTGAAAAACAGTTCCGAAAATGGTATGTATTTTGAACTAGGCCCTCTTATGCGGAAAAAAGGTCCAGATTTCCCGGATCTTCCTAAATACTCTCGCACCCATTTCCAGAAAAGACACAAATCCTTCTAACCCCCCTGTGTCCATCCGAAAATCTCACATAGCAGTTATACATCATGTCACACATAGCGAAAACATTGTGTGCTTCCAATTTATCAACAGAATTACACCCTTGGATTTCGGATCATTTAGGGTGGTGCATGAGACCATAGATACAGATATAATTTATTTTGGTTTTATTTCGGTAAAAATAATCAAGTATGGCTGCCATTTGTTCACGGTCAAACGTAAATTTGATATATATCGACAGAATAATACCAGGTTTCTGATTTGTGTGTCTAATATAGGATCGACCTGGTGGCATTAATAACGAAATAATTTCAACACAGTTTCGATGCCAGTTTTCAAGCGTCTGCAACATATCGCAATGCTCAGTTAATGGACTCGCTGCTGTCATATTTCAGTTCTAAACGCCACATTGTCTTCAGTGAACCAGTTATAACTGTTTTATACTGCCACAGTACATTTTTTCTTGCCCTGACTTCCACTCCAATGAATCTACTCTGACTTGAATCACACGACAGAGCGCTGCGCCCCCTCCACCCCCGCACCAACTACAGCAGCCTGCACAAAACCAGTCATCATGTCACCACTCAGTGAACGAAACCTCGTATTCCTATTTTGTATCTGTTTCAATTGCTTAATAAAAATATGTTTATACAAGAAGAGGGTGTAAATAAAAAACATTATATAATAATTTTATTCAATGTGGTGATGATTAAGTGCTGGGTCAATGTCAAAAGCAGTGGCCCAACAGCAAATCATCACCGATTACTATTTATTGTACAAAATATTTTGTCGCACATTCCAAGCTGTCTGTACAAATAAAATGAAATGAATCGGGCTTTAGGCCACCTTTGTGCACATATAGGCTAAACTGGGCCAGGAGAACCTCCTGAGGATGGTGAGATGATTGAGATGACACTGTCCTCCAGACACAGGATTCGAAATTCGAGCCCTGGCGGTCTGAGGCCGAGCACGCTACCTCTCGGTCACGGAGGCTCCCCACAATACTGACTTTCACACATGGATGGGGAAGAAACATTTTTTGTTTCTTTGAAACCGCCGAGACCGGGAACCGAACCCCGAACTCTGGCGTGAAAGGCAGCGGTGCTAACCACTACCCTAGGGCCCCCGCCCCTGTCTGTACAAACCAAGTCAGTTTATATATTATATGTGGGTTTAACATTATGAGACACAATTTGTCTTCATCCCCTAAAGTATAAAAGTTGATGTCTTGTATTGTGACATAAATAAAATCATACAGTCCTTTTCTCAATTCATCGTAGCGTGAACATTGCCATTTAAAGTGAAATTGATTCTCTATCTCATTACTGTCAGATACATCACAAACTCTCAATTCTATACCTTTTGCCTGTATATCTACCAGTTTCAATGACCAAGGGAAGCACGCCTAAACGATGCTGAGCTAACAAAGATCTTTTGGATTTTGATAAATTACACGTCAAATAACTTTCTTCTTTATATTCTACTTTGTGTTTAAAGGGACTGGCCCAGGCTAAAATCATAAAAAAATCGGTGATTTTATTTCGGGTTCTTAATATGACCATATGATGTAAACATGTACATAGACTAGAACTGCAAATTTTTATAATTTTTGTGCTGCGCACTTACCAGTTAGACTAGATATAGAGACGAAATTCCCGCATTTCTTATTTTTGACATGGTTGTCAATAATTACAAATCAGGAATTTCGTCTCTATATCTAGCCTAACTCGTGAATGCGCAGCACAAAAATTATAAAAATTTGCAGTTCTAGTCTTTGTACATGCTTACATCATATGGTCATATTAAGAACCCGAAATAAAATCACCGATTTTTTTATGATTTTAGCCTGGGCCAGTCCCTTTAATATAAGTACGGAGTTTCGGGAATGATGTCAACGATTACCTCCACTGTAGGGCGCAAAGTTCATATAATTTAGTTTAAGTTTCTTTAAGGTCACAATAGTTTCGACTGTAAAATAAATCAGCCATGTCTAGTTTGCTTAACAAATATAAAATATCTTCCGACCAGTTATTATCTTTCTTCAGCCAGTCTCATTCAAATATTAGTTTTGTGAGTCGATCTGAGTGCACAGCACATAATCTATTCCATAAGCTCAATCTATTTAAACTAAGACAGTATGCTGGCACAATCCATCCCATATCACCACACATTCCGACAATCGGAGCTGTCCTTGTAGCCCAATAAAATATCTTATAGTTCTGTTGAACACTTTAATGTGTTTTATATATTTTTCATCTTTCCACACAGCTGAAGAATTTTCCAAAATTGGTTTACCATAACAATTATATAGTTTTGTGTAGGTTCTCAGGTGTCCAAATTTTGCCATGACCGAACTAAGAGCGCGACCTGCTGAGCTACTAAGGACATCAACACCCTGTACAAAATCTAAATGTTCATCGAATAAAAATCCTAAATATTTATAACTGTTAACAATAGACAATTTTTTTATCCAAATTTAAACTTGCGTGATGATCTATTAACACGTTTACGTCGAAAATGAACAATGTTTGATTTTTCATGATTAATTTGCATTTTCCATTTATAGCACCATCTGTGTGCCCGATCAAGCAACTTCTGCAGGTCCGACTCTGTGTTGCAAAAAATCACATTATCATCAGCATATAGAAGGCAACATAGTCGTCTTTAATTTATATCAACTCCCAAGTTTATGGGATTTAAATCATTAATTAAATCGTTTATATAAATATTAAATAATGTTGCTGATAATGAATCTCCTTGGCGTACGCCACTGTTAACTTCAAACCAGTTTGTTTTAAATTGATTTAATTTTACACAGGAACCAGTTTGTCTATATAATTGGTCTATTGCATTAAATATTTTACCATTTATTCCAATACTTAATAACTTGTATTTCAGTAAATCTCTGTCGACCCAGTCAAATGCTTTTTGCATATCTTAAAATGCGGCATAAACGTGATTCTAAAATGAAATGAATCGGGCTTTAGGCCACCTTTGTGCACATATAGGCTAAACTGGGCCAGGAGAACCTCCTGAGGATGGTGAGATGATTGAGATGACACTGTCCTCCAGACACAGGATTCGAAATTCGAGTCCTGGCGGTCTAAGGCCGAGCACGCTACCTCTCGGTCACTGAGGCTCCCCACAATACTGACTTTCACACGTGGATGGGGAAGAAACCATTTTCGTTTCTTTCAAACCGCCGAGACCGGGAACCGAACCCCGAACTCTGGCGTGAAAGGCAGCGGTGCTAACCACTACCCTAGGGCCCCCGCCCAACGTGTTTCCAGCTCAGTTTTCGTTACGTATTATAGATGTCGAACTAAAAAAAATTATCCAAGCATGACCTGTGGGCTCTAAATCCCGACTGTTCATCTAACAATATATTTCTTTCTTCTAGATAAGAAATTATTATTTTATTCAAAACTGTTGTATATACTTTGCTCATATAAGATAAAAGTGTTATTCCTCTGTAACCGAGTGGCATTCATGGATCTTTAAATGTACTTTTAGGAATAGGTGTAATTACACCCTTTAACCAAGCTGTTGGGACTATAATATTAGCAAAGCAAAGATAGAGCAGCTTATATAGTATAT
>OZ024917.1:14575146-14717646 GCA_964017125.1 Flabesymbios commensalis
ACCGTTCATCCACGTATCACACTATGCAAATCAGTAATTATAAAGATAATCATGGAAGGCGATAAGTGTAACATATATATTCTAGCATATTTTGAAACGGCAGAATCTGAGAATGGCTGGTCCTGTTCGATTAGATAAGCTATATATATAATGTTCTTATTATGCTCACAGATCACAAAAGTGTATACTGGTGAAACGTGATCTTACTAAATGCAGTGTACCGTAACGCACAATGCAATGTACCACAACGCACAATGCAATGTACCACAGCGCACAATGCAATGTACCACAACGCACAATGCAATGTACCACAACGCACAATGCAATGTACCACAGCGCACAATGCAATGTTCCACAACGCACAATGCAATGTACCACATCGCACAATGCAATGTACCACAGCGCACAATGCAATGTACCACAACGCACAATGCAATGTACCACAGCGCACAATGCAATGTACCACAACGCACAATGCAATGTACCACAACGCACAATGCAATGTACCACAACGCACAATGCAATGTACCACAGCGCACAATGCAATGTACCACAACGCACAATGCAATGTACCACAGGGCACAATGCAATGCACCACAGCGCACAATGCAATGTACCACAACGCACAATGCAATGTACCACAACATACACAATGCAATGTACCACAGCGCACAATGCAATGTACCACAACGCACAATGCAATGTACCACAGCGCACAATGCAATGTACCACAGCGCACAATGCAATGTACCACAACGCACAATGCAATGTACCACAACGCACAATGCAATGTACCACAGGGCACAATGCAATGTACCACAGCGCACAGTGCAATGTACCACAGCGCACAATGCAATGTACCACAGCGCACAATGCAATGTACCACAACGCACAATGCAATGTACCACAGCGCACAATGCAATGTCCCACAACGCACAATGCAATGTCCCACAATACACAATTGATTTTTCATACTGATCGGACTCCATAGGTACGAGCGTTGTTTTGTCGCTAATGCAACCAAACGATGTTTAAAGGGTGATCTATCACCCCTTATAGGGTATGAATAATTATGTCCTTATATGGGGTGATTGGCTATCATGTGACCTTCTCAGAGGGTCACATGATAGCTAATCACCCCATATATATGATATGGGGTGATTGGCTATCATGTGACCCTCTCAGAGGGTCATATGATAGCTAATCACCCCATATATGGGGGTGATTGGATATCATGTGACTTTCTCAGAGGGTCACATGATAGCCAATCACCCCATATAAGGAAACACTTGTTCCCGATCTTGTGGCAACTTTGATTTATTTCTCACAAATTTATTCATACTATATAAGGGGTGATAGATCACCTTTAAGGTAGCTGTGAACCGACCGTAAGTTTACTACTATATGCATGTAGGTCCTAATTAAAATATTTGATTTAGTTTGTTTTGATTTAAACTCAAAATGAGATCTTGTTGGTTTTGTTAGCCAACCTGTTATTCGCTTTTTGACTAATTCACACTTTCCCAAGTATTGAGGTAGTATAGTCTACTACGACTGTGTTTGAATTGGCTGGTATGACTCACAGGTGGGAATGGCATGTTCAGGGATATTACCGCGTTGTTTAAGTATACAGGCCCTTCTATATCATGTATATGTGAGAATGGATAGAAATTAAATCGTGAAGAAACTGTGACACCGTGGGGAAGAAAATGTGATATATAAATGATAAATCACAACTAAACGATGTTTAAGGTAAATGTGAACCGTAAGTTTACTACCAAATGCATGTAATTACCAGATTTGATCTGGTTTGTTTTGATTTAAACTCAAAATAAGATCCCTTTGGATAAAAAGCGCCTTTCATTTGATGAAAACATTAGAGTACATCACATTAAAACAAATCTCAAATAAATAAACAAATTAAAATATCTTACCCTTGTACAGATAGGTTTTAGTTGTACATCATGTAGGCCTGCTGTGTTAAAGTTCATTGTGGTCCTCGATCTGTTCATGCACTGTTACTGTAAAGATGAATGGATTGTAAATCGGCTGTGTAATTTCAATAAGTGCAAAATATTGTTAATCCTCAATCGCCTTCGAATCCATTTTATGTGTTTTATTAGGTAAACAAAACAGTTATGCATATATATACCCCCTTGAACATGTAGAAGCTTATCGTTGAGGTAAAGAGACACGTATTGGGAACTACAGACAGTGAGTGAAAGATAGCTGTCACAATCTTAGCACGTCATTATTTTTCTTTAACAATTGAGTTATAGACTACATTTTTAAAGCTGCATAACTGTTTTGTTTATTTCGATTGAAATAACCTAAAACGTAGCGCGATGTATATCACTGCATGTGATGATTTACGATAAAATAAAATAAAGTCTGATATTGTCTAGTAGCATTTTGACTATATTTTGAAATGTCCATGAGATACCTAATAAAAAAATGCAAATGTTTTTCAAGAAAATCACGAAAATCCAAAGAGCGAAAACGATGATTTACATCACTGAATTTGATGGTTATTCCGAGTACAATTTCTCACGGTCTGGGGGGAGCGTCTTAATGGCGGACCAAAGGCTCTGATGCTGGCCCACACTTAAAAGCACCATACTGAAATAGAGTTCTATTTTTTTAAGTCAGTGACATTCTCTATACCGGTACCGATATTAAACATGACATTACATGCAGATATCATCCATATCACACAAAGTAATAACTTCTAGATATGTCTAACTGATATGAGACAATACACGTTGTACTGTGAAATGTATCTATGATCACTTAAAAAATAACAATAATTTTAAAAGTCTTCCTCTCTTTTTTCTATGATGACCGTTATCTGCCACTTGGTACTTTTAATGTCCTGATTATATAGACAGTATGTCTCACTCCGCTGTGAGCAGGTTTGTTTTGGTGGGGCAACAATATTAAACAACAAACTTAAATCCTTAATAACTCAGTAACCGGAGCAGTAAAACAAAAAAGTAAAATACCATTCTCCATGGATTAATCGTTTGAATGAAATAAACAAAACAGTTATGCAGCTTTAACTACCTAAAGTTGCGTCTCGCTCCCGCGACCCATAACTTGTACTCTTTTAGCATGGGCAAATCTTGGTGTTTAACATGTTGAAACACACATTCGTCCCCAATAACTGTGATTTAAAGGTGATCTATCACCCCTTATATAGTTTGAATAAATTTGTGACAAATAAATCAAAGTTGCCACAAGATGGGGCACAAGTGTTTCCTTATATGGGGGTGATTGGCTATCATGTGACCCTCTGAGAGGGTCACATGATAGCCAAGCACCCCCATATAAGGACATAATTATTAATACCATATAAGGGGTGATAGATCACCTTTAAACGGCTAATAAAATGCAATATAAAGGGACTAGAGTCGTGCATAGCGGTGTAAGGGTTATACCTTCTTTGTTCGCAATAAGGCAATTTTCATACGATAAAAAAAGTCAGCTTTAACGACCCTGGTACGTGGGTCAAAGGTCAAGCTTCCCACACAGTGTTTAATCTGTCACTTTGGTGCTCAATGCTCAATGGCAACATTCTAAGGGCCAATCTAACCACGTTTGTCTCTAGCTACCCCCTCCCCCTCCTAATGTGACACACCATACTTACGCTTAAGCTGCGGTTTGTGAAAAACAGTTCCGAAAATGGTATGTATTTTGAACTAGGCCCTCTTATGCGGAAAAAAGGTCCAGATTTCCCGGATCTTCCTAAATACTCTCGCACCCATTTCCAGAAAAGACACAAATCCTTCTAACCCCCCTGTGTCCATCCGAAAATCTCACATAGCAGTTATACATCATGTCACACATAGCGAAAACATTGTGTGCTTCCAATTTATCAACAGAATTACACCCTTGGATTTCGGATCATTTAGGGTGGTGCATGAGACCATAGATACAGATATAATTTATTTTGGTTTTATTTCGGTAAAAATGATCAAGTATGGCTGCCATTTGTTCACGGTCAAACGTAAATTTGATATATATCGACAGAATAATACCAGGTTTATGATTTGTGTGTCTAAAATAGGATCGACCTGGTGGCATTAATAACGAAATAATTTCAACACAGTTTCGATGACAGTTTTCAAGATGGTCGCCGCTATTTGTGGTACTTTAGATGAAAGTGGGGAAAATCTTTGGTAATTTTTATCGCCAAGTATTCGCTGAAAGTATTTGCCCAGCATTCACCAAAAAGGCTTATTCTTGTTAGCTTATATTAGAGCGCAGAGAGGGTGTAAATGCAGGCATACATTTTATTTATTTTCGTGTTGCACTTTGCATGGCTACCACCTCAGTCTGCAGCCTGCTGCAGGACTGGGACGCCAGCCATGATGCTGGTATAATTTTATGTCCGAGCTGCTCCCTAAAACAGCTATTATATTTTACGCTGTGTATATGCCAGCAGCGTGTATTTAACCTTTTCACTACCATACATGACGGAAATTTCCGTCGTCATTCGTCAATGAACGTAACCATAAAATGACACAAATTTTCGTCAAATATATACTACATTTATGTATTTTTCGTCATTTGAAGCTGGAAATTGCGTTGGCAATTCCAGCTTCAAATGACGAAAAATAGAACTTGTACACCAGTATATCTGGATCCTGGCATGCACCCCGGCCTGGAAGTCAAAGGGTTAAGTGTTTCTTTGATATATACCTTATATTTAGCATTGTTCATATGACAGCATCTTGTCTATTACCAAACTACCCGCGTCTGCAACATATCGCAATGCTCAGTTAATGGACTCGCTGCTGTCATATTTCAGTTCTAAACGCCACATTGTCTCCAGTGAACCAGTTATAACTGTTTTATACTGTCACAGTACATTTTTTCTTGCCCTGACTTCCACTCCAATGGATCTACACTGACTTGAATCACACGACAGAGCGCTGCGCCCCCTCCACCCCCGCACCAACTACAGCAGCCTGCACGAAACCAGTCATCATGTCACCACTCAGCGAACGAAACCTCGTATTACTATTTTGTATCTGTTTCAATTGCTTAATAAAAATATGTTTATACAAGAAGAGGGTGTAAATAAAAAAACATTATATAATAATTTTATTCAATGTGGTGATGATTGAGTGCTGGGTCAATGTCAAAAGCAGTGGCCCAACAGAAAATCATCACCGATTACTATTTAATGTACAAAATATTTTGTCGCACATTCCAAGCTGTCTGTACAAATCAAGTCAGTTTATATATTATATGTGGGTTTAACATTATGAGAATTTGTCTTCATCCCCTAAAGTATAAAAGTTGATGTCTTGTATTGTGACATAAATAAAATCATACAGTCCTATTCTCAATTCATCGTAGCGTGAACATTGCCATTTAAAGTGAAATTGATTATCTATCCCATTACTGTCACATACAACACAAACTCTCAATTCTATACCTTTTGCCTGTATATCTACCAGTTTCAATGGCCAAGGGAAGCACTCCTAAACGATGCTGAGCTAACAAAGATCTTTTGGATTTTGATAAATTACACGTCAAATAACTTTCTTCTTTATATTCTACTTTGTGTTTAATATAAGTACGGAGTTTCGGGAATTATGTCAACGATTCCCTCCACTGTAGGGCGCAAAGTTCATATAATTTAGTTTCAGTTTCTTTAAGGGCACAATAGTTTCGATTGTAAAATAAATCAGCCATGTCTAGTTTGCTTAACAACTATAAAATATATTCCGACCAGTTATTATCTTTCGTCAGCCAGTCTCATTCAAATATTAGTTTTGTGAGTCGATCCGAGTGCACAGCACATAATCTATTCCATATTCTCAGTCTATTTAAACTAAGACTGTATGCTGGCACAATCTATCCCATGTCACCACACATTCCGACAATCGGAGCTGTCCTTGTAGCCCAATAAAATATCTTATAGTTCTGTTGAACACTTTAATGTGTTTTATATATTTTTCATCTTTCCACACAGCTGAAGAATATTCCAAAATTGGTTTAACATAACAATTATATAGTTTTGTGTAGGTTGTAAAGTCCACATTTCTCAGGTGTCCAAATTTTGCCATGACCGAACTAAGAGCGCGACCTGCTGAGCTACTAAGGACATCAACACCCTGTACAAAATCTAAATGTTCATCGAATAAAAATTCTAAATATTTATAACTGTTAACTATAGACAATTTTTTTATCCAAATTTAAACTTGCGTGATGATTTATTAACACGTTTACGTCGAAAATGAACAATGTTTGATTTTCCATGATTAATTTGCATTTTCCATTTATAGCACTATTTGTGTGCCCGATCAAGCAACTTCTGCAGGTCCGACTCTGTGTTGCAAAAAATCACATTATCATCAGCATATAAAAGGCAACGTACTCGTCTTTAATTTATATCAACTCCCAAGTTTATGGGATTTAAATCATTAATTAAATCGTTTATATAAATACTAAATAATGTTGCTGATAATGAATCTGCTTGGCGTACGCCACTGGTAACTTCAAACCAGTTTGTTTTAAATTGATTTAATTTTACACAGGAAACAGTTTTTCTATATAATTGGTCTATGGCATTAAATATTTTACCATTTATTGCAATACTTAATAACTTGTATTTCAGTAAATCTCTGTCGACCCAGTCGAATGCTTTTTGCATATCTTAAAATGCAGCATAAACGTGTTTCCAGCTCAGTTTTCGTTACGTATTATAGATGTCCAACTAAAAAAATTATCCAAGCATGACCTGTGGGCTCTAAATCCCGACTGTTCATCTAACAATATATTTCTTTCTTCTAGATAAGAAATTATTATTTTATTCAAAACTGTTGTATATACTTTGCTCATATAAGATAAAAGTGTTATTCCTCTGTAACTGAGTGGCATGCATGGATCTTTAAATGTACTTTTAGGAATCGGTGTAATTACACCCTTTAATCAAGCTGTTGGGACTATAATATTAGCAAAGCAAAGGTAGAACAGCTTATATTATATAGTTTAGCCTATATGTGCACAAAGGTGGCCTGAAGCCCGATTCATTTCATTTCATTTTTTTATATAGTATACAGATTACCGGTCTAAGCTTTAATATTTCATCAGGGATCGTGTTTTCTCCGGGTGCCATAATTATTTGATTTTAATTCTTGTACTGCTCATTATTAGTTATTAGGCGCATGATTGTATAAATTACTAAATTCACGTTGCCATTCATTTAGTACTTCATCAGTGGTATTAACGACACCTTCTGACATATTTACTTTCATGGGAATAATATTTTGTTTCCTTGGGCCCAAACTCTTAACGTGTTGCCAGAATTCATTACTCCGTCGCCATACATTCGCTGGAAACTAATATGCATATGCATATGCATATGCGTATGCATATGCATATGCATATGCATATGCATATGCATATGCATATGAATATGAATATGCATATGCTTGGCAAACTTGTCACAAGCATTTGCACTACATTCACTGAGAGCATTCGCCGTAGGCCATTTTCTTCGGTGAGAGATATCCACAGCTCCGGAAGATCCCTCTTTCGCCATTGAGAGATAAATCATAGCAGACGAACAATAATGTATCATTCTATGTTACAAGAAGGCTCCACTGCCGCGGTTTACTTCCGCTCACAACGAATAACTATTATATCGGCTGCTTCGTCAACATGACAAGTCAACAGCTGGTGTTGAAGACAGATTACAGAGAAGCTGCTGCAAAGTTTTTTTTTTCCTAGGAGATGTCCAAAATGTGTCAAGTATCATAATATTTAAATTTCAGTTGATATTTCATTTAATTCATCCCCTCTAGCACGTCGCACTCTTTTCCTGTTTTTTTTTGATAATTCACGATAGCTGTCGAATACAACATTCATACTAGTCCTGGAACAAATTGAAGTACCTGTAGAAAGGACACACTAATCACTGTTTCGAATGTTTCAAAAGACAACTATTTTTTTAATGACATAACTTTTCACATGAAATCCAAAACAACTGCTAAATATCAGCCAGTAAACAGGGTAGAAAGCATCCACGCATAATATATAAAAGGCGGGTTTTCATACGGGCCTGGCCGTTTAAAAAGGGCCGGTGCTATGTAATAATGCGTGGACGTCATGGCTAGAAAAACTGAATAATTAATTGCTGAGAGTGAATTACATTATATACTATACTTTCTAGTGATCGCATTTATTTTCACTTCATGTGATGTAATAATATAGTGTAACTATAACCACACCTTTACTCCTCGTCATGCGTAAAAAATGCCACGGTAAAAAAAATATTTTTATATGTTCAATGGAGCTCGACAAATATATCTATAACTTAGCCGCATCATTAAGACATCGGTTGTATCAATCACATCTAAAATGACGAAAATATCGTTCATTTTTTGTTAATACATCCCTTTTGACACTCGTAATCAGGTTGGTCAAATAAAAAATTAAATACGCCATAGTTGAATATCTTATTATTGAATTAAATTACTAAAAAAAAAAAAAAATTATAAAAAACATGTTTTTCTGAGCATAATGACAATGGTGTGCAAATGAATTTTGCTACACACATGGCTGAAAGTTTTAAACCTTTTCATTCGTCAATGTCGGTATTCGTCTGTGATCAAAAATATACAATTGTATTTTAGTTACCATAGGGTAATGATTGAATATGTATAATAAGTCAAATAATCAACAATATAAATTCAGAACCAAATGCATTGGTGATATAAAAGTAGAAAGGGTTTCTGGATGATTTTTGCTAAAACAGGTCAACGTTATTGGGTTGCATACTTTTGACAATGAGTGTACGGAAGCAAACGCTTTTTCTGACCCTCACGACAGTTGTCATTTTTCTTTCTATCATATCTAATTTATCAATTATGTCTTCGTCCATAAAATGTATTTTTGCTTGATTGTACGTTTATATTACTAACAATGAATATTGAAACCCAAGCGTGACTTTTTAAAACTGTATTCAAATAAAACAGACACATTTCTGATATAATCACTCATGACGTGATTCAGACAGGTGTTTTTAAAAAGACGTCCGCTAATAAGCTCACGGCCACATCGACCCTTTAAAAACGGCCAGACCCGTATTAAAAGCCACCCTTCATTCGAGTATGCTTCCTACCCTGGTAAAAAGAATGCATCATCGGGCAATGCTCCCTCTAATTGAGAACTCATGTAGGGTTTACAAGGGATGTCTCCCTCAAATAATGTTGAAACCAGAAGAATATCATGGCTAAATAGAGAAAAAGTATCCAAAAGTGTCAATTTTTGTTGATACAATATTAACATGCCCATTATTCGACCGAGACTCCGCTTTGAAGTGCATTTGTGCAGGTTTCGTTTTGCTATCGTAGAAAAAGTGTTTCCGTTCTTTGTTGAACACGATCGTTTCGAAATTCCTTGACCAGTCGAGCACAGTTCCCTTCCATATTTAGAAATAGCTGTCTTTAAACTGTTAATGTCGTAAGGATTGCCTTTCCTTTTCAAAAAGTTCAAAGGTTTAGCCTATTTTTGTTCAGTTGATTGGCTTTAATTACAATAAGCTCGCGATAAACCCTTGTTGATTCACAATGATTCATTGACTGATCATTCATCATTTATCTGAAGTTATTAAAGATTAAGATGGAAAATCAGCTGCCACTCGACTGTGAAAGAGACATGTGTCGCGTTTCCTACAATGCCCCCGCCCTGCAAAGGTTTATGCATTTATTTCTCTATCATGCCCCTTTGGCGGCCATTCTGTTTGCCTATTGACCGCTATCTCATTTTTCGCCATCTTAACAATGTTAAAATTATTTTCAAATCATGGCAATATAAGGTCAGGCGCATATTATGAAAACCTTATGCTGGTCACAAAAAGATTCAACCTGGTTCTATTTTGTGGAATTATACCAAATTAATGTTTGACCTCGTCCTTTCTAGCCACACAACTGGGTCGGACATATCTGAAAACCCTGTGGTAGACTTCATATCAATTTATAGTTGAAAATGAACAAATACCGGCCATCTTGGATTTTTTTTACCCACAATACAATGTCCAAAGTAATTTCCAGCCACACCACTAGATCGGGCATAGTCTACCTGAAAACCCCATGCTAAACACCATCATCATGTAACTGTGTATATTCTGTTGAAAATGATATAATTGTATTGCTTGACCTTGGACAATGACCTTCGATTTTACCCACAATGCAATGTCTAGAATAACTTTCTAACCACACCAATAGGACATATCTCAACAACATAGTATATGGTATATATACCCAAATTTTGAAGCTCCTCTTATTCCGTCGAAAATTGTATCAATTTTATTTTCGACCTTGGCCAAATGGCGGATATCTTGGAAATTTGTTACGCTACAAATTTAAAAAACCTCATACATTATTTATGCTGGAGGCATCCTATATTTATATCAAAGTTATGTCAAAATCTATGCTCAAGTTTATGTATACGAGACTCTATGGTAGGGTCTGGACTAAACGGAAAGATTTGAGTCCCCTGGGGATTAGAAGGTGTACACGGGGGAATTAATTCCTATGATAAGGATTATATTGGAATTGCTAATTTGTGCAGTTTGCATCGTTTATATGTCACAATGCATGACATCGGCTATTTTCTTTAAATTTTATATTTTTAGCGGCTATTTTCAATTTATTAAATTATCTTCTTCCCCTAGGGTGCCAGACTGTCACCCCTTGGATTCTCATTCTGGATATAGTCGAGCATCATAATCTGCAATAAAACGTTGTCTGAACCATATTAAGTGACATTGTAATACGATAAAACAGTGCGGTCTATTAATGAGATGAACGATGTACAGGTGATGACGTGAGGGTGGGGTGATAGGGCATGCTTGGTGGTTTGTTGAGAATGTTTTCCTCAATTAAAGATAGTTTTCGATTATCTGCCACTAGATAGTCTATTGCTTTAGAAGTACACAATCAGGCAAGTTGAGTATAAAGTGTGCCCCCATCTAGTGCATGCTCTCCAAACCCAAAAGCCAATACCTAATGGGATTGTGAAGCGACAGCAAAGTGTTCCTAAAGGGGGTGTCACACTACAGCGTATGTATTATTTGCGTTTGAAATTGTCTAAAATAAGTGTAATACGCACGAGCAAACCTAGAACAATACAGAATTGTGCATGTACTTACAGTATTAAATTAATCAGTAGCTAATTGCCAGCGTAATACCATACAGTTACGACCTGCCAATGTTAGAAAACATAGCCTATGACCAGCGGATGACCTGCATATGGACAAAGTAATCTGCGTATAGGTAGCGTATTTCTAGCGTATTAAGCACCATATCCAGCGTTCCAATAACAAGTCCAAGATGTCTATATGAACAGCGTATCTTCCGCATTGCGCTATGAATACACAAGTTGTATATACTACACCTTCATATTAGAATAAATCCATGTATGACCAGCGTACTTAACATATGAGCAACGTACATCTAGCATTCCTCTAACGTGCTCAGCGTCTGCAAAACGTTTTCTTCACGTATAAGCCATGCGCAGATTTTTTAACATGCATGTTTAGAAGTAATTTTGAGCCTCACCGTGTGCCAACGTATGCCAGCGAATGTGAAACGTATGCAACATATGATTAGAGACGTATGTAACCTATATGTTTATAACATATAGAGGGACGTGGCGCAATTGTTAGAGCGTGGCGCTTTGCCAAAATCACTGCCCGCCGTGCGGTTTGGAACCCCGCTTGGTGCAGGATTTTCATATAATTATCATGTTTCTCCCCTCTCAATATTGGGACATTGTTTTCTTGGGCAAGGCACTTTGCCATCACATGCTTCACGTGACTCAGGTGTAAATGAGTACCTTGTAGGAAAGAGGTGGAAATGTGTGCGACAAACTCAATGGACCGAAATGGCAGCAGGACTGTATGCTCTCTGTGGAGTTGAAATGGCACTCAAACGAATGGGTCCAATGACCGGGGGGGGGGGGTGAAATTCAAAGGCGGCTGATAAATCTTATGACTTGATATTGGACTATAAACCTGCACCTGTATACCTTTTACCGCCAGAGTTCGTCAACGTAGTATAGCGTACATATAGTACGATACGCTGTAGTGTGACTCTTAACTCTCTTTTGCCCAAATTACCAACAATAACATAATCCTCGAGCCCAAGTTTTTTTTTAAATAGTGATGTAATATTTCTAAAAGACCCTCATAGGCAACCATTAGGCACAGCATAATAAAACTGGCACATAACTATAATTCACAGTGCTTTAATGACATTATTCTGCATTTTTTTTAATATAAATTCTGCAAGTTTGCGACATTGCTAATATTGCCATACACCAATGTACATGTAGGCGTACGCTCGTAACACCATACTCAGCTGTATGCAATAATTACAGGTCATGAAAATGTTGAATTCAAAATGTGGTAATATTTCAAAATATGTCAGTTTTGTTAAAAATGTTAATACACTCTGTAAAATCTGAGATTATCACTATAGAAAAACAATCGTCGATTACCTGAAATACGTCAGCCTTCAGATATGTCAACCTTAAACAAATTGCAATACAAGGCGTTTTGTCTGTTTTGGTTCCTCTATGACGAAAAAAGTCCTAATGAATCTTCCTAAAAGAATTTTTGAAAATCGCCATAGTTCAACCTTTCCTGAAGAGCTACATTATGCCTGGACTATAACAAAATAATGTTCTGTGTAAGGAGCACAGATACACATCCCTTTGTGCGTTGATAGTATTAAAACGACCGTAATTAAGTAGTTGAAACACATGAACATAAGACCCCTTGTTATTAAAATGAATGGTGAGCCTTACTGATATGATCAATCTAGACGAATTCACTCTATATATTTATGTGCTCGAATGAACACGAGTCGACCCCCCTGACCGCTACACTCTGCAAAACCGCTGTTCAATCCCCTTTGAATGGTATACTTATGTCAAACTAGCTAATAATAAAAGTGAGTATTGAACCCGGATCATTTTAAAAATCTTTCCCATTTTCACCTTTATCGTGTCAAGTCCTTGTAAGCGCGCAGGCATTTCGATTTAATCATCCCCGTGAACGTAGTTTTCAGAAATATTTTAATAACTTGTCAGATGAATGATGCGGAAAGTTCGAATAGAAGGAATGATGAGCAGAATGAGTTAGATTATACTATTGTTTTGTAATTGCTAAGACACCTTCGATTTAGCAACATAAAGATTGACACAAATGATTTGTTGTTGTATTAAAAAAGACGTCACAATGTTAACCTTTAGACTGCTAAACACGTATATAGGCCCCTATACGTTTTATGACCTTGCTAAACACGTACATATACGTGTGAAAAAACGAGCAAAATAAGAGTGGGTATTGTCGCAATGAAAAACTAATTATATTAATAATGAAAGTATTATGCTTGTCATACGTGGTAGGAATAATTGGGGATCGTGTTTGGCGTTCATTGTGTGTCTAGATTTACCGATTGTTAACCGCAAAGGCGCAACCTAGCGGGCATTTTAGAAATACAAATAACAGGTGCACGCTAACCTCAAAGGCTTATTTACCAACAATATTGTGGTCATTTTAACTAAGGTAAATATAATATTTGCCTTGTTTTAACCCAAAAAGCACTCAACCTAGCACAATTTTGGAAAGGTAGTAGTAGTAGTAAATCATTGCTTTACGTCACTTTTCGGCACAAAAGTTCTTTTAAGTGACATTACAATACGATAAAAACGTTGTAATCAATTGATGAGATTAATGATGTTCAGATGATGTACAAATGATGTACATATGATAATGTGAGGGTGGGGGTGATAGGGCATGGTGGGTTATTGAGAGCGTTTTCCTTCGCTCTCTAAGGGGTTCTGGGCATGTCTAGTGGATATACCCCCAGACATGCCCAGACGGCCGGAGACTTGAGTTTCGCTGTGCAATTTAATGCTGAAACTGGCATTTCGCGCAGCTCCGCTATCCTCGGGTCGGATAGTCCCCAGAGTAACAATAAGAAGGATCACTCCCTCTGGGTAACTCCATTCATCCCACGTGAGAGACCTAATGTCAAGCACGCTATTGCCGGTTATTTAAGGCTACCACAGCCTACATCAGCGCCAGCACTGATGCAGGTGCTGCATTGGCTCTGCTGTTGAGCGGAGGAACCAGGGTACGCCACTGGCAATCCGCCTGAAGATTATAGCCAGATACGAGGAGGCTGCAGCTTGGATGATTGCTGTAGACTAGTGCTTCCGTACAATGCCGAACACAGCATCCAACAGACGGGACAGATCCCTAATGACCCTCCCCGGATGGGGGCGAAAAATACTACTACTAGCAATCATCCCAGTACCCCTTTCGGAAAGGTAATTTGATCAAAAATGAGTTCATATGGGTCCATAGTCTTCCCAAAAAATGTGTTGGCTACAATTGGATCTAAATTTCATATTCAAAACAAAATATCAAATCTTGGGGTGTTTCGGCATATTGTCATGCTGGGGTCTAGGTGAGTTTCAACTATCATTAAAATCTCAAGTGAGTTGAATTGAAGCAAAACCAACAAAAATAGGCTATTTTCACATCTTATTTGAAGCTGATTAGACCATAGACAACAAAGTAGTCTAGCTCTGTATTACACCTTCCTGTGACCTTGATATGACCTTGTTGTGACCTTGGCGTAACACTCAACCCCAAACCATGTCACCATGTGTACTTAGGTTTGGGATTCATCTAATGTATTTGAAGTAGGCCTACTTGCCATTGGTCCAAACATGACAATCATCGACTTATTTGGTCCATTCCTGTCATATGAGAAAGGGGTGAAATAAGGGTGATTTGATGGGGCATTGCCCCTCTAGCCCTTTTATTAACTTATTCGGGTGTTAGGTATATATCCATGCTAGGGTCTAGGTGAATTTCAACCACCAATGACATCTCAAGTGAGCTGAATTGAAACAAAACCATCAAAAATAGGGTATTTTCACCTATTAGGAGCTGATTTGACTTTCCTGTGACCTTGATATCACCTTGGCATGACCTTGGGGTAATACCCATATGAAGCCCAACCCCAACCCATGTTACCATATGTAGTTGGGTCGGGATTCATCAAATGTATTTGAAGTAGTAGCCATTGATCCAAACATGACACTCGTTGTTATTTGGTCCATTCCTGCCATACGAGAAAGGGGTAGCATAAGGGTAATTTGATGGGGTATTACCCCTCCAGCTCTTATATTACCCCTTGTAATCACTCGGAATGTTTTGATATAGCTCCATGCTGGGGTCTGGGTGAGTTTCAAGCACCATAGACATCTCGAGTGAACAGAATTCGAGCAGAATTCGAGCAAAAAGCTATTTTCACTCATTTTAAGCTGATTTGACCCCGCTTTTATTGAATTTGCTTGCCATGGTTACCAGATAAACACAGATAAGTGACCAATAAAAGCAAACAATCATACATGGGCATGTAATATATCTATTATTGCACTTTTTATTCCAAATTAGAGTGCTATTTATCTATGGCTGACGTGATGTTAACAAACCTTATTTAAAAAAATATGGTGATGAAAGGGTTAGACTTGGTCAGCAGTGATGGCCCACACATCCTGCCCAGCCAGCAGTCAAAAGGTTTATAGATAAGGCCCCCCCCCCCCTTAGTAATTGAATGGTGGCCCCTAACCTGCTAACAGTACGTCAAAATTTAAACTCTACAACAATAAGTTGATGAATTTGATAACATCTTCTATAAATAAAATGTTCATGTTGATGTCAAACAAACTAAACAGCGTCTCTAGTTGAAAATGCCCAAAATGACGTTGTAGTTCACAAGTGTCCCAATTACTTTGCACATCACTGATTACCATGATTACCATGGTCACTACACAATGACACAGTGTGAAGTGTCCTTTATATTACTGCTGTTGATTATTTAAACGGCGAAAATATAGGTGAACGAATTCTATGAAAGGGGTGAATAATGAGACGAGATATAAACAATACAATTCAGCATAGTACAGCTCCTAAGGTTCAAAAATCCACCATTTTGTGAAACTCAATGACATCGACCTCCTTTGTTTTCACCGAGCTGGCTAATACAATGAAGTATGGGGGAGGGTTCTTATATAACCTTATTTTCACCGAGTGACGTCACCGCATTTCACAGAATAAAGTATGGGGGAGGGGGTGTTATATAACCTTGTTTTCACCGAGTGACGTCACTGCATTTCACAGAATAGTGTTTAAATTGTGATAAAAGCACGAAATTTCACACACGGGTGCCTTTTCATCTCCTAATTCATATACGAGGAACATCCCACTCGATTTGAACCCGTAATTAAATTGTCTTAAGTTGCATATTTTAAAATGGCCGCAAAGTAAAACTAAAAATGTTTGTTGTTCACATTAAATCTAGATTTTTGTCTCAGTATTTTGTGATTTTATTTACTTCTATGACTCAGGTATATGATAATTATAGAAGCCCTAAATCGCCGAAATTAGAATAACTGAATTCTAAATGGCTGCAAACATCATTTTCAAATGATATTCTCCATTGAAGATAAAACTTATGTGATCTCACCACCATAAACAAAACAAAGTCACGGCAGGTATATACTAATGATGGAAACATCACACAAAATATTTATAATGCGTCTGTTTCAACCACTGTTGATTTAAAAAAAAATACAAAGAAGTTATATTTCTGTGTATATTTAATAAATACATTATATCTCCTTTATGCCGGATATCAGATATAATTGTTTCGTGATAATCTACCAGGGATACAGTGGGTTAAAAGGATGTGTGTCTGGTCTGTGAAAGAGGGTATGAATATGAGCCTAATTTGAACTATGGTGAACTTTTTACACACTAGGGGGCCTGGCATAAAATCTGTCAGGGAAGCAAAGCCATATCCACGCTGTTTTTTTTTTAAAGCACAGTCCAAGCTTCATTATGATATGCGGCACTAGATAGGGGGAGGAGGGGGGGGGGGTCAAAAAGAAGTAAAATCTGCCCATGGAATTGGGCATTTTACATGTATTTCAATGGGATTGGTATTTGGGGTGGTGAGACCATGAGTATAGTGCAGGAGGCTTTATAGGTTTTCTGAGTCTAATTGTCATATTCCGACTATTTATTAAAAATGGTGTTTTAAATCTATATTTGATGGATGTTTATCGTCGATGTAATAAAATAAATTCCTCAATTTTGATTAGAAAGAATATAATTAAGGGAAAATGGTAGGATAACTAAGCCTGAAAGGGATCTGTGGAATCATCACACAAAATATTTTCAATGCGGCTGTTTCAACCCCTGTTGAATTTGAAAAAAATACAAATAAGTTATATTTCTCTGGATATTTAATAAGTACATGATGTCTCCTTCATGCCGGATATCAGATATAACTCTTTTGTGATGATCTTCCAGGGATACAGTGGGTAAAAAGGCTGTGTGTCTGGTCTGTGAAAGAGGGTATGAATAAGTTTTTAATTTTGGACAACCATGTCAAAGACAAGAAATACGGATATTTCGTCTCTATATCTAGCCTATCTGGTAAATGCGCAGCACAAAAATTAAAAAAAACGTTTGCAGTTCTAATCTATGGACATGTTTACATCATAATTTTATGGTCATATTAATAAGCCTAAATAAAATCACTGATTTTTAAAAATGATTTTTGGCCTGGGTATGGGCCTTTAACCCTTTAACCGCCAAATTATTCAATCTGAATTTTTACCAACTTGAAGTTGTGTCTCGCTGACGCGATCCACAACTTCAAGTGGGTGAAAATTATTTAGATTTGAAAAAATGGAGGTCAACTGTTTTCAAGTATTGCTGATTGATGTCATATTTTATCTTTAACATGTTTAAAAGGTGGTACTTAATGTGCTAATAAAAAATGAAAACCAGAATATATGCGGCACCGGCGGTCAAAGGGTTAAGGAAGACCTCATGAATTGGAAACCAATCACAGGTGTCAGTAGAAACAGCAATGTAAAGCCTAACAAGGGTCAGTCTGATGGCAAGAATGAATAACACAATAACTAAATAGTAAAACAGAAGCTAAGATGTTATCACTGCAGAGAATTAGAACACGTACATTCTGATTGCTAAGAGCTAAAAGGATCTCCTTCTGATCCTGTCTGATTGTACAAAAAAATTGTTTCTCAAAGATGAAAATAAGAGGGCCACACTAATTATAGAAATCATAATGTAATTGCTGATAGGTTCGGTAACAAAAATGATAAAAGTAATAAAATTTACGATTAGGGTATAGTAATGTGCAGCTTGCCAGCTGAGTTTACTCCGTTTGTTCTTGAGGGATATGTGTCTAAAGAAGCAGATAGTGAAAGTGCCAAAAACTGTGAATATTCTGCGTGATACTGGGTGTATGCAGAGTTTAATTTTGACAAGTGCATTGCAGACTGGGTATATAGCCACTGGTGAGGATGTATTAATTTCTTGATAAAGTAAAACCACCAGATTGTATTGCATAATGGATAAACCACAAGATAATGTTACTGATAATTTGTGTTTATATTTAACTCTTACATCTTTTGTAGTGACTAGGGCTATAAAAAAGCAATTTTGAGATAACGATAAGAATGAAAGTGTAACAGTTAGGAGACACATATACAAACACAAATAATGATTGTGTAACTTTAGCTGGTACATTTATGAGTCATGATGTAGACAGTTGTGTGTCATGTAATGATAATCTATTAGAGTCGCCAGTTAATGGACGACAGCTTAGACTAGACCCAGAACTGGCTCTACCCCGTAGCGAGATTGACAAAGTCTCAGAAGCTTATTGTGTCGAAAATGACATACATGTATTAATGAAAAAGTGGAGAAAATATGATGGTACTGCAGATGCTGAATGGGCTGTATACCACCAGGTAGTGCTACCAAAGTCATATAGAAATGGAGTGTTGAAAGTAGCACATGAAAAACCACTGGGAGGGCATTTTGTGCGTAAAACCAGATAAATTTACAGGAATTATTTTGGCCTGGAATCTGGAAAGATATAGCTGAATTTTGTAAAACTTGCCATGTTTGTAGCGGGGACGGAATTCATAACAATCGTGCACTTGGTGACAAGTTTTTGAAATTTCGCATGGTGTTAGGTATGGGCAGTGTGTTTTCAAAATCCATCGCAAACAAATTGGGCGTGACCCCTGATGACCTCTAGAGGTTAAATTCAAAATGGCCGCCAAAACGACCACGAAAACGAGCAAATTTAATATCTTAGCACGTTTTTTTGAGGTAGAATATTGTGTCATACCACTTTTTGTATGTTTTGCGAAGTGCTAAATCAGCTTTTGGGGCCATTTCAATGATATGGGGTGTTTTTGAGGTCAAAGATCATGTTCAAGTTCAATTATGAGGTCAATTAACTACTATATACTATAATAGCAAACAAATGTCTGTAAACAAATTTTGGAACTTGATATAATAAGTTCAGAGCTCAATATATCGACTTTTAAACTCAATATATCGAATTGTGAACTCGATATATTGCGATAAGAAATCGATTTATTGAGATAAGAAGGCGATATTTTGAGTTACGAACTCGATATATTGAGTTATCAACTCGATATATTGAATTGTAAACTCGATATATTGAGTTTATAACTCGATATATTAAGTTTCCAACTCGATATATCAAGTTCACAACTCTGTATATTGAGTTAATAACCTGATATATTGAGTTAATAACTCGATATATTCATTTCAGAACTCAACATATTGAGTTAAGAAGTCTATATATTGAGTTAGCAACGCGATATATTGAGATCATAACTCGATATATCGAGTTCACAACTCGATACATTGAGTTAATGAATCGATATGTTTAGAAGTCGGTATATTGAGTTAAAAACTCGATCTATTCAGTTGTCAATTTGATATAATGAGGTGAAAACTCGGTATATTGAGTTTCCAACTCGATATATTAGGTTTTCAACTCGATATATTGAGCTAGGAAGATAATATATTGAGCTAAGAACTCAATATATTGAGTTATCAACTCGATATATTAAGTTTCCAACTCGATATATCGAGTTCACAACTCGATATATTGAGCTAATAACTCTATATATTGAGTTCAGAACTCAGTATATTAAGTTCAGAACTCGATATGATGAGTTAAGAAGTCTACATATTGAGCTAGGAACTCTACACATTGAGATGAGAACTCGATATATCTAAATCACAACTCGAAATATAGACTTCATAGCTCGATATATTGAGCTATGAAGTCGATATATTTAGATACGAACTTGATATATTGAGTTATCAACTCGATATATTTAGTTACGAACTTGATATATTGAGTTATCAACTCGATATATTGAGTTGAAAACTCGATATATTGAGTTAAAAACTTTATATATTGAGATAAGAACTCGATATATCGATTTGTCAACTCAATATATTGAGTTGACAACTCAATAATAGTTCATAATATAATTTCAGAACTCAACATATTGAGTTAATAACTTGATATATTGAGTTCATAACTCAATATATTGAGTTCAGAACTCAATATATGAGTAAAGAAGTCGATATATTGAGCTAAGAAGTCGATATATTGACTTAAGAACTAGATATATTGAGTTATCAACTCCATATATTGAGTTATAAACTCAATATTACATCACGTTGGAACCCAATATATCGAGTTGTAAACTCAATATATCCAGTTTCGCACGGAACTCAATTTATCGACTTTTAAACTCCATATATCGACTTTTAAACTCAATATATCGAGTTTTAAACTCAATATATGCAGTTTGGAGCCCAATATATCGACTTTTAAATTCAATATATTGACTTTTAAACTCAACATATCCATTTGTAAAGTCAATATATCGAGTTTGGAACTCAATATATTGAGTTCAGAACTCATCTAAGTGACATTGTTATACGTCAAAAACAGTGCAGTCCATTGATGACATGAATTAAGTACAGATGATGACATGAGGCTCTGTGCATGTCTAGGGAATTTAGTCCCAGACATGCTCAGGCGGCCGTTGACTCAGGTTTCACTGTGCAATTTAATGTTGAAACACTATGGCCTTTCAAGCAGCTCTGCTATCTTCGGGTCGTATATTACCCAGTGTAACCATTGTTGGTACTTTTAGGCCCTACCATGGCCAGTACAGTGCCTCCACCCATCCGAGAGCAGCCTTAGTAGGCACCATTGTTCAGTTGAGGAAGCTTCTGGTAATCTGTCGAGTAAAGCCAGACACGTGGATGCTGCAGCTTCTCTTGGATAATCGATGTAAGCTGCTTCCGCTCCATGATGTACATTATTCAAAAAACCGAACAGATCCATACTGACCTGTCCCAACTGGGGAGGGGGGGGGGGGCGACAAGTACTTATAACATATAAGAACCGTTTCAGTACCCTACTAATTAAATGTGCAGAATGCAACAATGTCATTATAATGTATCTATGCCAACTAAGCACAACTTACACCCCATACAGTGCATAGTGTTCAGTACGTAACTATAGTGCCTACAGATCGCGCTCAAGGTGATCACAACTGCATTTACAAGATATGGGTTACCTTAAAGCTATTCTTCTTAAGATAACTAGGCCTACATGGAAAGTATACTTGTGGTAAAACAAGTCTTTAAAGTGACATTGTAATACGACGAAAACGTTGCGGTCAATTGATGAGATGAATGATGTACAGATGTGAGGGTGGAGGCACACGCTCGCCTGCGAATGATAATCGGACGATAGTGTCCCCGTCCGATTCTCAATCGCAGGCGAGCGTGACTGGGGGTGATAGGGCATGGGGGTTATTGAGAGCGTTCTCCTTCGCTCGCCCGAGAAGGGGTTCTGGGCATGTCTAGAGGATCCCCCCCCTCCAGACATGCCCAGACGGCCGGAGACTTGGGTTTAATAAGACTAGATCAGGGTGTGAATATATTTTGAACATCTCCAGCGGGCAAAAGACGTAAAAACAACGTTGAAAAAACGTCAGGTAAGCATGTTGAAACAACATTGAAAATACATTGTATTTGTTACGTCACAATTTTAACATATTTCCAATGTTAGACTTCCACATTGTTTCAACGTCACAATTCAAAACTGTTTCCATGTCAGACTCTCACATTGTTTTAACAAACGTCATATTTCTTCATTGGCCCAACATCAAGCTTCTATGTTGTTTCAACGTCATATTTACACATTGTTCAAACGTCATATTTAAACATTGTTCCAACGTCAAACTGCCAAATTTTTTCAATGCCATGTTTCTACGGTGTCTCAACGTCATACTGCCACATTGTTTCAAAGCCATGTTTCTATGTTGTCACAACGTCATACTGCCACATTTAAAGTCATATTTCTACATTGTCCCAACGTCAGACTGCCACATTGTTTTTAATTTTTTTAATTAAAAAAACCCTCTTTCACATCAACCGCCTGCTCTCAGTTACCTCCTATCTGCCAGATGATCCAACCTGTGGACATACAAATACATTTTAATTTTATGTTAATCACAAATATCGCGGCACGGACGCGATTCGTGTCGCTCTATATATTTTTCGATCATCCTAGAGATTACGCCACTAGGGGACCCAGGGGGGACCCGTCTTTATATATATGGTAAAATATGTACCTAATAGTGTGTTGTAACTATGTGCGCCACCAAGTGACTGAGTGAGCAATGGTACATATCATGTACTGCAGTGATTTCCAACCCCACCTAGTAATTATCAACGAAATAAGTTCCCGCTGTGGTGTGCATAAATTCCACTTTTTGGTGTCACAATTTTATTTTTGGTGTGACAAAACCAATAAAATGGTTATTTTTCAATTTGAAACATCTTGACCTCTAAATCCAACATGGCCGCCCATCGCCATTTTGAAAAACATAAAATATGATAACTTCGGAAGTAAACAAGTTATGGAGATGCATAATATTCCAAACTATACTATTTTGGGGATGACAAATTCAATGGAATAGCCATTTTTTTAGAATTGGGCCAAGATGGCCGCTAAGCATTTTAAGAAAACTACGATAACGTAATATATAAAATTCCACTATTTGTGGCATCCAATAAGGGGAGCTGCAGCCCCAACGTATTTGGCTATAATCAGCGGCCTATCCTGTTTCCTCAACTCAACAGCTTAACCCTTTGACTTCCAGGCCGGGGTGCATGCCAGGATCCAGATATACTGGTGTAGGAGTTCTATTTTTCGTCATTTGAAGCTGGAATTGCTAACGCAATTTCCAACTTCAAATGACGAAAAATACATAAATGTACATTAGTATATATTTGACGAAAATTTGTGTCATTTTATGGTTACGTTCATTGACGAATGACGACGGAAATTTCCGTCATGTTTGGTAGTGAAAAGGTTAAGCAAATTGTTAAGTATCAGTGCGGGAACAGGTGTTGGCCGTAGTAAGGTCTTAAAATACCAGCAATAGTGAGTGCTTGACATTAGGTCTCTCATGTGAGATGAATGGAGTTACACTCAACTATTGTTACTCTGGAGACAATCCGAAACGAGGATAGAAGAGCTGTGTTTTGTATAGCGAAACCCAAGTTCCCGACCTTCTGGGCATGTCTGGGGGTAAGTCCGCAGAACCCCTAATCAAAGTTATTGACGAGTGAAGGAGGGAAGCATTCTCAATAATGCATCGTGCCCTATTACCCCACTCTCACGTCATCATCTTTACATCATTCATCTCATCATTAGACTGCACTGTTTTATCATATTACAATGTCAGTGAAATGACTGCCGAAATGTGTAGTCCACTGTGTACGAACCGTCGGGCATATCTGTACTCAGAAAGCACCAGGCTATTTACAGAGACAACTGGGGTACAACTAAGACCAGAAACACACATAGAGGGGTCTATAGCTTAAACGCCTCCCTCTACAGTGCTCAAAATTGCTTAACGGCCTCGAGTGTGCAGTGCTGTCTATGGTACTGTGCACTATAAAGAACCGTAAAGTAATTCACTCACTCACTAACGTCTCACCTATGCCCATTAATGTATGTTTGTCTCCCTTTAATGTCTCCCTGTTGCTCTTCAACAGTTCCTTGTTCTATTTACCATACCTCCATTGCCCTTTAAAGATTCTTCGTCATCATTTACGTTGCGTTTCCGTCGCTTATAATGTCTGTGCGCCAACCTGAAATGTATTTATGTCACCCTATACGCATCTCTCTCTTAATTTAACGTTTTTTGTCGCATTTCACCGTTTTTCCGTCGCCATCTAACACATTGCATCGACCTTTAACGCTTTTCTGTCGCACTATAGTAATTCCCAACGTTTCTATGTCGCCGTTGTCATCTTTGCCCTGTGTGTACTTGAATGTGGCGTCTACCACCATATGGCAGAGATACCTGCATCAAAAGGTGATAAAACACGTTCATGGATAAAGTTATGTTAAAGGGTGACGAAGAGGTGGTAAAAATCAGGGGAAACTGTCAAAAAAAGACGGAACGGCTCAAAAGTTCCACGGATAGAAATTAAAAAGCGACGAGAAAATATTGAAAAGCGATAGAGGGTCCTAAAGATGCAAATGAGATGCTTTAACATGATAAAGGATAAATGTCACAGGAAATCAGAAGAATATTAAAAAGTGACTAGAATACTTTTGGTGACTGAGGGGCGTTGAACAGCGACACAGCTGTGTTAAAAGAAAAACGGGTGATGGGGAAAGGATAAAGAACGACGGAGGAACATTGAAGGCCGACAGACAGGCGCTAAAAGGCGACGGAGAAGTGGAATGGCGACAAATGGGAGTTAAGAAATGATGGAGAGTCGTTATGTGGCACAGAGAACTGATAAAAGGACTGAGAGAAGTTAGAGTCAAGTTAACAAGGATACCATAAAAGGCGACAGAGAGGAACTAATTGACAACGAATAAGCAATAAAGGGCGACAGAAAAACGTTAAAACGTTAGAATGCGATGGAGAGTCGTTAAACAGCAAACACAACATGCTAACCCACTGTTGGGTTAATATAGGACCAGCGTCGAAGACAATGACACAACATTAAGCCAACATTGGGTCAATATCGTGTGCTTGCTGGGTATGTGACACAGAAAACTGTTGAAAAGCAACAGAGAGTTATTATAGTCGACAAGGATTCATTAGTGACAGAGAGGCTACATTGGATATTGTCAATTGGCATATATATATAATTATATATATTGTATATATCAATAATATTATTTGGTATTTTGTTTTACAAATTATAATTATCTGTGATTTGTGTCTGTTCCCAGTGAAAAATAATAGATGAACATAATGTTAAAGTAAGACAAAGCATGCATCACCTGTATAAATAAAATTGCAAGCATTGTCAACGTGAAAATGAGGAATGCTAATTTAATTCCACATACCATAATGGTGTTAAAAACTCACTTTCTCAACATTTTTTGATAGACTTACCCAATAATAGTCGCTATTTTACGTGGTATGATAATGTATCTCCTCACAAAATGCCTGAAATCGTCCATTTTGTATATGCTAATTAGACAACCTAAAACTCAAAATTCTGCTTGGGATCCGGGCTTATCGTGTTCGGCGACCTTTAATTATGCTAAAAAGTTAAGTTCCCAACTATTGCTCAAAAATGCTCCTAGGATTTCATATGAGCTGCTTTTCCAAAAATTCGTCTAGTCTACCATATGTCCCAAATATTCCATGTGTCCTAAATGCCCTATATGTCCCACATATTCTGAATGTCAAAATGTTTCAAATGTCCCCAATGTCCCTAATGTTCGGAACATTTGGAACATTTCGAATGTTCCGGAATGATGAAATTGTCTCGAATGATCAAAATGTTCCGAATGTTCTGAATGTTCTAAATGTTCCAAACGTTCCAGATGTTTAGAATGTTCCAAATGTTCCAATGTTTTGAAAGTTCCAAAAGTTCGGAGTGTTCCGAATGTCCTAAATGTTTCAATGTTCATAATCTTCCGAATGAACCAACTATTCCGAATGTTTCGAATGCTCCAAATGTTTCAGAAACATAGTCACTTTCTATATTTTATCTCGCTAGCGTACTGAAATATGGTTAACGCAATGACAAATACATAGAAGGGAAACAAACTTCCCCTATTCAGAATAATAACTATACTACTACTATTAATAATATCAATATAATATTAAAGATATATAGACAAATGTAAAGGATTTATTGCGACAATCTAAAGTCAAAAGAGACTTTCCAAATCTTTTTATGACACACGGGGAAGAAATCACTGATTCAAACATCATAGCTAATCAATTTTGTAAATATTTCACATTGGACCAAGCGACGCAACAACTAAGAAACGCCCGAAAACAATGATAAGGACTTTCTACCAGGCACGCATAAAAGTAGGCCTATATTTCTGTTTAGGATTTTTTTTTTTAAATAAAGGCAATTAAAAAAATACTACCAACTCTCACCTGTATTTTGAATCAGTCTTTAAATACCGGTATATTCCCAGTAAGACTAAAAATATCGAAGGTTATACCAAACCATAATAGTCCATGGGTCAATACCTAATATTTTATCAACCGGTACCATCTCGGTAGGCAAATTCTAATGTTGATTAGAGGTACATATCTGTAGATAATAACAAGGGGTGATAGACCTTCAAGATGAGTAGCTTAAGGGCAGTAATTAGTCTGTTTTGACATGACCCCTAAATGACCGCTAATTGAGTATTTAATGTTTAAAACATTAAATACTGTGCATCTACTGTGCAAGTTATTTTTCAACACATTATCATCTATCAATAATATAAAATTACACAGAAAATATATTAACACTGTTCACAATAAAAAAAACTTATTGGGAGAATACAAGACACATGTATGCATATTATTGCATTTAAACTAAGAGCATAAAACAACACCAGAGTCAGTGTCAATGTAGCATTTCACCACCAAATTGCAGGACAGTGCATGCATGCAAGTCAATAAAAGGCAAAGGTGCAGTTTTATAGTCTGATATAAAATCTGAAAACTCACCATACAACTTTACAGTTACCCCCTGACCACTGGACATGTTGATTTGTGTGCCATTTCAACTCCACTGAGAGCTATTACAGTCCTGCAGCCATTTTGGCGCATTGAACTTATCGTACACATTGCCATCTCTGTCCTACCAGGTACTAATTTACACCTCAGTCAAGTGAATCGTGTAAGGATAAAGTGGCTTGCCAAAGGGACACAAACATTGAAACAATGTCTCAACGTTGAGAGGGGTGAACGAAACATTCTATTCCACTGAAAACTTGCCTCAAGCCATTGCGACATGACCCTCTCTAAGTGAATCTACAGCAAGCATCACCTAAGTTGGGTGCTACCTTACCAGTGCCATTATATTGCTTGTGAGGTTCTGTACTCTGATACAAAGAATACTTAGAACTGGTAAATACAGGGAATTAGCACCGGGATGTCCGAATCTTTAATGCAACATCTATGATAACAGCCTTACATTGCAATATTGCTTTTCTGCTTGCGATGCATGCAACAAAGTGCGCATATCCGCTTTCTCATTTGTTGAATTGAGCGAGCTAAAGTCCTGTTACTAGTAATTTTAAAGCAATGATCCTCAGAGGCTAATTGAATTACTGTATTTTTTTTACTATATGAGCATTCTATTCTACAATTCTGAAACTGACGAGTCTGAGAGTAAGCTCGTTAAATCCCCCCCCCCCCAACTGCTGTAAGATATATTTTTAAACTGGGGGCTAGCATCAGCATTCTTAGGGGTTTTGTCAAGTTAAAAAAAATCCAAAAATCCGAGAAAAACTCGGATTGGCCAGACCACACCCACCCATCCCCTTATCATTTAAAAAAAAAATTGGAAACATGTACACCAACAAATACCAACACAAAAAAACACAAAAAAGCGCTACATTTCCAAAAAAAAAGAAAATTCGAGTTGGGACTTGACCCGACCACCCACTTCCGAGTTTTTGTCGAATTTTTGGATTTTTTTTAACTTGACAAAACCCCTTAATGGACTGCATAGATCAACATCAATTATATATGCATTGAAATGTTTACTACCCCTCACCTTGATTGTGTGATCAAACTTTATTGATGACAGTGGCAGATGGTCAAACTATTGCTTCAGCAGCAGTAACATTTTGAATTAATGTATTTCCGGATATTGCCAAATCTGTCTTTCTCAGTGAGCCATCTGGCGCTACCAATGAGCAATGAGTGTGATCTATGGTTATTAGAGGACTTCTTATATACCAAAATCTGAGCAGAAATTATAATGTGTACAAACAGTTCATTGTCTGCTTGTACAATAACTTTATTTACCTTTGCATGGTTAGCTCGCATCGTTTTTGTCAAATTAGAAAATGTTTTCAAGCTCTCGTTATTGAATTTGGTTTTGAAAGATTTGTTGAAATGTTATTTATGTTGAATTCTTTGTGTTTTTTGTCAACTTTATTGGGCGATTTTTAGATATTTGCAATATTTGGTGGTGAAAATATTGTAGCACCTTCTGCAGCAATTCCCGATTAAACGCACATCTCTCATTCTAAAAACGATTACTGTAGCAATGTGTAGAGGAAGTTCATCATAATATGAAAATCACCCCTCCTCTCGAATGAATCAGCGTGTTTCTATGCAATTCCTGTTGTCTTTACAATCAAGTGTTTGGACAAAAATACAAACATAGCTGCTAAAAAGGTACAGTGACCTGATGTGAATGATTCTGAGTATAATTCTGTAGCAGGTCCATTGATGTTAGGTAGCTGATGGTGTCAATACGGATGTATCGAGTATACCATATTGATTCTTAACCATGTTTTCTTTTCCAAGTTCCATTTATATTTTCTTAATAGTAATCCTATTGGCAGAGGCCGCACACTCCCATCAACATTGAAGATTTGTAGTGGTAACTCGTCATTATTATTATATCTCTTGTTCTTCATAACACTGGGCTTTGACATATGTCTGACATGTATTTTATTCCATGTGATGTATCACTCCTGCCAATGTTATCCCGGACAAGGGTAGTGAGCAGTTTTAATATGAATAATGGATAAGAGATTCCTTTTCTTTCAGATTATAATACTATCTTTTAAATGCTTTTAGATTCATTGCGATAATATATGAATGCATGAATGAATTATTGAATGAATGAATGAATGAATGAATGAATGAATGAATGAATGAATGAATGATTATGAATGAATGAATGAATGAATGAATGAATGAATGAATGAATGGATGAATGAATGAATGAATGAATGGATGAATGAATGAATGAATGAATGAATGCCTTTGGAGTTATACAAGCTAAAATGAGGCATGATAACCTCATGAGGATTGTGAGGTGAATCAGATGACACTGCTCTGCCCTGCAGATACATGATTTGAAAATTAAACCCTATTTGTCACGGATACTCTCCACAATACCAAACCGTTACGAGTCGCAGAACAGGAAAGAAATATATGTTTCTTTGACACCACAGCGGGGGATTGACCACAAACTCTGACATCAGAGGCATAACCAGTACACCAGGGCCCACACCCCATAGAGTATGTCCTGAGCAACATAATATGTGGCTATATGGGCACATTTGATTCATATACTGCTGTAGGTAAATTATTGCAATAAACGAACATTTATCTGTGTGTATTTGTCATGGTTATGCAGACCACCTTGTCATTGATGGATCCACTCAACGGGGGCAGAAATACACGATATGAGGGACGTGATAATTGTCACGTAGGTCACACGCATTTAGCTATGATCGAATATATTGTGAGCGACATGTTATCTAGTAAGTGCACCGAGTCCGAAATATTTTCTGATTCTGAAGGCGGCTGTGATGTTTGCGGGGGATTGCTTAATAACATATCGGTCTCTTAAATATTATTGGCCAATGTGAAGCCTCATCATGTTCAACATTCTAGTATATTCTAGTAGCCATTTTGAAATTGCGGCTATATTGTGTTTTGAAATAATGAAAAAAATTATTCACTCCTAATATAACCACTAATGATACATTTGATATACATTTGACTCTTATGATGAACTATTTAAGCATGTAACTGTAAATGGGGGGGGGGATACAGGGTTGTAATTCCCCTGGGAGACAACCAAGCAGTGCAGCGTTTTCTTATTTTATTAAGACATAGATATTATAATCGGATTCGTCCATCTAACAAAGGAAAATTTTATAAAAAATATATCACAGATATAACAGGATGAAAATGAAATTAATATATATGAAGGAAATATACCTTTAACCAAGATTCCTTGTTACTCAATTTATGAATATCGTAGTTTACAAATATTACAGCCAATTAATATTATATCGGCCATAGCAACCGATTCGAAGGGGTCCCGTCTTTATATATATGGTAAAATATGTACCTAATAGTGTGTTGTAACTATGTGCGCCACCAAGTGACTGAGTAAGCAATGGTACATATATCATGTACTGCAGTGATTTCCAACCCCACCTAGTAATTATCAACGAAATAAGTTCCCGCTGTGGTATGTATAAATTCTATTTATTGGTGTCACAATTCTATTTTTGGTGTGACAAAACCAATGAAATGGTTATTTTTTCAATTTTGAAATATCTTGACCTCTAAATCCAACATGACCGCCCATCGCCATTTTGAAAAACATAAAATATGATAACTTTGGAAGTAAACAAGTTATGGAGATGCATAATATTCCAAATTATACTATTTTGGGGATGACAAATTCAATAGAATGGCCATTTTTTTAGAATTGGGCCAAGATGGCCGCTAAGCATTTTAAGAAGACTACGATAACGTAATATATAAAATTCCACTATTTGTGGCATCCAATAAGGGGAGCTGCAGCCCTACCGTATTTGTCTATAATCTTCGGGCGGATTGCCAGCGGCCTACCCTGTTTCCTCAACTCAACAGCTTAAGCAAATTGTTAAGTATCAGTGCGGGCACAGGTGTTGGCCGTGGTAAGTACTTAAAATACCAGCAATAGTGAGTGCTTGACATTAGGTCGCTCATGTGGGATGAATGGAGTTACACTCAACTATTGTTACTCTGGAGACAATCCGACACGAGGATAGAAGAGCTGTGTTTTGTATAGCGAAACCCAAGTCTCCGACCTTCTGGGCATGTCTGGGGGTAAGTCTGCAGAACCCCTAATCTAAGTTATTGACGAGTGAAGGAGGAAAGCATTCTCAATAATGCATCGTGCCCTATCACCCCACCCTCACGTCATCATCTTTACATCATTCATCTCATCATTAGTCTGCACTGTTTTATCATATTACAATGTCAGTGAAATGACTGCCGAAATGAGTAGTCCACTGTGTACGAACCGTCGGGCATATCTGTACTCAGAAAACACCAGGCTATTTATAGAGACAACTGGGGTACAACTAAGACCAGAAACATACATAGAGGGGTCTATAGCTTAAACGCCTCCCTCTACAGTGCTCAAAACTGCTTAACGGCCTCGAGTGTGCAGTGCTGTCTATGGTACTGTGCACTATAAAGAACCGTAAAGTAATTCACTCACTCACTAACGTCTCACCTATGCCCATTAATGTATGTTTGTCTCCCTTTAATGTCTCCCTGTTGCTCTTCAACAGTTCCTTGTTCTATTTACCATACCTCCATTGCCCTTTAAAGATTCTTCGTCATCATTTACGTTGCGCTTCCGTCGCTTATAATGTCTGTGCGCCAACCTGAAATGTATTTATGTCACCCTATACGCATCTCTCTCTTAATTTAACGTTTTTTTGTCGCATTTCAACGTTTTTCCGTCGCCATCTAACACATTGCATCGACCTTTAACGCTTTTCTGTCGCACTATAGTAATTCCCAACGTTTCTATGTCGCCGTTGTCATCTTTGCCCTGTGTGTACTTGAATGTGGCGTCTACCACCATATGGCAGAGATACCTGCATCAAAAGGTGATAAAACACGTTCACGGATAAAGTTATGTTAAAGGGTGACGATGAGGCGGTAAAAATCAGGGGAAACTGTCAAAAGAAGACGGAACGGCCCAAAAGTTCCACGGATAGGAATTAAAAAGCGACGAGAAAATATTGAAAAGCGATAGAGGGTCCTAAAGATGCAAATGAGATGCTTTAACATGATAAAGGATAAATGTCACAGGAAAATCAGAAGAATATTAAAAAGTGACTAGAATACTTTTGGTGACTGAGGGGCGTTGAACAGCGACACAGCTGTGTTAAAAGATAGAGAATCGTTAAAGGATACTGTTTCAAGTTGATGGATAGCCATTAACGGGTGATGGGGAAAGGATAAAGAACGACGGAGGAACATTGAAGGCCGATAGACAGGCGCTAAAAGGCGACGGAGAAGTGGAATGGCGACAAATGGGAGTTAAGAAATGATGGAGAGTCGTTATGTGGCACAGAGAACTGATAAAACGACAGAGAGAAGTTAAAGTCAAGTTAACAAGGATACCATAAAAGGCGGCAGAGAGGAACTAATTGACTAGGCATAAGCAATAAAGGGCGACAGAAAAACGTTAAGACGTTAGAATGCGATGGAGAGTCGTTAAACAGCAAACACAACATGCTAACCCAATGTTGGGTTAATATAGGACCAGCGTCGAAGACAATGACACAACATTAAGCCAGCATTGGGTGAATATCGTGTGCTTGCTGGGTATGTGACACAGAAAACTGTTGAAAAGCAACAGAGAGTTATTATAGTCGACAAGTATTCATTAGTGACAGAGAGGCTACATTGGATATTGTCAATTGGCATATATATATATAATTATATATATTGTATATATCAATAATATTATTTGTTATTTTGTTTTACAAATTATAATTATCGGTGATTTGTGTCTGTTCCCAGTGAAAAATAATAGATGAACATAATGTTAAAGTAAGACAAAGCATGCATTACCTGTATAAATAAAATTGCAAGCATTGTCAGCGTTTGCCATTTTATTTATGCTAATTGGATAACTTGAAAGTGAAAATGAGGAATGCTAATTTAATTCCACATAACATAATGGTGTTAAAAACTCACTTTCTCAACATTTTTTGATAGACTTACCCAATAATAGTATTTTACGTGGTATGAAAATGTATCTCCTCACAAAATGCCTGAAATCGTCCATTTTTTATATGCTAATTAGACAACCTAAAACTCAACATTCTGCTTGGGATCCGGGCTAATCGTGTTCGGCGACCTTTAATTATGCTAAAAAGTTAGGTTCCCAACTATTGCTCAAAAATGCTCCTGGGATTTCATATGAGCTGCTTTTCCAAAAATTCGTCTAGTCTACCATATGTCCCAAATATGTGTCCTAAATGCCCTATATGTCCCACAAATTCTGAATGTCAAAATGTTTCAAATGTCCCCAATGTCCCTAATGTTCGGAACATTTGGAACATTTCGAATGTTCCGGAATGATCAAATTGTCTCGAATGATCAAAATGTTCCGAATGTTCTGAATGTTCTAAATGTTCCAAACGTTCCAGATGTTTAGAATGTTCCAAATGTTCCAATGTTTTGAATGTTCCAAAAGTTCGGAGTGTTCCGAATGTTTCAAATGTTTCAATGTGCCTAATCTTCCGAATGAACCAAATATTCCGAATGTTTCGAATGCTCCAAATGTTTCAGAAACATAGTCACTTTCTATATGTTATCTCGCTAGCGTACTGAAATATGGTTAACGCAATGACAAATACATAGAAGGGAAACAAACTTCCCCTATTCCGAATAATAACTATACTGCTACTATTAATAATATCACTATAACATTAAAGATATATAGACAAATGTAAAGGATTTATTGCGACAATCTAAAGTCAAAAGAGACTTTCCAAATCTTTTTATGACACACGGGGAGGAAATCACTGATTCAAACATCATAGCTAATCAATTTTGTTAATATTTCACATTGGACCAAGCGACACAACAACTAGAAAACGCCCGAAAACAATGATAAGGACTTTCTAACAGGCACGCATAAAAGTAGGCCTATATTTCAATTCAATTTTTTTTGAAAAATAAAGGCAATTAAAAAAATACTACCAACTCTGACCTGTATTTTCAATCAGTCTTCAAATACCGGTATATTCACAGTAAGACTAAAAATAGCGAAGGTTATACTAAACCATAATAGTCCATGGGTCAATACCTAATATTTATCAACCGGTACCATCTGGGTGGGCAAATTCTAATGTTGATTAGAGGTACATATCTGTAGATAATAACAAGGGGTGATAGACCTTCAAGATGAGTAGCTTAAGGGCAGTAATTAGTCTGTTTTGACATGACCCCTAAATGACCGCTAATAGAGTATTTAATGTTTAAAACATTAAATACTGTGCATCTACTGTGCAAGTTGTTTTTCAACACATTATCAGCTATCAATAATATAAAATTACACAGAAAATATATTAGCACTGTTCAAAAAAAAAAACTTATTAGGAGAATACATGTATGCATATTATTGCATTTAAACTAAGAGCATACAACAACACCAGAGTCAGTGTCAATGTAGCATTTCACCACCAAATTGACGGACAGTGCATGCATGCAAGTCAATAAAAGGCAAAGGTGCAGTTTTATAGTCTGATATAAAATCCGAAGACTTACCATACGACTTTACAGTCACCCCCTGACCACTGGACATGTTGATTTGTGTGCCATTTCAACTCCACTGAGAGCTATTACAGTCCTGCAGCCATTTTGGCGCATTGAACTTATCGTACACATTGCCATCTCTGTCCTACCAGGTACTAATTTACACCTCAGTCAAGTGAATCGTGTAAGGATAAAGTGGCTTGCCAAAGGGACACAAACATTGAAACAATGTCTCGACGTTGAGAGGGGTGAACGAAACATTTTATTTCACTGAAAACTTGCCTCAAGCCATTGCGACATGACCCTCTTTAAGTGAATCTACAGCAAGCATCACCTAAGTTGGGTTCTACCTTACCAGTGCCATTATATTGCTTGTGGGGTTCTGTACTCTGATACAAAGAATACTTAGAACTGGTAAATACAGGCAAGTAGCACCGGGATGTCCGAATCTTCAATGCAACATCTATGATAACAGCCTTACATTGCAATATTGCTTTTCTGCTTGCGATGCATGCAGCAAAGTGCGCATATCCGCTTTCTCATTTGTTGAATTGAGCGAGCTAAAGTCCTGTTACTAGTAATTTTAAAGCAATTGAATTACTGTATTTTTTTTTACTATATGAGCATTCTATTCTACAATTCTGAAACTGACGAGTCTGAGAGTAAGCTCGTTAAATCCCCCCCCCCCCAACTGCTGTAAGATATATTTTTGAGCTGGGGGCTAGCATTAGCATTCATAGGGGTTTTGTCAAGTTAAGAAAAAAACAAAAATCCTAGAAAAACTCGGATTGGCCAGACCACACCCACCCATCCCCTTATCATTAAAAAAAAAATTGGAAACAGTTACACCAACAAATAACAACAACGAAATAACGAAAAAGCGCTACATTTCCAAAAAAAAGAAAATCCGAGTTGGGTCGAGTTTTTGTCGGATTTTAGGAATTTTTTTAACTTGACAAAACCTCTTAATGGACGTTTTTTTCTGCATAGATCAACATTAATTATATATGCATTGAAATGTTTAATACCCCTCACCTTGATTGTGTGACCAAACTTTATTGATGACAGTGGCAGATGGTCAAACTATTGCTTCAGCCGCAGTAACATTTTGAATTAATGTATTTCCGGATATTGCCAAATCTGTCTTTCTCAGTGAGCCATCTGGCGCTACCAATGAGCGATGAGTGTGATCTATGGTTATTAGAGGACTTATATACCAAAATCTCAGCAGAAATTATAATGTGTACAAACAGTTTATTGTCTGCTTGTACAATAACTTTATTTACCTTTGCATGGTTAGCTCGCATCGTTTTTGTCAAATTAGAAAATGTTTTCAAGCTCTCGTTATTAAATTTGGTTTTGAAAGATTTGTTGAAATTTTATTTATGTTGAATTCTTTGTGTTTTTTGTCAACTTTATTGGGCGATTTTTAGATATTTGCAATATTTGGTGGTGAAAATATTGTAGCACCTTCTGCAGCAATTCCCGATTAAACGCACATCCCTCATTCTAAAAACGCTTACTGTAGCAATGTGTAGAGGAAGTTCATCATAATATGAAAATCACCCATCCTCTCGAATGAATAAGCGTGTTTCTATGCAATTCCTGTTGTCTCAACTACCGTGTATAATTTTGTAGCAGGTCAATTTATGGTAGGTAGCTGATGGTGTCAATACGGATGAATATGCTTGTGTATCGAGTATAGTCCACCATATTGATTCTTAACCATGGTGGTTTTTTTTCCAGATAACATTTCTATTTTCTTAATAGTAATCCTATTGGCAGAGGCCGCACACTTCCATCAACATTGAAGATTTGTAGTGGTAACTCGTCATTATTAATATATCTCTTGTTCTTCATAACACTAGGCTTTGACATATGTCTGACATGTATTTTATTCCATGTGATGTATCACTCCTGCCAATGTTATCCCGGACAAGGGTAGTGGGCAGTTTTAATATGAATAATGGATAAGAGATTCCTTTTCTTTCAGATTATAATACTATCTTTTAAATGCTTTTAGATTCATTGCGATAATATATGAATGAATGAATGAATATGAATGAATGAATGAATGAATGAATGAATGAATGAATGAATGAATGAATGAATGAATGAATGAATGAATGAATGAATGCCTTTGGAGTTATAAAAGCTAAAATGAGGCACGGTAACCTCATTAGGATTGTGAGGTGAATCAGATGACACTGCTCTGCCCTGCAGATACATGATTTGAAAATTAAGCCCTATTTGTCACGGATACTCTCCACAATACCAAACCGTTACGAGTCGCAGAACAGGAAAGAAATATCTGTTTCTTTGACACCACAGCGGGGGATTAACCACAAGCTCTGACATCAGAGGCATAACCAGTACACCAGGGCCAACACCCCATGGAGTATGTCCTGAGCAACATAATATGTGGCTATATGGGCACATTTGATTCATATACTGCTGTAGGTAAATTATTGCAATAAACGAAATTTATCTGTGTGTATTTGTCATAGTTATGCAGACCACCTTGTCATTGATGGATCCACTCAACGGGGCAGAAATACACGAGATGAGGGACGTGATAATTGTCACGTAGGTCACATGCATTTAGCTATGATCGAATATATTGTGAGCGACATGTTATCTAGTAAGTGCACCGAGTCCGAAAGATTTTCTGATTCTGAGGGCAGCTGTGATGTTTGCGGGGCATTGCTTAATAACATATCGGTCTCTTAAATATTATTGGCCAATGTGAAGCCTCATCATGTTCAACATTCTAGTATATTTTGAAATTGCGGCTATATTGTGTTTTGAAATAATGAAAAAAATGTATTCACTCCTAATATAACCACTAATGATACATTTGATATACATTTGACTTTCATGATAAACTATTTAAGCATGTAACTGTAAGTGTGTGTGTGTGGGGGGGGGGGGGATACAGGGTTGTAATTCCCCTGAGAGACAACCAAGCAGTGCAGCGTTTTCTTATTTTATAGACATAGATATTATAATCGGATTCGTCCATCTAACAAAGGAAAATTTTATAAAAAATATATCACAGATATAACGGGATGAAAATGAAATTAATATATATATAAAGGTAATATACCTTTAACCAAGATTCCTTGTTACTCAATTTATGTATATCGTAGTTTACAAATATTACAGCCAATTAATATTATATCGGTTAAGCAACCGAGTCGACGTAGCTTTAATTATTTATTTTACATTTACAAATTAACAATCACATTAGCCTATATAACAAGATAACAATTATAGGCCTACCGGCGCTGTCTTACCCTGCTATAATAGCTACAATAGGGTGGACACACAATGACCACGTATCCTTCATGGCGGCCTACACAGTGCTGGCTATAATGAATGAGTAGGCCTAACGCAGTCATAATTTTTAACTATCACTTACCATCGGTAATAACTATCATAAATTAAATTTATAATAACAATCTTTACTAAATTATCTTATTAAATGCCCCATACAACATAAAGCTTTATATAGTAGCTCCAAATTAATATTTACATAGCTAATGCTACATAGCAACGGCGAGCTACATTAATCTCACATAATTATGTAAAACTAGCTTACATTAAATTAATTTTAGAACATAATACAGTAATATCAGATTACAATTTACACATAATCTTACCGCATTGCAATAACAATCACATACTATGAATTCACTAGTTCGGGGCTGAGCGTTCTTCTCAAATACCTGTCATGTCTGACTGACAGACGTTAACTGAATGAATGCGTGACGGTGCAAATTATACAGAGTAAGTCTCAGTGCTGAGCAAGGGGTACTTTTAAACTTTTAAATTGCTAGGAAAATCATTAATTTTCTTGATTTGAATTCGCATTCACCAGGTGACTCTTCCGGATATTCACACCATTACATAAACAACACACATTGTGCAATTTAGCCCAAATGCAAAGCCATTTTGAAATGTGCCGCCATCTTGATTAAGCTACTCATCTGGATTGTCTTTCATACTGACATGGTGATATGACTAAAAAACTTTTTATGGTACTGATCTGTTGTGCTTGCAAATAAAGCTGTAGTAAGAGATGCAAATGTACAAAAGCTAATCTTAAGTGCACAGCTCCATGTGCCTGGGACTGTGACTTCTCACATAGCAACATTAATTAATGTATATTTGTTAAGTATATTGCGGTAACATGACATTTCCCTTGTTACTTCTCTCACTGTTACTTCTCTCGCTGAAGGTATACTAGTTATACTAGTTATACTAGTTATACACTTAATATCTACCAATTATATATATTGTAGCACGTTGAGAATTGTTTTGATTGTTTAAGTGAAGTTATTTACTTCATTGGTGACCGCAAATAAGATTATGTGTACGCAATAAAACATTTTATGAGGGAACAAAAAAAGTAGCCACCATGAAATCTGAAATGGAGGCGGCAAGGAAATTTTATAGTTGAATTGTTGAATTCCTCCAATTAAATTTTAAGATTGAAGACATTAAAAGTAGCTCTTTATAGAACATACAACCAAAAATATATATATTTTTAAATTTTTGAAGCCGATATTTTGAAACCTAAAATGGCCGACACTAGGGGTACGATTTGAGTGGTTCCAATTCAAAAAATGTTCCCGGTGATATAGTCTACAGGTCTGCCAAATTTGGTGCTTTCTTCACAAAATGCAAAATGATTATTTTGCTATGTCGCTGTACTACAGCAGTTCACCCCTGCGGCGTACGCCATGCTATCTCATGTTCGTCTCAGTGAGTGCAGGGAGTATGTAAATGGCGTGTACCCACGCCTTTTCATGAACACTTGGAAAGACTGATGTAATTGCCTTACAGAAAAAGTTCAAAGCCATCTCAATGGAAGCAGAGCTGTGCCGTGTCAACTATAATCATGTGGTGCTGGAACACTGGCAGAAAGCGTACACAACACACATCCTATAACGACTTGGTAGCAGATACTGCCCTTTGGTTTTGCAGATATGTATATTTAGGATGCTGAGATATCAAACTACATGTATTTATTAAAATGTTGAGAAATGATTCATATAATAATTTTCGAAGCGCATTAGTCTATTATTCCCAGTAGGCCTAATCTCCAGCTTAAACAATTGTACACTATAGCAGTATTAAATTCAGCATAGTTGTAAGCTGTTATTTGTGGTAGCTAGTTGAGGAGCTGGTTAAGTCCCGTCTCAAGGGTATCCCAAATAGCAATACAAAACATGTCGGCATCCTGAAAAATGAGGGGGACAAATGGTGAGATATTTACAAAATAACACTATTTCACTTGGATGTCTTTTCGATTAAACAACAACGGAATTAGGCAGAATATATTTTAATATATTTTGAAATATTTCAGATAGCACACAGCTTGTAAGTAGTCTTCAACATCGTCTTCTCCGGAGTCAACATCGTCGAGTGATGTGGCAGTCCTCTCCTGATTGTCACATTCGTCACCGAGGTCACAGACACACAACTCTGTGCAGTTCAGTCCTGCTTTGCGCCATGAGCACCTTGCAATGTCACAATTTGACTTCGAGAAGTTTTTTTGTGAATAACCACCATCTGAGCTTTTCACCTTGGTAATCTTGGTCCCTGGAAGGTAAATCTCAAATAGAAACTCTTCGATTCCATTAGATATGGCATCACCTGGCTTTAGCATGGTTTCTAGTTTTTTCAGTGCTAATATATCCTTGCTGTCATCCCTTGCGTTACGGAATACCTTTCAGAAAGCAAGTTTGCCCCTGCCAGCAAAGTCACCTGTGTTTTCAGCTCCACTAAAGGCGTGTAATCCTTGCAAAGCAGCGGATTTGTTCGGCCCCAGACCTTCGTAAATGGATTACAGAGGAACGACAAATTGCTTTGTATCATTGTTGTTGCATATAACTCGGGATATGAGAAGCTCGACACTATGAACCCCATGCAACGACCATCTTATTTTGTTCTGCATGCACCTTTACGAGAATCTTCTCGGCAAGAAATCCAGTGAGCTCCATCTTGGTCTATATATGGGACAACAATCTTTTCAATGGGATTTGTTTTTATGTTTGTGGCATCTGTTATATGGTAGCATATGACTGACAGACCTACCGGCCTTCTGCCTCGAGTCAGTGATACCTTTCAGAAATGTCATAGCGATCATAAGACAAGGTGGACTTCATCGGCTTCGTTGTATCTCTTCAGTCGTGAACTGATCAGCCAGTTGGCTACAGTTTGTGATGTTGTCAGGCTTTTGGAGTGACTGCCAGGTACGGTGGCATCAAACGTGCATAGTTCTGCATGTGTAAGGCAAAGAAGTGTTTTTTAAAGTTTTGTACAGACACGACAAGTAGGTTTCAGTCAGCAGTTCTGACAGACCTAATGAACATAAGCATGTCCATGATCATCTCCATGTATTGCCGCCTCACCACCTGCAAGAGCTTCACCATCACCTCACATGATTGGATTGCCTGCACTATGGCGCAGTGCGCTTTACAAGTGACATCCACATCTGACCGAACAAGATATTCTGCTGCTTCTGTTAGTATTCCTTGCAAATCTTGGTTTCCTTTGGGAATGCAGTCTGGTATAGATGGAAAAGTGACTGTTATCGTAAACAACAAACCATACTGTATCTGAACGCAGCTCGATGTCACAAAATGAAATTAAATGAAGGGGGTTTTAGGCCAACTTTGTGCTTATACAGGCTAAACCGGGCCAAATGAACCTCCTGTGCATGGTGAGATGAATGAGATTACACTGCCCTCTAGACACAAGATGCGAAATTCGAACCTTAAGATATAGTGGAGAACCAGCAATTGTAACGATTATTTTAAGAGCAAAGCAGGCACTTATGATCGCCTTATGGATTATTGTTATTATAATTGGACTTACTCATGCTGAATCTGGTTTAGGCAAAGAAGAAAATGAGCAACCAAAAAAATAGTTAGTGCTATGGACAGAAATGTACGCAAAATATACAGGTATATATGGATACACCATACCTGCCTGCACAGTATTTCAGACTGCCAACATGATTTTTACTGTTATTTGGGGATGCCTTTGAGACATTTGAATGGGTGGCTTAGCATCATAAAATTCCCACGGGACTTGATTTTGGTCTTGACTGGTCTTAATTAAATGGACCCAAAGGGCGAAATAAAAGTGGAACATTTAGTTGACCAATCATGATTCGGTGTATAGTATCTTAATACGTAATGTATTACAATGAAGATGTTGGAGGGCAGTTAGCTTTAGAAACACTATATATTGAATATGAACGGAACAAATTGATCATCATATACAATATATTTTTGGGGGGCACAAATAGTAAGATGCAAATATATAAAGGCAACAGTACCAGCATGTTTGTACGAAGAATCATATTTTGCTTCGCCGAAACGTCATATTTACAACCGCATCTGGACTTGTCTGTTTGTGTTACGACAAGCCAACAGACACAATACATTACCTCAATGCTGTTTTCTGCCAGCGTCGCAGACACTGGCCAGCATGAAAACAGCATAGACACCATATATAGTACTGACTAGGTACGTGCATTTGATTACTTTGGTGGATTTTGTTCACGAGAACTCCGTGTTCACGAGGCAACTCCGTAATTTGGTTCCCCACTATTGCGATATGGAACAACGGTCTGGTAACCGGGTTGACCTTGATTATTTGCCCCATGTTGTGTGTAGGACGTCGCAGCCTGAGGATTGGCCATGTCAGCTTGTAGTTGTTGTGGGTATCCTGGAGTGACATAATATAACAGAGGTTATACTCAAGAATAAACAGAAAAAAAACATGTCATATTTTAAACAATCTTAACAACCCACCAATTTGAGGTTTCGAATCCGTCAATTCACGTGACTCGTGGTGAAAAACACGTGAAATTTATTCGAAATCAACAATTCCCAAAACATGGAAAACTAAGCTTTATTAGACATTGATATTTCAGTGCTGTGTAAAACCTCTGTGATCAAACGAGTATATAATTATTATCAAAGTATTTCAGATTATGCTCATGAAAAATCCCTTACTAAAATGTCACTGTAAAAATCCCAATAGATTATTTTACATAATTATCTCATTGTTACATTTTGTTCCACCGTCCAAGATAAGATATGTGGCTAATATTACACCAAATTGAATTTGATCGACAAGTGAAGACGGTGGTGCTTTAGCTACTGAGAGGCATACATGTATATCTAAATCTCGCAACAAAACGAGTATCTGTTGATTACGAGCACTTAGTAGTCTGGGAGCCGATTAGATTCAGAACACTGCTAGCTTTTGGTTTTGATTAACCCTAAAAGTGGCAAAGGTTTGAAGTGTTTGTGCTAGGGAAATATCTCCGGAAATTAGTAAGGTGGGTGTAGAGGTTTTCTATGTTAGAACGGTACTTCAAATCTGAGAGATGTCATTTCATTAAACATATGTGCCATAAAATGATCCTACACTTTGCATTCCTTTTGCAGGACTATTGCCCCATATTTTGTTGTTTTGCCATTACCCACTACATATTGGAATAGTTTTTTATGAGACCAGTCAAAATCTTCGATTAGTGACATTATGTTTTATACTAAACATCACCTCAAACGCTGTCCCAACATATAATCAATGTATTGTGTGTGCTGGGAAGAGCCTATGTATGCATCTGTAAATATCATGTGGGTGGAGCCTGTGTACCTCATGCATAGCAGACCGATATTAATGTGTTTACTGTTAGCTAAGAAAAAACAGCTCGCAAAAAACCAAATAATTTAGCATTTGCTGTTGCAGTGAAATAAATGTTGTTTGCATTTTCTATTTGTTCCTGGAGTAAATAAAATGTTGTTTGAGTTTTAAATTTGTTGTTCGGGTAGTATAATAATGGTTTTAGTTGCATTTGTTGTTGGAGTAAAAAAATGTTGTTGGACAAAATAAATTGTTGTTGGACTAAATTATTGGTTGTTTGACTAAATAATTTGTTGTTGGACTAACGTTGTTGGAGTTTGTTATTTGTTGTTTTTACTTTCTTGTGTAGACACTTGGTGGAAATTTGTTTGTTGCTTGACAGCTTTGGGCCACCGTATAGATGAGAGCAAATGACTATAATCATTTTCTATAAACAATTTTTCACATATTTTATAAAGACAATAATTTTGCAAACCTGTAATGAAAATGTACTGAGGCCTATGTAATTTTTCTATACCAAAAATCAATGTGGGACGTGCATATCAGTATCCAAGATACACATTCTTATGCCATGGATAACTTACTGTCACCCCGTCTGCCCTTTAATGGCAAAAGGGCGTATCTCGAGACGTCAGAAAAGTAGTAAGTGCATTGCCAAAAGGCAGTGCACTTACTGCTTTTCTGACATTTTGACATTCATCATTGCTTTATCATCCTCCAAATACACCTTGGAAGTTTTCTACGACAAAGTTGTAAGTGAAAATGTTGTAAACCAGTAAGTGCATTGCCTTTTGGCAATGCACCTACTGCATTTTAACATTTGGAGATACGCCCTTTTGCCATAGAAGGGCAGCGGCGTATGATGTTGCGCACGGGCACCTATTTATTGTGTCATGTTGTGTGAGTGTGTATTTTTTGCCGGCCCAAACTCCCTGTCATTCATTTAAATATCTTCATTTTCTAATTAATGTTTTGTCATCTTCACTTATATCAGCAAACATTACTATGAACCTACAGAGCCTAATTTCTTATATTGTTGAATACAAGTGACATCGAGTCAGTGACAAAAGAATGGGCACCGATGAAAAAAACAATCCAGATAAATCATGCACTTGGACCATTATTTACATTGTTTACAAGTCTAACACGATTTAGTTTTCACATGACTCACATTACAATATTTTCTGCTGAAGTAGGGACGGGGTAGGCTCGGATTCGGATAACATTATAAAATCACATTATCAAGCTCATTTCACCTTGCATAATAGGCCTACATTATGACCGGAATGGTATATATTTAAACACCTTATCGGCATCTAACTGCAATGGGAACAGCATGTGAGTGTAAACAATTATGTATGTTAAACATGGGGTCAAAACTTACCGGCCACTGGTGGCCGTCACTGGGCGCGAAACGGTTTTAAGCAAATAATATTGTGATTCATTTGACGTTAATATATAACGTTAAAATATGACTACTGTTGTTTTGTAGTTTTCATGAACATATCAATCTGAATATAATAATAATAATACATGTTTCTAATATAATCATGCTGCTGATATGAAACTTATCCAGAATTTAAATAGGCGAGACAATGTATTCTTCCTTTACTCATTATCAGATATAGTTATATAATTGACATACATGTGAATATCAGGGCGACCCACGGTGGTACGGCATATATATTACTATAGTCTATGACACAAATATCTGGAGCGCATACTTTTCGTCCATTTATCCGTCAATTATCAAACGATTTTCATGAAATTGTGTACAGGACATTTCCAAGTCATGTCCTAACATCGGTAGAAAATTCATAAAGTTATATGCAGAATTGCAAAAGTTAAACTATTTGACATGTAGTAAATTGAAAATATGACGTCCCTCTATAAACCCATTACGCTAATTCTAGGATTTTATTAAATGTCAAATGGTCTAACTTTTGAAATATTGAATATAATTAATCGTAATTTTTACTGATGTCTTAAAAATGTCCTGTGCGAAATTTCAAGACAATCGGTTCAGAATTGACGGATAAATTGACGAAAAACATGCGCTCCAGATAATTGCGTCATAGACTATAATAGTGAGGTATTATAAGCTAGGGGTGTAGGAGAAGGGTTTGAGAGGATCGTGTAATAACTGTCGGTGACTTATAGAAAAAAATGTAGACTAATATCAGCATTACTAACTGGAAAATAGCATAGTTTTCACAAAACAACTTGACTTAGTAACCGTGTAAAATAATATGGTTCATCAGGTACTACATTGTCACCTTACCATATTCAGAGTAACAACCAGTCTCCACAGGCGGTTGCTGTGGGGCCACTTGCCGTCTGCTCACGTTTGTATAAAACGTAACCTATACAAGGAAAACAAATTGTTATGTTTGTGTCCTTTAAAATATTATTTGGTAGTAATTATCGTTCATAAATCCAAGATGGCCGCAACCGCTTTCTTTGAATAATTGACATTGTTTATGTATAGAACATGTTCATAGGTAAACGACTTTTCCAGTAGAGTTTAATATTTAGTATTTTTCAAGTGTGGGGGACTCTAATGTCGGTAGGCTTAGTCTACAATAGGCGTAGGCTATTGCTAGGATGGTGCAAGGGAATTGAAAACACATAAGATTACACAAGAGTATTTTTGTCGTTATTCACGGTCATTACTTACCCCGTTAGCATGGTTAGCTGTGTGACGGCTTTGCATGCAGCAGATAATTGACGAAATAATTGCGACGACAAACTCCAATATCCCCAGAGCAGCTGTTGCGATGTTGATTGAAATACGAGCTTCTTCCTGAAGTAACATGATTATTTAGATTTAACAGTTTGTATGGAAATGTCTTGCGGTTCGTTTGTTGGTCTAAAAATAAGTTTCACCAGTAGACATATATTCTGGATTAAAAATGGTATTGACTTTGCAATTTTTTTCTGCCATGTAAATTCGATTTAAATTAGATGGGGACCGGCCATGGACCGCAAATAAACATTTACGCCACCCCACCTGGACATATTGGGCCACCACAGAGCCCAGAAATAGGGTTCAACATCAGACTATGGTTATCAGATTGATTGATGAAGCTCCATTATATTTCGTATTATAAACGTTTCATTGTTTCATCGGTATGGTTTATTTCCGTGACCGAGAGGTAGCGTGCTCGGCCTCAGACCACCAGGGCTCGAATTTCGAGTCCTGTGTCTGGAGGACAGTGTCATCTCAATCATCTCACCATCCTCTGGAGGTTCTCCTGGCCCAGTTTAGCCTATATGTGCACAAAGGTGGCCTAAAGCCCGATTCATTTCTTTTCATTTATTTCTCTGAAAGTTCTGAAAATTAGATAGTGTAGGCCTACTCCCAGCTGGCCGCTGGGAGTACCATACAACATACCACATCCTCCTGAAAAGTAAATAAAAAGCCCACGACCACTTCTGAATAAATTACAAATCGTCTGTATAACCTACCACCGTCCACGAAAAAAGTGTCGTTCATAAGGGGAGGGGTTACAGAAACAGCCCTTACTGGCTATGACATTTATTTAGAAACTCGCTAATTCATAGGGTACAACAATTATATTTGGTATGAGACAATGACTAAAATAACTATTATCGGTTGTGGTTGATTTTATTTTATGTCTCGTAACACATACGCCATATTAATGGGAGTATCAGGTGGATGGATCATTTCAACCCTTTGGACAGTTATTTATATGTCGATTCAATGGTTGAACCATGATCTTCACATAATTTATGTAAAATATCAATATACCTGATTTCCTATTAAATTACCTTAGCTATTTAGTCATGTCTGATAATTAAATACATATTGGCTCTGTTGAAACATATACATTGTGACAAGAAAATAATACTTGTGCTTATATTTGCGCTTGTGGAGCCATGCATGAAAAATATTTCTATCAAGCTTGTCACACAGTCTTGATATCGGACATGAGTGAATTTTCGTCTTGATTGTTCCACCCCCATGATGCCTCCCACAGTTTCATCTCAATTTCCGCTGATGGCTTTGTATGGCCACAGGGGTGAATTGAATTCAGTTTTTTTGTAGCACATCGAGAAGCTTATTTATACGTTGTCTGGTAATCATGCCGATAATATTGAACTTTTAATGTCGCTCTATATACTATATACATAAATATAAAAATAATCTTTCTCCCATTGACATACTGAATCATCATAAAGCCTCAAAAAAGGCCAATCACAGACTGCGAAGGTGTGTATTTAGGCACGGCCGGAGGCCAGGAGCTAATTAACTTTATTGCAATAATGGTTGTGTCCTAATTTTCGAAAAAAAAGGGTGCCGTGTGTGGGAAACGGTTGACATTTCTGAGGAACAGTCCTTATTTAAAGTCAAATACAACGTTTTATGTCGCTAGGTCGAATATTTAAGTGTTTAAAGATTCATACAGCTGCAAAAGGGCATGCGTGGGACCGTCACGTGTAGGCCTACAGTAGCATATATAGAGTACATGGCTGTAGGCATACAGTAACCTACTGTACAGGGTGACGGCATTAATATCATCAACTAAACTGATTACAAGATACTACTTAAACGATACATTGACCCAGTACTGCTGGCCCAACATTGAACCAGCATTGGACAAATGCACTAAGTTTGAAAGTCCACCTGCCCAGCAAACACAACACATTTGTATAACATTTATACAACGTCGGCCCAACGTCTTCGACGTTGGTCCAACATTATATAAAGTCATATAAATGTTTTGTGTTCACTGAGTGTCAATACAAGTTTGGGGTCAACCAGTTTCGACATCCCCGCAGTAATACAGTCAGTTTGTTTGCAACCCAGCGACCAAGTAGGGGCCAGGGCAAAGGGCTTTGAATTATTAACTCATAGATGTCGCTCAAGTATATATGAAGTTGCTGTGGTTTGAGAACTTGCTCTTCATGAGGCTTCGAGTATGAAACGCATATTTAGTATTATTATGGAATAGGGCCTGGGCCTACCCACGGGCACTATTGCATTCTGGGGGACCCTTGTCCCGCGAATTTTGACAGCTGACCACACCCTTAAATAGTGCTAAGAAAAAAATATATTCATGAATATATTTGTGATTAGAGCTTTGAGGGATAAGGTTGGAATAATGCTGGTCCAGCGTCACAGACAGTGGCCCAGCATTACATCAGCATTGGGCCAATGTATCATGTTATTTGGGAAGTGGCTTTTCTGGCGGTGGGAAGAGGAAAACGTGACCCGCATAGTAATTCCGCATTCCCAGCAAGCACGGGACGATCACCCAATGCTGTTTCAATGTCGGCGTTAGGCTAACATTGAAACATTATTGCGTGAATGGTGCATGTTTGCTTAGGTGCTGCCGCTAAGTATGCAGCAGATCCAGTGTTGTAGTAGTGTTGGGCCAGCGTTGTGGACAATTTGTCGGGATTGAACAAGCATTGGGCTGCGACGCTGGTACATAATAAAGATACGCAGCAGAACGATTCACTGGCAAGTATTGAATGGATGTTGGCTAGCACTGGCGATTGTGTTGGAAGGAATAAACGTTGAAGATATATTTTAACTTGTCTCCATAACTCTTTCTTTAGTTATATCCTTGATATTTAGGATTCTGGCCCATGAGGAAGATCAATACAGTTATGTTTACAAATATTAAGCCAATTTTTTGTCAATAGCACCAATTCCAGGCATCGGAGTCGGGAACTCCTTTTCTACTTTTATTTGAATTAAAATATTGATACTAGTTAGTCCAGAACTACTAAGACCGTACAAGGCCTATATAGTCGTGTTCACTATGCCAATAGATATATTTTCGTTGATATTTCGTGGGGAAGTTTTGATATCCACTAAATCTAAAAACCAATGTTTCTATTTTTTCTGAATAGCGTATGGCGGCCATCTTGGATTTTCGAAATGGCCACCACGAAAATCTAATTTGAACTAGATCTCCATTTCTAATTGACTTAGAATCATAATCTTGGTGTCTACACCTATGTTTAAGAGTAAAAAGATTGAGTGAAACCACTTATACAAATATTGTGTCATTCCTTTATATCGAATTCGGAAAAAGCCAAAATGACCGATGGTGAGAATCATTTGATGACAAAATTGCAGTGTCTATATTGAAACCCGAATTATATTTGCTGACATTGAATAAAAATACTGATGAGGACAGGTATGAATATAAAAGATAGCGTTCTGTCTCCGATCTTTTATTATGCAGTGATTGTCCAGAAGTATTTTTTAGCTAAGATGAGCTTGTGCCATTCTGTTGCGTCTGTCGTCTGTTGTCTGTCGTCTGTCCACAATTCACAAGAAATGCTTCTCATCCCTCAATTCTTATCCGATTTCAATTCTGCTTGGTTTGTTTGAAAGAGCTCGGGCCTGTGCGTAGAACATCCTCACGGATTTAAGAAATTTGGATTATTAATTAATTTATGACGTAATTAAGACCCAATTACGGCACTCTGTCCGCAATTCACAAGAAATGCTTCTCCTCCCTAAATTCTTATCCGATTTCAATTCTGTTTAGTTTGTTTGAAAGAGTTCGAGCCTGTGCATTAAATTTCATCTCGGATTTCAGAAATTTTAAATATTAGGTAACTTATGACCTAATTAAGATCCGATTAGGGCATTCTGTCCACAATTCACAAGAATTGCTTCTCCTCCCTCAATTCGTATCCGATTTCAATTTTATTTTATTTTATTTTATTTGAAAGAGCTCGTGCATGTGCATGGAACTGCCTCATAGATTTCACAACTTTTAATTCGTAATCAACTTGCCATAATTAAGGATGAGTTTCTGTGTCATTGACACTTTGATTGATATCCTAATTAGGAAATTTAGCCGGGCCAATATATCTAACTCTAATTGACATAAAATCACAATTCTGGTGTCTACAGCTAAGTTTTCAGTGTCAAATAATCGAATAAAACCTCTGATTAAAATATTGGGTCATTCCCATCGCAAAATCTGAAAATCCAAGATGGCCGCCGGCGAAAATCATTTTATGACATAATCAAAATGTCCATATTGAAAAACAAATTCTATTTGTTGACATTGCATAAAAATAAAATAAAAAGTCTGTACATAGCAATAGAGTACATTCAATTATCTGTGAAAGCTGAAAATCAGCACTTGCAAAAATGAAATGTTGCCATCAGAATGTTTGGGTATCATCTAAATGTTCAAAGGCAAGAAGAAATATTATCGAATCATGTACATGTCTTCAATACAATAACAAAGACATATATTGTCTTGGCCATCTTGAATTGTATTTAAATCCCCCATAATAATGTTCCGATATTTTTAAAGTTGTTCATTGGATTCGTTGACTCGGAAAACATAGGTGTAGACACTATATTTTCAAGGTATAATAGTCACTTTTAAAATAGTCAATAGTCATTTCTGGAATTTATGTACAAATTCAGAGACACAAATATATATTTAATAACCATGCAAATGGCATAATACTGTTATACAATGTCAGTTTTTATTATGTAGAAATGACCGCCACTTTCATGAAATGTACTGTAACGTGAACAAAACCTTCACATTCTGGAACTTGAAAGGTAGGTGCGCTATCAGATATAAGAAGCTTATTTTATCTAAAAGAAGCTTATTTTATATAATCATACCTAACCTCATGACGCTATATGGTTTATTTCTATACAATGATAGCAAAGATGTATATGGTTTTCAATATATGGACAACACATTATGGTTTTGTCATCAAGTGATTTTTGCCGGCGGCTATCTTGGATTTTCCAAATTCGCCATATAGGAATTATATAATGTTTTTAAAAGTGGTTTCATTCATTTCTTTGACCCTGAATCAGTATTTTTATATTGCGTTCCAGCTTGTTTTTGGTAGCTTCGCTAATATTATTCCAAGGAGTCCCCTGAACAAATTGTACCATTCATGGAAAGTAGTGGGGGTGCACATTGACAAATTCTGGCCCATGGACAAATACACCTGAACAATGACTGCAGGTCCAATATTTTAAAAATTAAATGCTTAATTAGACACGTGTCCAGCCACTTTACCTATTTAGAAGTCCTTTATTTGGAGTCCTTGACATCAAATTATGGTAAATGCAACTTCAACATCAACATATCGCAAAAATAGTGATTTCATGGCAGAAATTTTGAAAGTCCAAGATAGCTGCCATAGGCTATTCAGGGAAAATGAATTCGAAACATTGTTTTTTTTTGGATTGTGTAGATATCAAAGCTTCCAGTTTCCAATGTTGCTCCAGACAGCTATATGTGACCCTGACGTAGCCGTGACATATAGAGGCCAGGTCAGCCAGTAGGAATTCCTACCGGTAAAAAAGAAACCAGTATCTGGCCCAACACATAGTCACATGGCCAGTGTTCAGGCTACAGAGAACCATGTCATGATTGGTAGCATTGTAAATGTGTCAACTTTAAATTGTCTTATACTAACTCAGATTTGAATGTACCGATTGATAGCGGCTGTAACCATGGTAACAGTAACTGTGAAGGAAATTTATCAATAACAGTTCAAACCGATTTTATATTATCCCTGATCATTGTAAATAATCGTCTTATATGGTTATCATGGCTATTATACACTCTGTAGCGTATACATGAAAGGGGTCAATCGTCCAGTAGAGAAAAGAGAAAATCCACAAGTAGATCAGATACACAATTATGATATAACATTTTCCTTAATTGATCAGTTGTCCAATGAATGCCAAGTTACGTCAATCACACAATAATGTATTAATTGCTTGTTGTTGTTGTCATTACAATTGCTGTTGTTGTTGTTATTACAATTGTTGCTATTGATATTGGTTCCAATTCCGTCGGGTCATTTCGGTCAAAGCACAATGAAAATTGACGTTAACGTGTTGAAGTTGTACAGTATGACAAAAATGAATCGGGCTTTAGGCCACCTTTGTGCACATATAGGCTAAACTGGGCCAGGAGAACCTCCTGAGGATGTGTACAGTATGACAGTACAGTGCCAGTCCAGGCTACAGCGCCTGCCCCCTGAATGGCGACTCATAGCATCAGACTAAAATTATAATCGGGGGGGGGGACGGCGGGGGGTGGGGGGGGAGATCGACTCAAAAGTTCAGATAAACAGAAGAAACATACATTATAGTCTTACATACATTAATAAAGCCATTAACAGAGCCAACGTCACGGCCAACAAAGGGGAATATTAAGACAATCGCCTTTCAAATGACATTGTGGTTAGGCGACTGTGAAAAATTAGCATCAATACTTTCAAGTAAACAAAGCTTGCTAAATGGACGAGAATAAAGTGCACCACGAAAACAAACTGTGGCAAATCTAACAGTGATAAGCCCCAGCGGCCAGTCGCACTGTGGAGTGTTTTTATGAACGACTATGACCAAGTCACCAATCCGCAGATTGTGAGTATTTTTTGCTCATTTTACTGTACATTGGGCAAATATTCTTTTATCCATTTGGTCGAAAATAAGAAGGTTTAGGTGTAATAGGTGATTTAGGGTGAGAGGGTGATCATCACCACGAACATCATCTGACAACATAGTGATGGGGCGGCTATTGACAATACCCATCACTTTGTACATATAGGTATTTGTAGGATCCTGACTTTGTTCAGTTAAGGTGGCAGTTATCCCCGGCTTCTTGGACGCAGGAGGCTGTGGACGACCGCCTCGTTTCCGTACCTTGGTGACGGGTGCACACAATTGCAACCCGTGCGGCTTTGGTACTTTTCCCGCACTTCAGGCGTTACACTCGGCGACTACGGACGTGCCATAGGTCGCTCTCGCTAAGTCAAATAGGACGTGCCGTGCGCGAAGGTTGTGCCTTGTTGTTGCCAAATGTCAAGTAAGTAAGTAAGTAAAATATTTGCTTTACTTCACTTTTCGGCCAATATAGCCATTTAAGTGAAAATTCCAGGTATTACAATATCCCATATTGTATAGTTAAAGTAGTAAAGGAAAGACAAAGCCAATAAAAGCATGATCGTACTAAAATATTCAGTTTAAAATGTTTTATATGATAAGATGACGATGCTCCTGGCACCTATATATAACGAGTCTAAAGACATGTTGTAGCGCCTGCACTATAACACAGTTTAATGAGTATAAAAATATCAGTATAAATAATGTAAAATATGAAGTGATTATAAAATGAACGACTTATCAAGTCACTATATCTCCATGAAATTGGAGTGATTGTGTAAAAACTACAAGTCTGAGTCTAATAATTTAAAACATATAATATAGGTTACATTCCCGAAGGAACTGAATAATAAAACCAGCAGGGGTGTCAAATGTCAAACGAATAAACATGACAAGTGGAGAAAGAGTTTTATGATTTGCTTGGAACCCTCGACTCGACGGGGAAGGAAGTTTGAGTTTAAATGGTGAAGATCGGTCACTTACAGGTGCTTTCGGCGCGAGGGGCTCTCCATCTCCCCATACTGGTGACCCCTGACGACTGATCGTCTACGCAACAGTGTTTTCACCTAGACGCCAGTTGAAAACCGCTGTTTTCAAGGATAGTTTTGATAAATTTTAAGGGATTTTTCGAAAAAAAATCAATAGCATTTTTTTTATCAGGTACGTGAAAACTGTAGGTCATTCTTTATATGCCAGTTTAAATTAGTCAGAAAGAGTTATAAGAGGAGAAACACGTTTTTTTACGTCAAAAACGGCGTAAAATTCTAAATTTTGGACGTAATCCCACGTGTTTGGCGCCTTTTCAAGATGGCGACCATGTCGGTTTCTCTAGAAGAATCCAGAAAATTATTCTCATAGACTTAGTCTATCATTTGTTAAATGTAAGAGTTTGTTTAATGCCTTCATCCTATTAATGCCACTGTAGGCGAGTAGGAAGTGAGTATTTCCGGTAACCCATTTTTTATGTTGATTACAATAATTGGGTGACTCGATTTTAAAGTCCATAGACGAAGTCTCGTCATTTTTCCGATTTTTCAGCAAAATCAACAGAAATTATAAATATCGCTTCGACTCGGGTAACCTTTAATAGGTTTAGGGCCAAAATAAAATTGTTTCCCTAAATGAATGTCAATAAACGGTCTTATTTGGTCTGTTTAAAATATTCTCAGGACAGTAGGTCAATATTTTGTACTATTATCATATGCTATTTCAGAGAATGCTGAATATTGTACATGTATTTGGTTGGTGTGCGCCATTTTGGACGCTGGTGTCCCTCACTTAGCTGCTCGCCCGCCGTGGGCAAACACGTGTTCCGCCATAACCGGCATGCATCTGGACAGTGAACCTGTGTAGCCACATCACATTAGCATAAATTAGGCCGCCATTTTGATTTGGTGGAGCTCATCTCACGTGTTCAAAATTTTACACGGACTGGTTGTAATAGTTTTTTTGAGATTGTTTATAAATTTTTCTTTTTCAAAACGATTGAAGGAGAGGAAATATAAATAAGTTGTTTCGAAAACAAAATTGTACCACTAATTGTGTGAGATTTTTGTTCACTTTGAAACGCCCTTCGTTGTTTGTAATCGTTCTAGCCTATTTAGCGTCTTATTTGGGAACGCAGTAGGTCATGAATATGCTAATGTTAGGCGAGACGGGGATGCTGACCATATACTATGTACACACCGTTCCAAGCATGCCGTCACAGACTGTAAGCCACATGCTGCCTGCCGCACAGGTTGGAAGCACCGACAATACATCATACACACACCCACCACAGACGACATAAACACAACCCCTACGACGACAGTCGGTTTATACGTCAATCACTGAATCGATGCGAGCGATTGATTCGGACGTTTATAAGAATGACTCGGTGATGAACGTACCATTATAAAAAAAAAAAAACGTGGAATGTTCATCACAGACATCACTTTTCAGCGGAATGATATACTATATCATTAATCAGCATAGACTACTGTCAGTCACGTTTTAAATATTTTTCTAAAATTATAAATATAACTGTTTTTCTTCACAGTCACATTTAGTCTATCAGCTTGAGAACGAAATTTTCTCACGATAGTTTATTACTGAAGTTTAAATTTTTTATAAATACAGAAATATTCGATTTGACAGTTGCGCTATTGCGAAACATTGCAAATATTTGAATGTGTTTTTCGACTTGCGTGAAAAAAAAAAAATTTCACCCAGGTCGATTTACAAAATACTATTATCCTAGCTTAGCATAGCATGTCATAATTGTATCTGGCATATTTTTTTATGTACAATTTCGACCTACGGTTTTCACTATACCATTATGCATGTGTGTGAATAAGTGAAAACGTTTTATGTCTAATATAGACCTTCAGTTTTCACTACAATCAATATATACCTTTGTGAATTAGTGCACAGAATTTAGGTGCAACCTCAGCGACGCATTTTCAACTAATCTGCAACCCCTGTTTCTCGCAACATGCGACATAGCATGAACATTTTCTACAGTCTACATTTCTAAGATTCAGCATTTTACAGACATTTTTCATCTGATTTACACAGCAACGCACAACCTATCCGCGCACGGCGCGTCAAAATAGTTGGCATGTGTTAATACGACATGCCATTTTAAACACATTTGAGATAGACATAGAGCCAATAGGCCAGCTATCTCAAATGCTTCACTAGTTAGATAATTTAAAAACACTACTTCATAATGTCGAAGCAATACGACAGTGAAGGCTTCATGACAACGCCCCTAAAAGGTGCGGGTGCTAGACCTAAAGATGATTATCGTCAAGACAGTGAGGACAATGAGGTTCGATTCCGAGAGGCAGATGAAGAATATCAACGCCTCAAAGCTGATTTCGCTCGAATTGCTCGAGCTAAACGTATGACTTCTCACTCTAGGAGCGACTCCTCAAGGAGTACTTCACCGCTCGGTAGGCAGTCGCAGAGACGTGCTACGAACTTACCCAAGTTCAGAATCGCCACTTGCTACGCTTCGGATGTTGAACTCTGGTTCAACCAAATAGAGACTCAGTTTGCTCTTCACCAGATCAACGATGATGATGAGAGGTACAGCTTAACCTGCGCTGCACTTTCGGGCGAGGTCGCATCGGATGTGAGGGACGTGCTACTTCAGCTTTTCAGGTCCAATAAATACGAAAGCCTGAAAGCGATCTTGATAGAGAGACGAGGTTTGACCACACCCGAAAGGGTTAACAAAGTGATCTCTGGTGAAAGGATTGCAGGTTTCGGCACCAAAGCTGTGGTGGGGAAAGCAGTAATTCGTCAAGCATTCATCCGCCAGATGCCCGCTTCCATCAGAGCCCATTTGGCGACTCAACCCGACAGTGCCACCCTGGAAAGTTTGGCCGTTTTGGCCGACCGGGCATTGGCAGCTGAAGAGGACGTCGAAGAGAGTAAGCCGGGGGTCGCAGAGATTAAGGTAGAAGAAACCACCAAACTAGTTGGTTTGTTGGAGGATTTGTCTAGGCGAATTAAAAAACTAGAAACCTTGACTACATCAGAGAGGAAAAGAAATAAAGGACGTGGACGAGCAAATATTAACTATGCTCCTGCGCCTGCATTTGCTCCCAATGTTCAGGCCTCGGGTTTTGTTAGCAACCAACCTAGTCATTATAGAAATGAACAGAATAATGCTCGACCTTTCGTTCCGCCGACGAATTTGCAACCACTTGCTCGACCTTTCGTCCCGCCGCGGACCCACAGCGAAATGACGCCGCTAAGACATTAGATTCGGCTAATGCACCTGTCTGCTATTTTCACCAGACTTTCGGTGATAAGGCACGCACGTGCAGGAGCCCTTGCGCTTTTTCTTTAAACTGCTAAGCCAGAGCAAGGTAGCGACTCTTGCATCTGGCGGTATAACTGAGACGCGACATGACTCCGCGGACGCTAGTTCTCCAAGGTTATCTCACTCTAAGTTATTATATGTCGCAGATAAAGGACATAAATGCAGATATTTGATTGACACGGGCGCAGCTGTCAGTGTTTTGCCGAAATCTTGCGCTAACGGGATTTCGGACGCTGACAGTCTTCCCCTGGTGGCAGCTAATAACAGTACTATACATACTTACGGCAACTGTAAACGCGTCGTCGATGTCGGCTTAAAGCGCGAATATCCGTGGACGTTCATAGTGGCAGATGTGCAGCAACCCATAATCGGGGCTGATTTTTTAATCCACTATAATTTGCTCGTAAACTTGAGAAGCCGATGTCTCCGGGACATGCGTACAGATCTAGCTATTGCCGCTTCACTGTCATCGATTAAACCTCTGTCATTGAACAGGGCAGACACTGTTCAGAATGAGTACACAAAACTCCTCCGCCAGTTCCCGGAACTGACACGCCCTACGACAAGTAGTAGTAGTAGTAAATCATTGCTTTACGTCACTTTTCGGCACAAAAGGTCTTTTAAGTGACACTATAATACGATAAAAACGTTGTAGTCAATTGATGAGATGAATGATGTACAGATGATGATGTGAGGGTGGGGGCGATAGGGCATGGTGGGTTATTGAGAGCGTTTTCCTTTGCTCGCCCGATAAGGGGTTCTGGGCATGTCTAGGGGATATACCCCCAGACATGCCCAGACGGCCGGAGACTTGAGTTTCACTGTACAATTTAATGATAAAACTCTTTGGCATTTTACGCAGCTCCGCTATCCTCGGGTCGGATAGTCCCCAGAGTAACAATAGGAAGGATCACTCCCTCTGGGTAACTCCATTCATCCCACGTGAGAGACCTAATGTCAAACACGCTATTGCCGGTTATTTAAGGCTACCACATAGCCTACATCAGCGCCAGCACTGATGCGGGTGCTGCATTGGCTCCGCTGTTGAGCGGAGGAACCAGGGTACGCCACTGGCAATCCGCCCGAAGATTATAGCCAGATACGAGGAGGCTGCAGCTGCCCTTGGATGATTGCTGTAGACTAGTGCTTCCGTACAATGCCGTAACAGCATCCAACAGACGAAACAGATCCCTAATGACCCTTCCCGGATGGGGGCGAAAAGTACTACTACTAGCAATCATCCCAGTACCCCGCCCTACGACAAAGGGTGAGACCATTAAACACGGTATAACACATAAGATAGTGACTAAACGACACCCGGTGTTTGCACGACCACGACGTTTAGCACCCGATAAGCTGGTTACCGCAAAACGCGAGTTTGATGAGATGATAAAACTAGGGGTCATTGTACCCAGCGACAGCGAGTGGTCCTCAGTGCTTCACATGGTGCCAAAGATTGGAGACCATGCGGGGACTACCGTAGTTTGAATGCACAGACCGTACCGGACCGTTATCCGATTCCTCATATACAAGATTTCACGCAGCGTATAGCCGGATCGAAAAAATTTTTGAAGATCGACTTGGTCAGGGCTTATTACCAAATTACGGTGGAACCGTCTGACGTACACAAGACTGCCGTTACTACACCTTTTGGCTTGTTTAATTTCACTAGAACACCGTTTGGTCTAAGAAATTCCGGTCAAACGTTTCAGCGCTTTATAGACCACGTTACACGCGGACTTGATTTCGTTTTTGTTTATTTGGATGACCTACTGGTAACCAGCCCAGATCATAAAACGCATAAGAAACATCTACGAATTCTTTTTGCTCGACTATCTGAATACGGAATTATCATTGGTCCTGAAAAGTGTCAGTTCGGTACAACTGAATTAAGTTTTCTAGGTCACCACGTTTGCGCCGAAGGGATTTACCTGTTACCCAGCGCCGTTGACGCTGTTAATTTCGTTAAACCCGAAAAGCAACGAGCACTGCGTAGATATCTGGGAATGGTGAATTACTACCACCGTTTCATACCGCATTGCGTGGCGAAGTTGACACCACTCAATAATCTACTGACAGCTGCCAACGAGGGACATACCAGACTGTCACCGAAGTCAAATTTCGATTTGAAGTGGAATAAAAATGCAGAGTCAGCATTTTCTGAGTCAAAACAAATATTGGCAAACGCTACGCTTCTGGTGCACCCAGAGTCGACGGCTCATTAACATCACGTGCAACGCTAGTGATGTCGCCGTCGGTGGCGTTTTGCAGCAATTTTTAAACGGTATGTGGCAGCCACTTTCGTTTTTCAGCAAGAAGCTGAACCCAGCAGAGACACGCTACAGCGCGTTCGATCTTGAGCTTTTGGCAGTATACGTCACAATTAAACATTTCAGACACAATTTAGAAGGACGAAATTTCTTCGTTAATACTGATCACAAACCGTTGACATTCGTAATGTCATCCGTGACTGAGCGCACGTCCCTACGACAAACACGTCATTTAGCTTTCATCGCTGAATTCACCACCTATATTAGATATGTAAAAGGAGAGACAAATTTCGTCGCTGATGCGCTGTCACGACCATCAGTGTCCGCGATACATGATGGACCAGCGATAGACTATAAAGAGTTAAGTCTTGACCAAGCTAATGACGCGGAATTCACGCATTTGAGACACTCGACTACATCCACTATGAAGTTCAAACTATTAAAATCGTTTGATAATCAATTGATCTGGTGTGATGTGTGGCCGTACCTTACCGCGAAAATTCGCCGAAAAGTTTTTTCAAACTTACACGGTTTAGGCCACCCATCGCATAGAGCTACCAAACCTTTGATTAATACCCGATTTGTATGGCACGGCATGAATATAGATATTGCTAGATGGTGTCGTACCTGTAAGGGTTGCCAGACTGCTAAAGTTTCACGTCACAACACCCCAGTTTTCGGAAAGTTCACTGAATCTACCGAGCAATTCGATCATGTCCACGTAGATATAGTCGGACCTTTACCTTATGCTGATGGCTTTAGATATCTACTGACTTGCGTCGACCGTTTTACACGTTGGCCCGAAGCTATACCTGTGGTAGATATTAGAGCCGAAACGGTCGCCGATGCCTTCTTCAGCGGGTGGATAGCACGTTACGGTACTCCTGCCACTATCACCACTGATAGGGGCGCTCAATTCGAGTCCAAATTGTGGGATAGTTTGTGTAATCAATTCGGGATTATTCGGAATCGTACCACGATTTATCACCCCCATTCGAATGGCATGGTCGAACGTTTCCACCGTCAATTGAAAACCGCCATTATGGCGCACGAGTCACCGAGCCCGTGGACTATCACGTTACCCGCTGTGCTTTTAGGAGTTCGTTCCGCAGTTAAAGAGAGACTAGGCAGGTCGGCTGCCGAGATGATTTACGGGACAACCCTTAGACTCCCAGGAGAGTTTACCAAACAGTACACCGTCGACGCTAACACTGATTTGGAGAATTATTCAGACAAGCTACGCGTGGCCATGTCGCGTCTCCGTCTATGTCCGCCACGCGACACACAACAACACAACATTTTCCAATTCAAGGAAATAGCTACATGTACTCATGTATTCTTGCGCCGAATCGCAATTGCGCCGCCTTTGACCGCCCCTTACGACGGACCATATAAGGTCGTCGCGAGGAGTGGCAGAGTAATGACAATCCTAGTTAAAGGCAAGGTTGAGACGGTCTCTTTAGATCGCGTTAAGCCCGCAAATCTTGAGTGCGAGCCTACGACAGGTACGACAATACAGCGTAAAACACCAAGCAAACCACAGAGATCGACGGCTACCAGGACATCTAGTAAGAATCCACAGGGTCCACCTAAAACTGGTAGTGCGGACACTCCGACGTCCAACGGGACGAGTGTTAAAACGAAAAAGTCGACGGCAGTCAGAAGCAGTCAAAAATCGGCCACAGTCCCAAAGCAACTAGATGTTAAAGTCAACTTGTCTAACAGAGACAATACTTATGTAGCGCCGCATTCGCGAGCCCCCGCCGTATCCCGCGCTAACGGGAGCGGCGGTGGTTTACAAACGTATTCCCGCATACCTTTACATCTACGGGGTAAAACCACGGTCGCTGCTGACGCCGTAATCGACTCGACCAAAAGCAACCGTGCGAATATCGCTAATCGGGAAAAAATTTCGACCGACCAAACAGTGCGAAAAACTAGAGTCGGACGAATAATCCAGACTCCTGCCCGGTTCGTGCAGATGGTTCACGTCATAGTGGCGCCTAACGATATATATGGCGGGCCCAACCGCATGCATCGTATTACCAATGTTTTTAAATTGTAAATGAATATGCCAGGCCTGGCAGCATTGTGTACAGATATATAAATGTAAAGACATTTTTTTTAGCAAGTTAATTGCTAAAATAAGAATAGAAATTTATGTAAATTAAATGAATGGGGTGATCGCAGCTTGCAGCAAATGAATACATACATAAAGGACAGTTGGTGTTAAGAGGATGGGACAATTCATGTATAATGCTGCGATTTCAACCACCCACGCTGTAACCACACTCGCTATATTTTTTAAAACTATGCTTAGTTATAAAAGGTTACATATTTTTACAACCCCGCTACTTGCACGAAGCAGTCTCCTACACGTCAGTTGGGTCCTACATTATCACTCACCCGGGGGTAATGTAGGACCCTGACTTCGTTCAGTTAAGGTGGCAATTATCCCCGGCTTCTCGGACGCGGGAGGCTGTGGACGACCGCCTCGTTTCCGTACCTTGGTGACAGGTGCACACAATTGCAACCCGTGCGGCTTTGGTACTTTTCCCGCACTTCAGGCGTTACACTCGGCGACTACGGACGTGCCGTAGGTCGCTCTCGCTAAGTCAAATAGGACGTGCCGTGCGCGGAGGTTGTGCTTTGTTGTTGCCAAATGTCAAACGAATAAACATGACAAGTGGAGAAAGAGTTTTATGATTTGTTTGGAACCGTCGACTCGACGGGGAAGGAAGTTTGAGTTGAAATGGTGAAGATTTGGCAGTTTCCCTCGTCCGCCATTGCGACCCCACACTAGAGACTCCAACGGTCACTCACAGGTGCTTTCGGCGCGAGGGGCTCTCCATCTCCCCATATATTCAAACACTCATCACTCAATATTTGTTCTTGACAGATACCATGCAGGACTGATCGCACCGTTCTTATCATGCGCTCCCACACTCCTCCCATGTGACAAAAAACTAAGCATCTGGGGAATTGTACAGCCATTCAATGTCTTTCTGAAGAAGATGACCATGGATAACGTCTTTGTTCCACTCAGCTAATGCACATAGTAGTTCTTTCTTCGCACCGAATAAGTTAGTCCCATTGTCTGACTTTATGCGATTAGGACGTCCTCTGAGCTCTACAAATCGCTCTAAGGCACTAAATAAAGAATCAGTGTCTTAAATGACTGGCTAACTTCAAGGTGGATCGCACGAGTTGTCAAGCATGTGAACAGACATCCGTATCTTTTATGCTCTGTGTGGCCAGGCTTAACGATGAGAGGATCAAAATAATCCGCACCCACCTATGTAAGAGGTGGATCACCAGGTGTGACTCGGGCAGTAGGTGAATCAGCCATTATTTAAACAAGGGGGGGGGGGTTGCCTCAGCCTTTCTACAACTAAGGCAACTGCGTAGTTATCTTTTGACAGCAAGTCTACCATGCAAAATCCAAAACGCCATCCAGCTTTCTGACAGAACACACTCCACTCCTGCATGACCAGTGAGAGCAAGGTAATGACGAATAATCAGAGTTTTAACATGATTATCTCCAAGTATAATCCATGGGTATTTCAATCCAGTACCCACACTAGAATTCTGTAAACGTCCGCCGACACAAAAATTCCATGAGGTTCGAAATTAGGCCTTTTGCTATTTTAGAAATGTCAAAACCAAACTCCGTCCCTTGCATATGCTTCACAATTGCAGCACGTGCAAGCCCAAGTTCTGACACCTTTGACAATCCAACTGAGTAATCACGATGCAGCAGAATGCATTTTAGACGTAAGAATCAAGCTACTGCCTTTCGCAGCCTAGCATACAATGGAGAGTAATGGGGAAATAGTGTGCTCAGAGAATTGTCTAATGACGAAGGCTGAACTGCACTTACATGCATTTCACGCTTTACTTCAGCTTTAACTGGTTGCTCAAAACCAAAATCTGGCTGTGAGGTGGCCAGTAATTTATTGGTTTCTGCAGAAAACAGTGTCCACACAACCAACGAGAAGAATCGGATATATGTAACCGCTCCATAAGCACATTGGGAAGCATATGCAAAGTGGTATAAGAAGGCACTTAGTATTTTAAGCCCAAGCAGCTTTAAGCATTGAGAAACATTCAGTCCAGCATTTACCTGCAAATTATCAAAATTTGCCATTCCAATAAGAGAGCACCCAGCATTGCATCTTCCCAGGTAATCTTTCGACGACACAGCTCTTAAAACACAAACTTGGCCTGAAGTGTGAATGGACATATCAACAAAATTTCCGAATTTCTTATGCTGGACATGCATGTCCGAAATAAGAAATCAGGAATTTCATCTCTATATCTAGCCTAACTGGTAAATGGGCAGCACAAAAATTTAAAAACTTTTGCAGCTCTAGTCTATAGACATGTTTGCATCATATGGTCATATTAAGAAGCCAAAATAAAATCACCGATTTGTTGAAGAGTTTAACCTGATTGAGTCCCTTTAAGGTGTTGAAGTTGTACAGTATGACATTAGAGTGCCAGACCACGCTACAGAGCCTGCCCTCTGATTGGCTGGCAGATATTAAGGGACCGACTCACAGCATCTGACTTAAATTAAAACCGGGGGGGGGGTCGACTCAAAAAACATACATGATAGTCCTACATACATATTAAAGCCATTAACAGAGCCAACATTGTCAATAGTTTTATAATATAAATGTAACTTACATTGTCATTGTATTCCTTCCAGTCACTTAAGGTCCAGTCATCTGTGCTCCAGGTCATTTCACAGTCGCCATTTATGTCACAAGTAGCACCGGTGACACCTGCAACTATTACGCCTCCAGCAAAGCAAATAGAAATGATGGACAAAACCAAAAAAGTGGTAATCTGAAACATAACTTTAACCTTATCCACTGCGGACATAAACATATTAAAGTGTGTATGCCGTATTTTGCACCGTGTAAACATGTGTTTCATGTGATCCCTGTCAAGCATGTCTACATGTAATAAATAGCGATAATAATACATGTAGGAAATAACAAAAATAGACATATTAAAGCATCTTTAATATCTACAAATATAACACATGTTTGTTATACCATTGTTCTAATACCAGAGAGAGACGTGTGGCGCGTTGTTTTAAACCCCGATTGGTGCAGACTTGTGAAATGCTCAGTGTTGGAACAGCTCTAATTTATAGAAACATTGAACAGATTGTGAATCAGGACAGATCACGAACATACGTTGGGAGAGAAGTCAAAATATTCCAGAAAACATGACGAAGCTGGGCTTGAATTTGAATTCAAATGCCTTGTCTTGCGTTGTCAAAATAAAGGACAGCAGACGTATTTCTATTAGTCCAGTCAAAAAGTCATTTGACCTTGAACAAATTGCAACAGAAATAATTGTAGGTGTTTTGGCTTCACAAATACATTAACATACTAAAAATCTTAAGAAATTTTAGATGCGGAACAAGGCAAAATTCATGGTCAAAGGTCAATTCCAAGGTCAAATATGATTTTCAGAAAATAAGGGTAGGAACAAGTGTAATACCTCTTTTTCGTGTAATTTTAACATTTCTTATAATATTTGTATGATTCAAGGTCATCCTCAAGGTAGTCAAGGTAGTCCAGTCCATCGGCTGAAAAAATTGCCTTAACCTTGAACTAATTGCAACAGGATTTATTTTATCTGTTTTGAACTTAGAAAATGCCACTAATTATCATATTAAAAATCTTAAGAAATCGGGAGTGCGGAAAAGCGCTAAATCCAAGATGGCGTCCAAGTTGGCGTCTGGCAGATACAACTTTCAAGGTCTAATATGATTTTTTAACAAATAAAGGTAGGAACAAGTGTGATACATCAATTTGATGTGATTTTAACTGGCGAATCCATTTATGGTACTATTTTTATGATTCAAGGTCATCTTCAAGGCCAAAAGGTCAATTCAAAGGTCAAAATAAAAAATAAAATGTTTTTAAACAAATATAAATAGCAACAAGTTTAATAACATTTTAGGTGTTCTGTTGACTATAATCAATTTCTGAAACAATTTTGATGATTAAAGGTCATCTTCAAGGTCAAAACATTAATGTTAGGGTCAAGTGACTGAAAATGTGATTTTTATTAAGTAAACCTAAGAACAAATAGGATACCTCGTTTTTGTATTAATCACTTAACCTACTAGTGAGGGTGAGTTTTGGATGGCTTTCAAGTCCATTTGTTTTTTTATACACAAAATCGTGGGATTCCGTTTACCCCATCATCGTAAGGTCATCTGCAAGTCATTTGCAAAATGGCCGCCTTTTCAATGAGCAATGATTAAATGCCGTCATTAAATTGCAATTAACTGTAGGCTATCTAAGGACCCGCCTGTCCGATTTTCTAAATGTTTTTCTGTCTAAAAATTGGTTTTAAATGATCTCAAATTGCTTTCGCTTATTTTGAAATGAGAAAATGACAAAGTCATGTAACAAGGGTCAAGGTCATGGTCACTTAATACTCTAAATTAGCTAAAATATCACTCACATGCATATTTGTGTTTAAATATTCATAAAAATATAATACGATATGATTCATAATATAATATTATAAATCATATCGTATTATATTTTTATGAATATTATTGCTAAATTAGTTGTTAATTGATTTTGTTATTGTGATAAAATGTTAAGGTCATGCTGCACAGGTCAAGGTCATGACCATTTAATAATCCAAATTAGCCAAAATATTGGTCACGTGCATACTTTGTGTTTAATTATTTAAATAAAAGGCAAGATGATAACGAGTCCAACAGCTGTAAATTGGTTGTTGATTGATTTATTGTTTTATTGTTATTGTTTATGGGTGATGAATATCAAGGTCATGTGTCACAGGTCGAGGTCATTGCCATGTAGGATTACAAATTAAACTAAAAATCGGTTTCGTGCATATTTTTCCGGTTGTTTAAATATAATTTATGCTGATACTGACTCTAATAGTTGTAAATTAGTTGTTGATTGATTTTGATTTCTGATGACTAGTACAATTTCAAGTTCGTGTTGTAGCCTAGGCCTACAGATCAAGGTACAATATGATTTATAATATCGGTAAATTAGTTGTTAAATAATTTTTTATTGTTTACGGGTGATAAAATATCAAGGTCATGCTGTGCAGGTCAAGGTCATGGCCATTTAGTAATCAAAATTAGTTTTATTGTCATTGTTTAGGGGTGATGAATATCAAGGTCATGACCTTGATATTCATCACCCCCAAACAATAACAATAAAACTAATTTTGATTACTTAATGTACAACAAGGTCATGCTGTGCATGTCAAAGTCATGGCCATTTAGTGATCAAAATTAGTTTTATTGTTATTGTTTAGGGGTGATGAATATCAAGGTCATGTGGCACAGGTCGAGGTCATTGCCATGTAAGATTACAAATTATCCCAAATATTGGTTTCATGCATATCATTGCCAGATATTTAAATAAAATATAAGTTGATACTGCCGCAAATAGCTGTAATTAGTTGTTGGTTGATTTTTACATGATCTAAAAAATGAAATTAGCTAAAATATATACCACTGGCACATTATTTTGATAAATTATTTAAATAAAATATAACATGACACTGACTCAATCAGTTTTAAATTGATGTGAATAGGGAACTAGCTGTTCTGTGTATATATGTATATATGTCAATAAAATAATTTAAAAAAAAAACAAAAAAAATACCCACAATGCCTGATGCTGGATAAATTAATTGGAAACCTATCCTTGATGCATGAGTTTATTAACTGGTTAACAATATTATCACTGGCGACGATATCAATTACAAGCACTAAAACAGTGATAAGTGCAACTACATAGCATGAGAACGATCTAAGGATTAGACCATGAGCAGTTACATTGTGAGGCAAAAATGCTAAAGATATGGAAATGAAAAATATATCTACGTTTTTTTTATTGTATAAACATATTTTTATTAAGCAATTGAAACAGATACAAAAAAGTAATACGAGGTTTCGTTCGCTGAGTGGTGACATGATGATTGGTTTCGTATGGCCTTGTGTTTTACCATACACAATAGCAATATAACAGTAAACAATCATACATGTACCTATTGAGATCACTCAATGCATTGCTATAAACTACAATTTAGATAACAATACTGCATAAACCACTAAACGATGACTACACAACTAGAAGAGGCGCTAAAGGGCGCCAAAGAGGCAATAAAGGGCGATGAAAATGTGTTAAAGGGTAATAGGAACACATTACATTGCGACAAAGAAGCGCTAAAACGCAAAAAGATGCAATAAAACGCGATGGTTAGATTTTAAGGGGCGGCGAAAATGCGTTTAGGTAATGAATGTGATGTAAAGGGTTACGATAGAGTTTTAAAGGGCACCGTAGAGGCGTTAGATGGTGATGACAAGGCGATAAAATGCGTTGTAATGGGTTAACTGGTGAAAAAAAGGCGGCAAAGGTGACAGAGTGACCTTAAAGGGCAATGGGGGGGGGGGGGCATTGAAAAATGATAAATATGCGTGAAAGGGCAATACAGATATAGTAAGGGGCAAGGGAAAGGCCTTCAATTGCAACAAAAATACTCAAGGGCTACAAATATACATAAAGGGAAGTCATTAAAATCTGACGGGGTGCATTAATAGGTAACTGTTAAACAATGAAGTGTGATATAGAGGCATGAAATGGCGACAAAAAGACGTTAAGATCGATGTAGAGGCATTAAATGGCAATGGAGAGGCCTTGAAGGGCGACGAGGAAACTTCAAAGGGCGCAAATAGCGATTGGAAGGCAATAAATGGTGATGGTTAAAAGGTGCCAGTGAGGCGCTAAAGGGCAATGGGGAGGCATTAAAGGGCGGCGAATATGTGTAAGAATGTAGATTCGTTAGGGGCAGCGGAAAGGCCTTAATTTATGTTAATAGGCGACGTTCATGCAATAAAGGGCAATGTAGAAGAAGTAAAGGGCGACAAAAAGCGTTTAAGCTCGACGGGGATGAATTAAAGGGCGATGGAGAGGTATTAAAGAGCGACGAGAAAGTGCCACAGAGTCGTTACCATGTGATTGTTTGATGGCGACACACTAAAACGCGATGGGGAGGTGTTAAAGGGCAAGCGTGAAGCATTACATGTTGACAAAGAGGCGTTTAAGGGAAATTGAGATGCGTTAAGGGGCCACAGAAAGGCTTTCGTTTGTAACAAAGGCACGTTAAGGCGCTCAGAATATACATAAAGGAGGACGGATGCATTAATAAGGGGTCTTCTCAAGTTAAAAAAAATCCAAAAAACTCGGATTAGTCGGAAACATCACCCACCCACCCCATTACCAATTTTTTTTTTTTTTTTGAAACATTTCGAATCATGAAAGCAACACAAAAAAACACAAAAAAACACAAAATTTCCAAAAAAAATTGAAATCCGAGTTGGGGCTTGACCCACCCACCCACTTCCGAGTTTTTCTCGGATTTTTGGAGTTATTTTAACTTGAAAAAAACCCTAAGTGACGGTTATGCATAATCCAGGGTGATTAATTTCTAAAAATGCATTATAGGTTGATAGAAAGGCACCAAAGGGTGAAGGAGAGGTGCTAAAGAGTGATGAGTACGATTTAAGGGCGATGCAGAGACGCCATATGGCGATGGGAAGGCGATAAAGAGCAAAGGATAGGCTTTAAAGGGCGACAAAGACGCAAAGACGCCTTAAAGAGCTACAAAGATGCATTAAATGGCGAAGAAAAGGTCTTCAAGCTCAACAAAAAAGGCCTTAATGCGCCATGGAAAAGCATAAAGGGCCACAAGAAAATGTTAAAGTGCGACAGGTGCGTTAATAGGTGACAATTACATATTAAAGGGCGATGTAGAGGCATTAAAGAGAGACCATAAGGCGTGAAAAGTCGATCGGGAGGCATTGAAGGGTGACGAAGAGGCATTAATAATTATTGGTGATGGGAAGCTGTTGGTTAAGAGGTGCCAGAAAGACATTCACGGTCATTGGAGGGGCGTTAAAATGGTGATGTGGACAAGCTAATGGGCAACCAGGAAGCGCCAAAAGCATATTTTTAGTCACTTGGTTTTAAAATTGACCTCTTAACCTTGCGGATGACCCTAAATCACTAAAATAATGCCAGAAATTGATTATCTATTCAAAAATAACACAGAAAAGAGGTATTAAACTTGTTCGTAGTGTTATCTGTTACAAATCAAGTTTTTCGCTTACTTGACCTTGAAATTGAGGGTTTGACCTTGAAGATGACCTTTAATCATCAAAATAATACAAGAAATGGATTATTAAATCAAAATTAAATCAAACATAAATATTACACTTCTTGCTATTTGTGTTTGTTAAAAATCATATTTTTTATACATTTGACCTTCGAATTTACCTTTTGACCTTGAAGATAACCTTGAAGATGACCTTCAATCACTTTTAGAGGAGGATGGTATGCTTTTCATTGTAGGACAGCAATGCCAGATGTAGCTGTCATCCATTCTTAGTCGTAATAGGGCATCAGACCATTAAAAAAGTTTTAAGAAAGCGGAAGAGATAACAGATAATTTTTAAGCATTTATCATACGTTTGTCATGGTGCTAAAGGAGGAAATACAGCCAACAACAGGCGATACACACTGGAGTCTGAGCCCATCTGACCAATACCCAGGTGCGTGCAGGGGGAACAGAGAATTAAACGGCTGGGAGAATTATGGTTCCCAAAGTATAAGGTGCACAATCCTTCTATTCATCATTCACAGTCTTTCAGTGAAACATAGAGAAACTTAGACGGTGTTGGTGTCTTCATTCTGACAGTATAGTGCAACTCCCAACAAATTACATTCTTCTCAACCTCTCACACTAAATTTTGGTTTAAAGATGTGGTGCAGCATCCTAACCTTTCAAGAGAACGTTTACCAAACAAAATAGATAATATCAATTAGCCCGTCAAGCGTCACATTGTCGTCAACAGAACTGTCCCAATGTTGATCCAACAATAATAATTTAGAGCCATGTTGGACTAACACGGGCAGATTGTGAATTGAGCAGACATTGAATTGAATTAAAAATTGTTTTTATTTTTCCAGCACATTAAAAATACATTTTAACAAATCACAAAATATAAAATAAACCAATTTGTATTTTCAAACAAACTTTGTTGTAATCACACAATTACTGGAAAAACAGAGAGTTACAGAAGTTAAAGAACTTATTAAAATGTAACACTCTATGTATATTTTAATTGACATATATATTTCTTTCCTTTAATTCCATTTTCCCGGATGAAAAAAAAACTGCACTGAAACACTCCATATTCCTATCAAATAAACAATATTTCAACAAATAAGAAAAAATCCACAATAAATTGTTACTACCGGTTGTTTCTGACGACTAATATAATATACATGTGATGATCATTAATATGACTAGTGACAATGCCAACTATCAACTTAATAAAAAAGAATTAACAATAATAATGAACACGTGGCAAATTATAAAGATGACTATTCATCTTTCTGCAGATTTATATTATATGCAAATGATAAAGATTACCAGATGATTGGAACCGCAGTATCAATTCAAGTCCAGCATCAAATCAAATATTCCTAAAGCTATTGATACAACACAAAACTGTTTGCACCAACACTACTTTCTATATAACAAATAAAAGGCACTTCTCTCAGTGAACTGTAATACACATAAAAAAATATATACCTTGGAAACCTAGTCCCCTTCCTTACAGCATCACATTAGGTTTTTAAATTTAAGAATTACTTGGTTTTTGAACATACATTTAAATGTTATTAACTTTGACACATTTTTCAATTTTTTCTCAAATTGATTCCACAATTTTACACCAAATATGGAAATATTCATGGATTTATGAGTCGTACGTGTATATACTTGCTTAAAATCTTGAGTATGCCTGGTCTTATAAGAATCTATCCTTATCATCTTAAAATAATTCATGATATTTTGGTGGCAATACTTTTTGTTTAGCTTTAAACACAATTATTGCAATCTTTCAGTCAATTAAATCAGATAGTTTTAATAATTTCAAATCTACAAACAATTCATTTGTGTGATCTAATCCCCCCACTTTACTCATTGTTCTCACTACTTTTTTCTGAAGTAAATAAAGTGAATTAATATATGTTATATAAGTTTTACCCCAAATTTCTGAACAATAAGATAAATAAGGCATAAAAAGAAAGCAGTACTAATTTTTTAGAGAAAATGTATCCAAATACTTACTGGCTCTACAATAATAGCATTACTTTTAGCTAATTTAGTCTTGATCATGCAGATATGTTCCTTCCAATTTAATTTATTATCCATCAAAACTCCTAAAAATTTAGTAACAAAACATTCCTCTATTTCTTTATCACCGATACGTAATTCTATTTTGACGTTAGACTGTCTATTCCCAAATCTCAATAAGTTCGTCTTCGACACATTAAGTGATACCTTATTTAAAGCAAACCACTCATTCAATTTTTTCCAATTCCTTGTTGATATTAACACATAATCCCTTTAAGTCAAGACCGTAAGAATAAATATTTGTATCATTAGCAAACAAAATAAACTTCACAATATTCGACACCTTACAAAGGTCATTAATATATAAAATAAACAACTTAGGTCCTAAAATAGACCCTTGTGGAACTCCACATACAACTTTATATATATCCGAGTTAATCTCATCCAGGTTAACAAACTGTGACCTGTCCGATAAATAGCTGGATAGCCACATATTTGATTCCCCCCCCCCCCCCTAATTCCAAAATGTTGAAGTTTTTGTATAAGCAGATTATGATCTATTGTATCAAATGCCTTCTTCAGGTCAATAAAAACACCTACAGTATACATTTTTTCATCATTTGCAGAAGATATCTCTTCTGCGAGTTCCATCAAAGCAAATGCTGTTGATTTTCCTGACCGAAAGCCATACTGACTATCATTTAGTAAATTAATTTATCTATGTATTTATCCAATCTTTTACTAGATAATTTTTCTAATATTTTTGAAAACTGTGATAATAAAGATACAGGTCTATAATTAGTAAATAAATTCTTTTCATCTGCTTTGTACAGTGGTACCACCTTTGCTATCTTCACATTATCAGGGAATATACCACTAATAAAAGATGTGTGACAAATCTGAGAAAAAGGTTTTACAATATTTGTCATTACTCTTTTTACAATATACATATTTATATTTATATCCATATTTAAGTCTGTAGACAATTTACCCTTGAAATGTTTTACTATTTCAATTATTTTGGAGTCTTCCACCTCAAATAAGTACATAAAATGTTCATTAGCAGGTCCCAAGTAATCTTGCATCCTAATATTTGTACTAGGAGTTTGTATACCTTTTGCTAAATTTGGTCCAACATTCACAAAAAAATCATTAAAACCATTTGCAATATGTTTACGATCAGTTATCTTTTTATTATTTTTAATGAATGTATCAGGAATAGATGAGTTCAGTGTCTTTTTTTTATAACGGAATTTAAAATTTTCCATGTAGCTTTAATATTTCCTTTTTGTGCATCTAATAGGGGCGGGGGCCCTAGGGTAGTGGTTAGCACCGCTGCCTTTCACGCCAGAGTTCGGGGTTCGGTTCCCGGTCTCGGCGGTTTGAAAGAAACAAAAATGTTTCTTCCCCATCCACGTGTGAAAGTGAATATTCTGGGGAGCCTACGTGACCGAGAGGTAGCGTGCTCGGCCTCAGACCGCCAGGGCACGAATTTCGAATCCTGTGTCTGGAGGACAGTGTCATCTCAATCATCTCACCATCCTCAGGAGGTTCTCCTGGCCCAGTTTAGCCTATATGTGCACAAAGGTGGCCTAAAGCCCGATTCATTTCATTTCATTTGCATCTAATAATTTTCTGTAATGGTTCTTTTCCAATATCCTCAACAGACTTGTCAATGAATTTTTATAGTTTTTGTAGGTCCTTTCTGCAGATTCTGTACGTTTGGCTAAAAAATTCTTATACAACATTTTTTTCTTTTTACAAGAACACTGTAAGGCCTTTGTGTACCAAGGTTTACTTTTCCTTACACCTTTAAATGCTATTTTTTAACTGGACAATGCTTATTATACAGTTGTGTGAATATGTCTATAAAATTTTTGTAGGCTACATTAACATTAGACGAATTGAGCACAGTATCCCATGAATTGTTACCCAATTCTGTTTTAAAAGCGTTTATTGACTCATGATTTAATTGTCTTTTGCACCGAGTCAGCTTTTCCTTATTTCCTTATTCAAATTGTAAATACCGGGAAATGATAACTTTTATCATTGATCAGCAGTCCATTTGTTAGTTTACTCTCTAGTTCATTTGTAAATATGTTGGCGATCAATGTCGATCAATATTGTGATTCTTGTGGGCTTATTTATTAAAGGGTACCATCCAACAGAATATAGAAGATCCAAATTTTTGTTTGAATCATTCTGATCCTCATGTTTAAGCAGATCTATATTGAAATCACCACATGGGAATACCTTTCTACCTTTTCCCACATTCAGAATATTTTCAAGTTCATCATTAAAACTATTTATACTTGTATTTTGTGTTCTATATATACAACTGACTTGAATATGTTTATCCTTACCGATGTTTAATTTAACTGTAATACACTCTAATAAATCATCCACCTTGAGAGACTTGTCCTTAATTATTTTAAACTGCAGTGTGAGTTCTTTATATATAATGCTACACCCCCTGCTTTGTTATTTTGTCTAATCTTGTGACAAGCTCCACATTTTTTTCAGGTCAACATATTGTGTTGAATTGTAATTAACAAAAACGGTAAGATACACCAAACACATATCTTTCCCCGTATCCAATCAACTATTCGAAATGGACTCGACACATCATCAACATGGTATTTGAGGGGGATATATAAAGCTCTTACCACACATTTCTCCTTTCGCATTCCTGCAATAAAGCCGAACGCCCCTGTGAGGATGAACTGAAACAAATACAACTATTGGCTCAACAAGTATGACAATAATAATTGTTTATATCATTCCGTGCTTATCAACTGTCTCTTGTCCATGTTTACTGACGTTATCTTATCACTCTGTGTAACATTTCAAATACCGCAAATTATGTTTTCATCATGCTTGAATACAAGCAACCCATAATAGTATCCCTTTACGTAAGATACGCAAACAAAAAATAACGGTTTGAAAATTGATTATAAATAATGAAATGCCTTACTAAAAGAAAAATGATTGATACAAAAGATATGCTATCATAAAAATAATAATAAAAGAATAACGCATCGCCATAGCGAATCCACAACGCATAAGTAAATTTATTTCCTGCAAAAGACAAATAATTCTAAACTTAGGTTCATAACAATAAGATTTATAGAAAGTATACAGCCTGACTTCTCCTCCCCAGATCTGTAAAGGCCCAGTCACACATACCATCATGCACGGCTAGCGCACAAAAAATGAAGATATTTCATTACATCCATGGTTGAATATCGCCAACCAGAATGGTCAGTGACATAGATGCAATATTATCTTGCATTTTTATTTTGTTAGATGTGCGCATGCGCATAGCTATAACCTGTATTGTGCCCATGGGCTACTTCAGGGGGTCCTCCTTAAAAAAAGTCGGTTTCTGGGGGTAGTTTTATCAGGGGGGTGTCGGTAAAGGAAAAGTTAAACCCTAGAATGCTGATGTCGACGAGTATAGTAAATTGTATCTGTTTGTTTTGAACATATGTAACCATTTAAAAAAAAAATGTGAAATGAATTTAAAAAACAAATTATGATAACAATATATGTTTGGACGTAATTTCGAAAAAATTAAGAACAAATTTAGCACTTAAAGCCGTGTATCTTGTGAAGCACCTCCTCAAATGATTAAAAATAAAATGACGTTTTTTAGAGCCTCAAGGGTTAAGTTTCGGAAATAACAAAGTCACAGCCTGTTGTGCTGGGCGATCTATCGGCGTGTGCCCAGCGTTTGACCCCAGTGCTCATGCAGCGCAGGGCAGGCGGGTTGCCCGTGACTGCCCGGCGCCTTTAACAGGCAGCCATGTGATACAAAGCAAAAGTTAACGTGGTGATGATATAACATTGTTCTAGTGCGCCATACGTGTTGCTGACGTTCTTCTGGCGTGTATATTTATGCGTTCATATATTAATAATTAATATTTTAAACATACCCAACTTCCTTCGGAGATTACACTGCGCTCAAAAATATGCGTAGCATTAGTGCAGCACCCCCCATGAACCAGAAACGAATTCTGAAGCACGAGAGACGCTCTGGAAAAAAATCAATTTTCAGTGCGTGGGCCGTGCGTCGACTAAGTGTGACTGAGGCTTACGGTCAGAATTTTTTTTTAATGTTGGCACTGAGCGCATATACAGTGCCCATCCAACGTGTTCCTAACGCATGTCCGGCAAACATAAAACGTATATAGGGCGTGCTAAAAGTTTTCTGACTAATTCATGCCTTGTGCTGGTGATGCGAGGTGCATTCATTAACTTTGTTGCCTTGCTAACCGTTGACACAATGTTGGGCTGACGTTGGGCCAGCGTCGCGGACGATGGGCCAGCGTCAGCCCAACAGTGGGCCAACGCCTCATGTTTGCTGGGAACGTGCAGTGCGGTGGCGAAACGCTGTGTGTTCGCTGATTCATACACCTGATTAATTTATAGCACGCTGTATATTAGTCTTAAACTTGCTGGCTCTTCTCATATCCTGACAAAATTCATGGACACACAACGACGCACTGCTCTAAGTGTATGTGGGGCTGGGGTATAAGCAAATCACAATATTTGAACCACATAGGGGAATTATAACTATCTAATAATACATCGTTGTCTGAATATTGGAACGAGTATCGTAACGGTCAGGCCTGACCGTTACGATATGAGTTCCAATATTCAGACAACGATATCTTATTCTGCTTATTAAACATATGAACAGCCATGACAGATAGCCTGACCTACATCATCTTTTAATTCTTCATCGTCTCCAAAAACATGACAAATTAGCTTGTGGCTCCTATTCATGATTGTCGTGCTTGCTATTTCTAATGATCTGTATAGGCCTATAGGCTTCTAAGATTTGCAGATAGGCTAACCCATCGCAGTTGCGGTCTATGCCTTTAGTCTAGAAACAGGGTCAGGATGGGCGAGAAAGTTTGAAAATTGATCTTTAGGACCATGTCAATTTCTGTCTAGACAATATAGGCCTACACCTGTACACACGTGTAGGTCATGAAGTTTTTGTAATGTTAGGCCTAGCCGTGTATTAATAATAATAATACAAGATCACGTGAATAAACCAATAATTGCACGATGATATGCTGCCCCAAGCTTGATAACACCATAGATTAACCATGTGGTTAATCTATGATAACACTGTGGCTACGTTCATAATAAGTGATATTTGCACGACCGATAACAACACATATGTTTAATAAATGTGCATAATACCATAATTTTTATAATTACCGTCGCAGCAGGCATGGTATGGTAACCCAAAGGTGGCTTACAGTTGAGCATCACTCAGACCCTGGGCAGTGTGTCTCAGCAGGAGATATACTGGTATATAATATAATGGATGGGAATCCAGGCGATTCAGAGGTAAAATGATGCCATTGGCTCATCCTGAAGACTACTCACATTGTAACCTAATTTGTATTATACGCACAGTGATTGATCAAATGAAGCAAAAACGTATCTTCAAAACTGGACACCCATAATGTTACGGTTGACGGGTTGGCCCTTAGACGCTGACAGCATGACTATACTGTAGGTGTATTCTGATATACTGTGTCATCCAGGCCATTAAAGGTCAGCCCAATGTTCCAAATATGGTGGTCATTCTATGTAAACATTTCCCTTCTGGCGAATTTTTTTTTAAGCCGTCCACTGATTAGTCAGTGGTGCTATAATTAAAAAATGCATTACTCTAGTGGTAAGATAGAACGCCGTAACCACAATGTTTTTGAAAGGTGACGTTACACGAGGATAGCTATGGTTTGTTTCAACACCTCTCTTTAGGCCCACCCTTGGACTTTAAGATTCAATCCTCCTTTTCATCCAGACATTTGCACAACTGAATGTAATTGGTAGATTATAAAGGACTCACTAAACTGAGATCCTAATGCCATTATATTGCTCTCAGCACCTTTCGGGTGATAGGGTTCCACACACAATATTTTGTAAAGATGATGTCTCACTACAAAACTACTTCTTTATTCTTCTATCAATATCTTTCAATATTTTAGAACGAACATTTTCATGAAACTGTTTTAATAATAACAATATCTTTTTTCATTCACCACCCACTTCAAGTCATCTTCATTCTCTAAGTCGAGAATTGTGACAGCAATTCGCTGTAGTGGATGAATATGACAATGGTAAATTCAGGCTTGACAGGGTTAATTATTTGAGATGATATAGATACAATAGCTTGCCTGATTGATAATCTACTTATGGTATAAATATTTCACATCATATTTATTATTTCCATGGATTATTAGTACCCTGACCAAAACCGGGCAAAACACCGTAACTTGAACGAGTACCCAGACAAACTACCGTAACTGCAATAATTATAAGTCTAAAAGTAGCTGACAGTAAAATAAAAAAGTGAGATTATAAACACAATAAATAACCGTTTGATTTAATAAACATATTGCTCGATATAGTGGTCATTAAAATTTTTATTTGTGATAAACTTTCAAATATAAAACTTCAATTATATCAGTTTGACCCATGATGTAGATACGGCATTTCCCCTTAGCACCACAGATTTTCTCTATTTCATCAGTAGGCTATATAATATATATGTATGTCAGTGGCTCGTGGGTACAGTCACTGATGTTCATTGAATGGTGTGCTGGACTCGTAGACGCTTGGAAGTGAAATGAGTTTGAAATATGTGAAACTGATATATGACAATTGCCACTTTAAAGAATCATCCAACGGCAAAATGCGCATGCCTGGGACAGTCAAGTGTAGGCCAACAGTAGCCTATTGAGTACAGCTTGACAGCAATAATATAGCCACTGAGCTGATTACAACATACTACTTAAACGAAACATTGAACCAATGCTGTTTTAATGTTAAGCCAACGTCTGTGACGCTGGCCCAACATAGAACCAACATTGGATCAATGCACAATGCCTGCCCAGCAAACACAAGACATTTGTATAACATTTTTACAACGTCTGCCCAACGTCTTCGACGTTGATCCAACATTGCATAAAGTCACACAAATGTTTTGAGTTTACTTGGTGTCATTACAAGCTTGGGGTCAGACCGTTTCCACATCCCCGCAGTAGTACAGTCAGTTTGTTTGCAAGCCAGCGACCAAGTAGAGGCAAGGGCTAAGGGCTTTGAATTATTAACTCATAGATGTCGCTCAAGTATATATGAACTTGTTGTGATTTTAGAAGTTGCTCTTAATGAGGCTTTGGGTATGAAACTCATATTTAGTATTATTATGGAATAGGGTCTTGGCCTGCCCACGGGCACTATTGCATTCTGGGGGACCTTTGTCCTGCGAATTTTGACAGCTGACCACACCTTTAACTTCACAAATCCAAGTTATTCTCAATAATTTCAAACACATTAAAATGTTTACATTTTTTATTAGCCCCTACACTTCAGAAACACACTGGTTATCAATACGATGCAGAAAATAGACTTTAAAGCACTGACGTAACAAAATACTTACAAGGCATCCACTCCATATTGCTATGGCAAGCTGTGCGTTGTGGGCATAAATAAGTATACCCATGATGCCGAGGCAGATCAAAAGTATTCCAAAGACTGTATGCAGTCCGCCTAATATCTCAGACGTAACCCCATGATAATTCTACAATTAAAGGGATATGTATAATTTCCATGACACCTGCAGAATTCATTTAGAAGCTGTGAATGTGCTTTTTGGCATGTTTTTCGTGTTTCAAAATGCAATTATAAGCTTTGCGTATCACTTTCAATGCTTTATTTTGCGATAAAGATTCAGAAATAAGCCACATTAGTAGAAAATCCTATGTTTTTATTATTTTTCCCATTCAGTATGATTGTTATTTGTAGCAGCAGATTACTTTAAATCATGACAACTGGACTTCAGATTAACACTATCCGTTTCACGTTGTAGTGTAGCAGAGCAGCCATATTTTAGAGTGAAATATTTGTCACGTTGTGTAACTGTCTTCAAACTTACATTTTTATAACTGGTATATTTCAAAAGTATTTTATTGTCGTCTGTAACATATGTCAACAGGAGTAATTCAGTATGTACATGTGTTTGTATATAAATTCACCGTATTAGTTGGTCGGATATTTCATGATGTTAATGAATGAACGAATGAGCAGCCATCTACCTCTTATGACTTACGTCAAACATATGTTCATTTTGCATCCTCATTAACCATGTTAACGCTACATTTTAGATAAAAATAAAACCATGTGCATTGTATAATCCTGCATTGTAGATATAATTCTAGCATTCAAAATATAAAAAAGGACTACAAATTCATTATTTAGTTAGAAATAAAAAATAACGTTTGTAGGTCTATGCATTGTTTGTAACAGCAACGTGCGTTACATATAGAAAGCTTGTTTTATATTTATTTGCTGGGATTCACTAAGTTTAGCTGAGATATATTATCAGACAGATACATGGCTGCAGCGGTTGTTCTTTCAATGCGTATTCCGTTATGTAATAACGTTAGTTACGCTGCGTAACGGGCGTTTACCAAAAATACATTTATCAACCATAAAACCTAGAAGTAACTTATTAATCATAATCACTTTAAATGCCCGGGTTGAATCCGTTTACAAGAGCAAGTTTTCGACTTACAGACGGGCAATTATACGTCACAGGAATTTATTCAAGCGATGTCAAACCGCACATTACTTGTTCGAGCAAAAAATAGGGTTGACTAGTACCTTTTGAAATATAAATTATATTTGATAAAAGACACTTCAAAACAAGTGTGCACTTCAAGACAAGTGTGTCAATGTAAACATGTTTCAAATGGAATGTGCGCTACACATATTTTCAATATCTTCTTATCCATCACAATAAACTTTACGCTTTGGATGATGTAATAAAAAATACAATATAATACGCAGTTTGTATAATTTCATTCTTTCGGACGCCCTTTTGGAGAGTTAGTCATATAATGATGTATATGTGCGGTTTATTGGAGATATATTGAAGCAAGGCTTGTTTTGAGGTAATATTAGACATACACACCTGATATATTATTGTTCCTCCATGGTAGACAGATGGTGATTGTATGTATACCACTTGGTTCTCCTGTGGTGGTGGTTGTTGTACAACATTCGGTACAGTGGATGAAATCACATGTACACCGGGTGCTTTATTGTAGACATCACTACCTTGTACATTCACATTACCACTATTTACATGTACTGTAGATTGGCCCTCCATTCCTCTGTGTAATAATATGAAAAAGGTTGCGTTATATTTTTTCTATACTTACTTTTTATCATGTTTATGGTATCAAATGTATAACATCGTTTATTTTAAATAGTGAGATATCAATACAACTTGACATCTACATATTCTTGTGAAGTGTTATTACCTGTATGGTGGTATGCGGTGCTTATAATGGTAGACAGAGATTGGGCCGCATATCACATATGGAAGTGGACTGTTGATTTTTCTGGGAAGTGTTGGGGAATTGTGACGTACTTATCTGTTGGTGATGCTGTGGCATACTGATATATTAGGGAAAGTTTCCTAGTTTAATTGTTCATTTGACGCTGCTGGTGAAATAATGGTCTGATACAGTGACATGCCAATCTGCTGGTGATATTATGGTCTGATACATTGACATGCCTATCGTCTAGTGATGTTATGGTGTGATACAATGACATGACAATCTGCTGGTGATGTTATGGAGTGATAGTGACATGCCTATCTGCTGGTGATATTAGGTGTGATACAGTGACATGTTTATCTTCTAGTGATATTATGGGTTGATACAATGACATGCTTTTCTGCTGCAGATATTCTGGTCTGATACAGTGACATGCCAATCTGCTGGTGATATTATGGTCTGATACATTGACATGCCTATCGTCTAGTGATGTTATGGTGTGATACAATGACATGACAATCTGCTGGTGATGTTATGGAGTGATAGTGACATGCCTATCTGCTGGTGATATTAGGTGTGATACAGTGACATGTTTATCTTCTAGTGATATTATGGGTTGATACAATGACATGCTTTTCTGCTGCAGATATTATGGTCTGATACAGTGACATGCCAATCTGCTGGTGATATTATGGTCTGATACATTGACATGCCTATCGTCTAGTAATGTTATGGTGTGATACAATGACATGACAATCTGCTGGTGATGTTATGGAGTGATAGTGACATGCCTATCTGCTGGTGATATTAGGTGTGATACAGTGACATGTTTATCTTCTAGTGATATTATGGGTTGATACAATGACATGCTTTTCTGCTGCAGATATTCTGGTCTGATACAGTGACATGCCAATCTGCTGGTGATATTATGGTCTTATACATTCACACACCCATCTGCTGGTGATATTATGGTCTGATACAGTGACATGCCAATCTGCTGGTGATATTATGGTCTGATACATTGACATGCCTATCGTCTAGTGATGTTATGGTGTGATACAATGACATGACAATCTGCTGGTGATGTTATGGAGTGATAGTGACATGCCTATCTGCTGGTGATATTAGGTGTGATACAGTGACATGTTTATCTTCTAGTGATATTATGGGTTGATACAATGACATGCTTTTCTGCTGCAGATATTCTGGTCTGATACAGTGACATGCCAATCTGCTGGTGATATTATGGTCTGATACATTGACATGCCTATCGTCTAGTGATGTTATGGTGTGATACAATGACATGACAATCTGCTGGTGATGTTATGGAGTGATAGTGACATGCCTATCTGCTGGTGATATTAGGTGTGATACAGTGACATGTTTATCTTCTAGTGATATTATGGGTTGATACAATGACATGCTTTTCTGCTGCAGATATTATGGTCTGATACAGTGACATGCCAATCTGCTGGTGATATTATGGTCTGATACATTGACATGCCTATCGTCTAGTAATGTTATGGTGTGATACAATGACATGACAATCTGCTGGTGATGTTATGGAGTGATAGTGACATGCCTATCTGCTGGTGATATTAGGTGTGATACAGTGACATGTTTATCTTCTAGTGATATTATGGGTTGATACAATGACATGCTTTTCTGCTGCAGATATTCTGGTCTGATACAGTGACATGCCAATCTGCTGGTGATATTATGGTCTGATACATTGACATGCCTATCGTCTAGTGATGTTATGGTGTGATACAATGACATGACAATCTGCTGGTGATGTTATGGAGTGATAGTGACATGCCTATCTGCTGGTGATATTAGGTGTGATACAGTGACATGTTTATCTTCTAGTGATATTATGGGTTGATACAATGACATGCTTTTCTGCTGCAGATATTCTGGTCTGATACAGTGACATGCCAATCTGCTGGTGATATTATGGTCTTATACATTCACACACCCATCTGCTGGTGATATTATGGTCTGATACAGTGACATGCCAATCTGCTGGTGATATTATGGTCTGATACAATGACATGCCCATCTGCTGGTGATATTATGGTCTGATACAATGATATGTCTATCTGCTGGTGATATTATGGTGTGATACAATGATATGTCTATCTGCTGGTGATATTATGGTGTGATACAATGATATGTCTATCTGTTGGTGATATTATAGTCTGACACAGTGACATGCCTATCTGCTGGTAATATTATGGTCTGACACAGTGACATGCCTATCTGTTGGTGATATTATGGTCTGATACAGGGACATGCCTATCTGCTGGTGATATTATGGTGTGATACAGTGATATGCTTAGCTGCTGGTGATATTATGGTGTGATACAATGATATGCCTATCTACTGGTGATATTATTGTTTGATACAATGATATGCCTATCCGCTGGTGATATTATGTTCTGATACAGTGTTACGCTTATCTGCTGGTGACATTAAGGTCTGATGATGTTGGTGATTCGGCATCTTGATCGTCTGTTGCTACGTTATGATATTTTCGAATGTCATCGATACGGTGACATGGTTATCTGTATGTATACATAGTTGTGCTGATGTTTTGCTCAAACATATGATATATCCAATTATTACGTTTGCAAAATATTGGATATACTTGACAAAGGCAATTGTTTGATAGGCTTCCACCCCGTCACTGGTGCGAATATGGAAGGAACACTTAGAACAATATATATAAACACAAATATCAGCTTTATATCTACATCGGCAGTTGTAGGTTTTGTCTGTCAGAATTTTGGCGACTTAAAAGTGAAAATGAATATGTACTTGAAAGCTTCATGTGTACATTTTATGCTAATTAAGATACCGTTAAGGAATTGAGACGAATTGAAATGGGACCTGTTTCTATATAAATAGTTTGAAGCAGAGGAGACGCCACTATTGCTTGCGACCCTACCTCCACATATTCAAACAGCTGATATCATATCTGTGTTTAGTTTTGATGATGTATGTTTGTTGTTGCAGAATAGTCATGTTGATATCTTAGCTAGCTGTCTATGTCGTAGCCAGAGCTGTGCAGATATCAACATTGTATAGTTTCCATTTTATCTATTGGAATATATCTTTTGTAAGAAAATTGGTATAAATTTGTTAAATAATGTGAAATCTGTATGGTTAGATATGTTTGACTAGCAGATAAAGGATTTATAATAATCAATAGCAAACTAGTTGGCAAACACCGTCTCAATCTTTACTAAACGTCAAAGAGAAAGCATGTTAAAACTTAACCAACCGTTGGAATTCCAGGATATGTGGCGCAGATTTTTACTGTCAGCAGAACACAACGCAGCCTCAATGAACGTGATTATGTGTGTTGTACGTTTAGATAACTAATAATATGACTGTTCATATCAAAGCTTTTTATAAACTGTGTAATAGTTATACAGCTACTGTTTACATAGCTTTTTATGAGCTGTGTAAACATAATCAATATGCCGATAAAGAGACGGGTTATCTATGTCTATCAAGATATCTTTATTTATTACTCTAAACAGTGTTGAGCGTCACATGTAGAGTTTAATTCTATGAGCGATGTACCTTTAGTAATGAGCCTCTTCTTATCAGTATAACATTAGAATTATAACTTCTGAAAAATTATCAACAACTTACCAAATGTGAGATGTAGTATTATAATTCCTTTGCAGATTATATATTTTGTAGGTACATATATATACTGGGAACCATTTTCTGGCTATATCGACCAAATAGTGGTTTACTGTTGGATCAGCGTTGCAAACGCTAATCCGACATTAACTCAGTACTAGGTTGACGTGTCGTGTTTGTTGGGTTGTGACATGACAACGCCACTCTTATCTTACCAACAAGCTCTTATCACCAACATTATTAACCCTTGAACCGCCAAATTAATCCATTTCACCCACTTGAAGTTGTGTCTCGCTGACGCGATCCACAACTTTAAGTGAGTGAAAATTATTCAGATTTGACAAAATGGTGGTCAACTCTTTTCAAATCTTGCTGGTTGATGTCACATTTTGTCTTCAACATGTTTAAAATGTGGTACTTAATGTGCTGATAAAAATGAAGACTCGAATATATGCGGCACCGGTGGTTGAAGGGTTAATACAGGCATTACACCGGCGCTCCTATCACACATTTCTAGACATTGATACAAGCTACCTTCAGAACACGTTACAGTCATGCCACTGTGTACATTGACCGGATCAAGCTCTGCAAATGGAATGAAATGAATGGGGTTTTATGCCACCTTTGTGCACATATAAACTAAACTGGGCCAGGAGAACCTCCTGAGGATGGGGAGATGAATGAGATGACACTGCCCTCCAGACACAGGATTCGAATTTCGAGCCCTGGCGGGCTGAGGCCGATCACGCTACCTCTCGGTTACGGAGGTTCTCACAATATTGAAATTTGCGAGTGAGCGGGAAAGAAACATTTTTTCTTTGAAACAGTGGGGTTCGAACCCGCGATATCTCACTTTCCAAGCAGGAAGCTTTAACCACTGCACCAGGGCTGTGCAATGTTCGTCTCAGTATCTTTTAACAAGCATTTGAATATAGATCAACAAATAGTAGTGTATGCATGTATAAATGTATGTATGTATCAAATAGATATCAATGTAGTCTAGCATAGTCTAGTCATATTTTGGGAGAATCGTTCAAATCATGATAAAAGCTCCAAATTTGGTACGGAGCTGCACTAGAGCATACTGATCCATATTGGAAGTGAAACCGCCTTGTAACTGTTGTGTAAGGGCTTCGTTCAGGGCAATTATTAAACAAAAATCATGTTTCATCAAATCTTACCATACAACCTAATATTATTAATGAAATTAACAGTTAATTGTATACATGTAGGAATGTTTTGATATTTGGTTTGTAAATGAAAATATTTGAAAAAAGTTATGGTAATATATTTGTGAAGTGTAATTATAAAATTGATATATATTTAGCCATCCTCAAATTATAGATATTGTCCTTCATTTACCATGTGACATTAACACGTGTTAATGTAGTTGTCATCCAGCCATCAAACGCTATCGTGGTAACATGGTGCAAATCGTTGTTACAAGCGATATATCTATCCAAATAATTATGTTCCATACATGCCGGAGATGAGAGCTAGGGCGGATAACAAAATTTATTGTACCGGAAAGTGTTTAAAACGGAAAAAACAAAATGGCCACCAAATTCACTATGAAATGTGCTATAATCCTATATATTGCAAGCCCCTATCGCCAATAACACTTGAATATCTACATTTTTAAGGTGTTAATTTGTACAAAAGTGTGCCAGTGTGTTTATTTAAACCGATTTAATCATTTGCAGCTATTTCATTACTAGTAATAACAAGCGGCCATTCGCGACAGTAATATTTTTAATAATGACTTTAATCTCATTTCGTGGATCTTTATAGCATATCGCATCATGTTATGCAAAAATACAATAATATTTACTATATTAAGAACCATCAACATGATCGGTCACCTAGAATCAGTAATGTTTACAGCTCAAATTCACAGAATAAACATACAAATTAGACAAATGTGTATCAGTAATATTATACCTTTGTACAAGAACAACGGCGACATATGTAACCCTGATAATTACAGGGGTATTTCAATTGTTAGTTGTTTCGGAAAATTATTTACGTCCCAAACCAAAGGTTAGGCATATTTATTGATGGCTATGGCCTAATTGGTTTCGAGCAAGGTGGTTTCAGAAAAAGACATTCTACCATTGATCACGTTTTTGTCATCAAAACACTCATTGATTTATATCTGAATAAACGGAAAGGTATATATTGTTATTTTATAGATTACGAAAACGCTTTTGACAATGTTTCCCGAGTTAGTCTACAAACTAAAATCTTAAAAAATGGCCAAATACTAAATGTAATTAAAAACCTGTACTCAAATGCCAAATGCTATGTAAAAATGAATGGTAAATTATCAAATGTATTTAAGTCAGAGATAGGGGTTAAACAAGGCGATAATTCATCGCCTTTGTTCTTCTCGATTTATTCATCAGATCTGGAAAGTTTCCTTAGTTCAAAATACGGTGGTTTAGCATATATTTCCGAACTGACAGAAAATGATGATGATCTTTACGAATAAATTAAAATGTACATTATTTTATATGCAGACGACACAGCTATTCTCGCAGAGTCACCAACAGAGCTTCAAATGTCATTAGATGCTATGCAGTCGTACTATAATATATGGAAATTAACTATGAACACCAGCAAAACAAAAATAGTAATATTCTCAAGAGGAAAAGTTCGAAAATATCCCAAGTTTAACTTCTGAAATTCAAGCATTGATGTCATTAATGCATTTGCACCAAAACAATTACATCTAGTGTTAGCCACTTCACCAGAATACAGGAGTTTGTTGAGTTGCTTCATATCAGATCATTGTCATAAAGATGAGTGAGATAATTAGATGCTAGTTGAAATATGCGCCTTCATCATGTTCATCGGTATGAATTGAATGATTATATAGACTTTCCTGCCAACTATAATTGTTTTCATATATATCATTTTTTTATTTCGCATCATGCAATGCAGTGGGATGATTATACCTCAGCAGTACAAACTGGAATGTGCGGGAAATTGACCCAAGATTGACCCATTCCCGGTATCAAATGCGACATAATTGTCTTCCATCAAATCAACATTGTCATTGGGAAGGTCTGAAAGATTTTAGCTAATTTCACTTAAAGTCATGAAAAAGTAATGATGTTTTTCTTTGACCATCATGCCAACAGCATGCATGATTGTCGAGTGTGTTATTTATATCAGCTATTTATATCATTTTTACTGTAATAATTCGCGATTTTAGTTCATGGTTCAATGATTAAAACATCACCGTTTGTCCTTATTTGTCATTTGAGAGTTCTGGTAAATGGGAAATTCAGTCATGAAATGTCGTGAAAAGTCACAAGTTTTCAAGTTTCGTGGCAACCCTGCTTATCGACCGTAGCCACTCGCTGAACATCACACAGAATGTTTTCAAATATCTGTTCAATATCTTCTTTCCTATAATTTTTCACATAAAGAGCTTAAGATAGTCCTATCAATTAGATTTTAAGTGTGTCATCCTACGTTTCGTGTAGAGCCTACAAACCTATATTGTTATTATTTCGGTTTTTTTGCAAATATGAAGGTTCGAAAGTTGTGTTTTATAGTTGAGCTCCGCAAAAAATCTTGCAAAGAGGTACATGAATTGAGAAGGTGATTGAAAGTGATTTTGAGGTCATTTTGAAGGTGGTCAGTTTGCTTTGAAGAGGGGTAGAAGTGTGTTTTTTCTAAATGGTTAGAAATTACATCAAATTATCTGTGGAGCATTATTATGTTCCTAATTCATTATGCTCTTAATATTAATTTAATTAATCTCACATTCATGACCATTATTAATGAAAAAAATATACAAATAAACATTTTGTAGTGGTTGATATCACAGGGGATATGTTAGCGCTGGTGTTTAACATTTTCCAGCACAGTTTTTAATTGGGTTCATAATTTAAAGTAGCTCCTTGGGATGACATAAATTTTCGTTTTTAATTCTGTAATGAAGTAGTGCATCCCACAGATTTTATTCTTTGAAAGTTTTTTGATTTGTTGAAATATTTTTTAGTCACACTTTTATGAATTCGACTGTAACCCAAACAAACTTTTTTTATACCTAAGCACCTACTAAAGGACGTATGAGTGTTCCCACAACATTGGGCCACGTGTTCATGCTGTTGGCCCAGCGTTGATCAGACATTCGGTGCTGCGGGGGAACCCTCATGATCAACCCGTTCCCACAGCAATTACGGGCGGCAGCTATTGATGTAACTATGTGGTTACTTTGATCATGCCGTCTGATATAGTCAGTATTTGCCGTCTATATTGTGGTATGCTGTAAACAAACTTGTTTACATGACAGTATACGTGTTCGAGTTTGTTTCGTCTTCTTTAGTGCCTTAACATTTTTTTTTATACTTTTTTGTATTTTATTTAAGATCAGTAGGTTATATAGCTTCATATAAATTAAATTTGACAGAAATTGACAAAATTAAAAATTCTTATCCCAAGGGGCAGCTTTAACATCCATTGATAACCGTATAGGGGTGGACGGGTTAAATAGATTACCTTATCGGGCTAAAAGTGGTAAATATTCTTTAAAATTGTTCGGGCGTCTTCTAGATAGATTAACAGATGAAATTGTGTATTACAAAACAGAATTGAACCTAGTCATATTTGACGCCATCTTGTATAATTAAAAAGACAAATAAACTGACCAATAAGCGTTATAATAACATGGTTATTGCTATGAATATTCCAATCCATCGTTATAAATATTAATGAATTATTGTTTATAAAGAATTATGTTGTCCTAATTTTGTCTCAAAGGGTTACTTTGTGTTCAATATAATAGACTCCGGGGTGAAAGGGTTAAATATTATTTTATTAGTCTAGGAGTGGGTCTGATGAATTCACTGTCCACCAAACCGGTTAAAATGGTATATTACAATAGATAATTAAGCTAAAATTGCCCAACTTAGATAATTTCCTATATTTTCCTTATTTCAAAATAGCGTTTTTGGGTAATCAACGATATTTACAGGTTCTCTATCAATATACACGAATGATGGTTTTTAAATTATAGTGAATATCTATCCAGTCATAGTATTCAATTTAAATGTACGCATTACTAGTGTTTTTACTGTACATAACAGGGTTTCAAAATAAGATACAGACAGGAATAAAGATGGCTTATGAATATGTTGATCGAAGTTGTAATATGCCTGATGAAGAATAGGGAATTAAACCTGAGATAAGGCTGATTAGTTATCTGCTAATGTCCTTGTTTCCTAATTTTGTATTTCCCTTTCCATATAATTAGGTTTATGTTGATTATGTGGTTTGATTATATAAGGGTTCAATAGTTTAAATCAGCTAATAATTTACTTAGAATTTTATCTGCATAATTATCATCTTTCAAAATTAGTGTACTGATTTTTTCTTAATCATCCCGACTGGGAATCGAACCCCAGACCCCGGCGTTTCAGGCCTGCGCCTAACAGGTATGAGAGCAACCCCTTTTTAGATGGCGATAGTATTAATACTAGCGCCCTTACTTATAAAATCGGTGATGTAGTCTAGCGATAGTATTATTGAGGGCGCCCTTATTTCTGTGGGTGGAAAAAACAAGACGTTTGTGTCAATTTTCACCAGTTTTTTTTTACTATAGCTATAATCAGGTAATTTGGTGTTTACTAAAGACGGGTAATGAACTATTATGCTTATTTCACTACGGCTGATAGTTCAAAGCTCCATATATTTGTAAAAAAATAATTTTACTCCACTCATCCCCCTCTTGTTCGATTGAGTTTGTGGAAAAGTGTATAGATTGCTGGTTCATAACGTCAACACCACGTGGATGCATACATACAGCTGCGCATTTTTTTATTCGGCGATTTAAAATCATATGTGGCGTTTTTATTTTATCACGTTTTTATTTTATCAAACAACAATTATCAAACTCCAATTATTGTATCAAACACCAATTAGCAAACACCATAAAGCAAACTTGATAATCCAAAAATATAAATAGATTGTAGACAATTAAAATGACAAATATTTGTATGTTTTTGTGAAGGTTTACTCAGTGACAGCCCTTTTTCCACTGGGTGTATTGTGTTACAGTACGCATCAAAAGTATTGAACCACAATCTCATGATGCTGGTGTAGGCATATAATGTTCCAACAAATAATAAATAAATAAATTCGTTCAGTGTTCACTTTGACGTCACCTTACTTTTTATCATTAGGGCGCCCTCAATAATGTTATCCCTAGAAGACATAACAGATGCTATAAGTAAGGGCTCTAGTATTATTACCATCGCCATCTAAAAGGGGTTGCTCTCCTTGCCTAAAGGGGCTGTCAAACTGTCACGATTTGTCAGGTAGATCCCCGCATGTTCCGATACTTTTTTCGAAACGTGAAAAGGACGTGGGATCTAGTTTTGAAACGTATGTATACGACATTCCTACCACGCTCGTCCCGGCCTTAGTGCGTTCCGAACTTGATGAACGTAGTACACACCTGGCTCGCACTGGCGTTATTACGCTATACACACAACAACCACGCCGTCAGCCACACGTCCATCGCGATCATAGCACGCTCTTGGCACGTCCACTGCGTTGTTAACAGGTTAGGCTACTAGATTATGCCAGTTTCATTTCATCCCTGGCAGTCAACATGGTTACAGGAAGATCCAAGTCAGATACCAAAGCTGGGAAAGGCAAAGAAAAACCAGACCAAGGGATCCTAGTCCTGTGAAATCGAGCCATGACAGCTCTAATGATGATGAAATTATTTCTGCATCTACATGTACTTCCGAAAATAGTGCTGAATGTGGTACTGTTTTCATTGACTGGAGATGTCCTCAGTGACGGGGATCATTCCAATGCCATTCCTAAGTCCCTTCACCAGAGAAAAAAGTGTAAAATTATCACAAAACATTACTCACAGATGTAAAAGAAGATATGATGGCAATACCGATACGTGTATCACGTTCTCAAACCGATCCAGCCGACTAAAGCCACGTCCACCACACGGCAAGGTAGTTGCCGGCACGCTCTTGGTGCGTCGACCACACCCCGTCCCCACCCCGTTCAGGGCGGAGAGCACGACCTCGCCGATTGTTTTGAACATGTCCAAAACAATCAGCGAGGTGTGCCGTTCTTCCCGAGCCCCTCAAGTTCTATAACGTTCCCCATGTGAGGGGATCTAGCTGACAGATCGTGACAGTGTGACAGCCCCCTAGTCGTTGTACTACATCGCCTCGTCATAGCAGTCTGTCAATGATAAACACGGGGGGAGGGGGGGGGTGTTCAGAACAGCCAACCAACAACATCTTACAGGGGTGAAAGGAAAACAACCCAAATTAATGTTTCATGTATTAATGATATGTATGTTTAAATTAATATTGATCAGTGGTTATCTGTGTCAACTAAGAATATGTTAGTGTTTGTGATACAAAAATGCAAAAAATACAATGAATTTATAAGAATTTATTGTGAAACAATCAAACAATATCAACTAAAGATAATTTGCCAATCTATTTAAGATTCACCACCACAGGGATGCCTGCTGAGCACAAAAAGTGGATCATCTGAAAGAGAAAGACAAACAAATAGATCATGTTATTATACATTTGTCCTTATTTTAGCTGAATTGAATACAAATATTTAAAATGGTAAATAAGCCAATCAATGGAATTGTTGTAGTAGATGTACAGCTAAACGACTAAGATGTGGGGCCTTATAGTTACCACACTAGCATGGCAGTTCTAAACTCGTTGTAAGCTATTATGTCCTTTTCTTGAATGTTGTGAAAGAGGGAATGTTACTTGCTACTGTCCAGTGTCACTGCGATTTGCTTGACAAGAGCTAAGGATAGATTTTTTCGAATGCGACGCATGGCGCGGATATGATAGAAGCATGACCTGCATCTTTGGGATATATATATGTGTTTTTTTGGAAAATTTGCACTAAGAAATGAATTGCTGGGCCAGAAATATCTAGATCCTTACCAATTAACACTATATACCAATCACAAAAAAACAGACTGAGCTAATTGTAGTGGGCATCTTACACTACACACCGTGAACAAGTCGAATATACGGACTTAGTGCAACACACCCTTCTTTTTTATGAAATGTTCAGCCGTTTCAGGCCTTCAGAATGAGGAAAGCATGACAGTATTTACCTAGCTGTGTCTAGATAATAATGTTAATCTATCGCTATATGTGAGTGTGTATCGATACATGATAAATATAGTGAGGCAAACCTGAAAACATAATTTTCGAATCACCACCTTATATCAGTCGATGGTTCACTGGGACAAATCCAATTCTCTCTATTGTGTTTAAAATAGTCGGAGTCAAATATGAGTTCAGGACACTCGGGCTCTGGTTCGGACAATGGTCCTTCCCCCCATGAACTGTGCGGTTCAACGTATACATATACATCGTCAGCGCAGTGCAGAATCTGTTGAAAAGTCATTTCACCCGATGCCGGGATCAAGTAAAAAGTAGCTGTGATGTCTCCCTGTGTGAGTGAAGCAAACACATTCATCAGTTCATGGCAACAACAGGGTAACTAGAAAACATCCAACAAAACCACATATATCGATGGTTAAAGATACAGGCAGCCAATCTACATTATTTCAATAATATTTATGTAAATCTGTCTACACGTATCTGTGGATAGTAGTTCAAAAGAGCTGTGGTTGGGTCTATGTCACCATTCTCTCATGCATAGCACTTTTGTCAAATAGTATTTGTTTTGCAACTTAGTACATACTTTGAAGAACAGTGTTAAGTTTAGCACATGCAACAGTATACTGTTAATCGTTTACCTCAGGGTTGTTCCGGAAAAATACGCCCTCCCCTCAACGGCCATCCTCAAGAGGTTTTCCTCGCTCAGTTTAGCCTATATGTTTACAAAGGTGGCCTAAAACCCCAGTTATTTCATTTACCCCCCCCCCCCCTCTATGGACAACAATTGTTTTTTGTTTTATTTCCGGGAGGGGGGGTGGTGGTATTATTGTATACAGCACATTTTTTTATTCCGGAGGGGGTGGTGGGCTTTGATTTAACCCTCACAACGCTAAAGTATTTTTGTGTAAACAGTGGAGACCAAAGGATTTTTTTGCTTTGAAATCACTATAATTGTCTTGGTCAGCTCGTTCCGCTTCATTTCAATACCTATGTTATGGGACTACGGCCAATATCATTTGTTTAATTCTTTCAGTGCGGGGATCGACTTTGACGTCAAAATCTGACGAATACAGACGGCAGATTATGACGTCTAAAGACGGGCCCCACGCTGAAAGGATTATTGCAGACAAAATATACGTTGAGCTGAACGGAGAAAGTCAGTGCAGCAATCAGAGATGTGCTCAGATGCTGGATCGGTGGTATACTGGTATATGAGTCTTGAGCAAATTCCGCTTACTGTTATACTGAAAAAGGGGAGAAATTACGACTCTGCGGGAGGGGTGGGAGTAGATTTTCAATCTCCGTCCATGGGAAGAGAGGATTTTTTTTTACTGGAACAACCCTTACCAAATGTAACGACTTTGTGAAACCTACGATTCATAGCCGAATGATCACTTGGTTTCTCTCTGCCCGCTCCAGCATGCAATACACAATTATTATATTTTGTCTTTACTTACTGAAGTACTGGACGCAGATGTCATCGTTGAACTGAAAGTTAAACTAATGTTTCCTTGCAGTCCTGCACACATATCACCTGTATCCATACTGTTATGTAGTTCAGTCACCATAGAACCCACGCTGTCCCACCAGCTGTCGCTATTAGAACATAAACATCAATATTGTTTATTTCCTTTACCGCTAATCACGGTTTTAGTTGGTTTTATTAGCAGGTGAAATCAATGTTATTGGGACCGAAACGACTCTGTGCTTAACCCTTTAAGCCCTTAAGCTTTAAATGAAAATTTCCATGAAACTAGCTTACCAATACATTGCAATTTTCTTTATTTTTTTTAACTACTTCAAATCATCTTCTACTACATCTTCTACTACAAGTCTGCGATAGCAATTCGCGGCTTGTAGTGGATGAGATGACAATGGAAAATCCAGGCATGAAAGGGTTTAACATCAAGATTTGCAAATGTTTGTTTGCAAATTAAACAGATGTTAGTAATATAACCCAATTGATGTTGTTGGTCTTGGGTTGCGAGACACAACGTCAATTGGGTAAAAACTTAAATAAGATAAGGAAAAACATATTTAATTCTTTCAGTGGGCAGATCGACTTGAAACGTCAAAATCTGTCGCCTATAGACGTCAGATTATGACCTATATATTCTGTCCCCGCACTGAAAAAAGTAAATATTTATGTAATATATAATATATAGTTTATTAGCATTAGACATTACAGTCTGTGAGCATACAATACAAAAATAATAATAATACAAACACTGCTATATGTACAAACGAAGTACCCGTCCGGAAGACGACAGGTATTAGAAAACTACAAATACATAGAACAGCCCGTTCTATATATTCGTGAGAATTGAGGAAAGAAAAAAGAACATAGTAAATTATTAGGAGGATAACATTAAAAAAAAAAAAATAATAATAATAATGATAAATCACAAAGAATATAGAGGGTTTACTAAAAACAAAAATTTAGCTAGTTTTCTCACTGTTGGTCCATGAGTGGATGTAAATAAAGTTAATAGTTTAAACATGTTTGGCCGAGTTACAAAGTGTTCGGGTAGAATATGTCTAAATCTGTCAGATATCGGACATTCAAAAATACAATGGTATTCGTCGCCAAGGACGCCACATGTACTACATAAACTTGCATTATACACTAACCTGTTTCTCCCTCTACTTAATAAAACATTGGGAAGGCTGTGGTTTTTTGTACGAAATTTTGTAAGTGCAATTCTGTGTTTAAGTGGCATAGTTATATTTAAATACTCAGAAAAGGAAAACGATATATGCAAATCCTTATACAACATACAACTCGACCTTTGGCTTATAATTCCGAACCATTGCTGTATATACTGGTCACACAATCTTTGCTTACACGAAGTTATAAAATAAAGCTCACTCGCTACAAACTGTTCGGTCCACACGAGTCCAAACCCTAGACTGTTAATTAGACTTTTAACCAGACTTGCCCAATTTATTACACGATTATCACTTAGAGTTGCATTGTACAAAACATTATACATTTGTTTCACCAATGGGCATGCCTTACCGTTAACAATTTTCGCCCAATATTTTAAAATTCTAATTTTCCTGTTGATGAGCATTGGAAAACGTCCTAGTTCTCCATAGACCATTTCATTAGTGGTACAGTTAGGAACTTTGAGTAACCATTTACAGAACTTCAAATGAACTCTCTCAACTGCTGAAGAACCGTGGTCAATATGGTCAATATACCCACAGCATAGATATTCAAATGTAGCGGAAAGAGTTAACTAAAACATTTATGATGAGTTCAAATTGAGAAAACTTCGTTGGTCTCTTGGTTTATATAAAATATTTCAGCGCTTTAAGGGTGAAATATATCAACACCGCAATTCTCATCTTAAAGCGCAAAACAGGCCAACGCGATGTCGCGTTGGTTATCAAATAATCGGGGCTGTTAGGGATATTTTGGGAAAATTCTTCAAAAGCTACACAATTTGGCACAGATATAGAATAGATTATACTCTCTCGATTTGCGATGGATGTCAAGACGCTCAGGGCCAGTGCTTTAGCAAAATCCAAGATGGCCGCCATTCAGATTTGAGGTATACCTTACTAAGGATACCCAAAGGGCTGTGACCACGTGATATATCTGTTATGTGTTATAGTTATGTCCAATTTAGCTATTTCTGGTGTTATTTTATTTAATTAATTAGATTTGTTCACAATTATAGAACAAAAAAGAGAATTTTAAAAAACAAATTCAAGTTGGTAAAAATTAATCACATTTGTTTAATTTGAGGCCAAACATTTGCAAATCTTGATGTTTAGAAACTCATTTCATTTCGAAATACAGTGTTTTGGTAAATAAAACAGATTGAAAATGACTGTATTCATGCTCAAGGTTGAATATATATACTTTTGCTATAACTCATCATCATCACTGGTGGTGAACTCTGTGTCACTGTTCCTTAACTACCTACCCAGTAAGCATATAAATTACGATGTTTTTAAAGGACATGTGATTTTATCTGATTTGTTACCATCACCTTTACCTGTATTTTTGTAGACAGCTAACAGAGAGATCATCTTCATCAACAGTATCATACGAGTCAATGATAGAAATCTTATAGTTCACATGGGCAGGATCGTTTTGTGATACTCCGGGCATAAATTGAGAACCTATAATGTATACGAAGACATCAAAAATAGCTATACGTCAGGGTGTGTTCTAAACCCCTTCTTCAGACACAAATATAAAAAAGTGGGTATTGAAGTCACAGAACCACCCTCGTTTCACCTTGGAACCCCGCAATTAACACACAAACAAGATAATTGGACGAGCACATCTTTTTAAAATGTATGCAACCTTTCTTTACCGAACAGACGATATGTAGATATACGGAATATCGTGCACAGTAATTTTCATTTACATCAGTTCATTACGTAGCATGATGTGTAGTATTGTTTTCTGTACCTGGGATGCACGTAGCGTCCCAATTGTTCGTGTTTGTAAAAATGAAAATACTAATTTTGTAAGAATTGTATTCGTAATCTGAAAAAGGGACGTGTGATGTTAGCAATGATCGTAAAACTATAAAAAGAGTAATACTGAAGTGTGAACATGCTTGTACCACGGACATAGTGGAGTAATGTCTTGTTCGCAACATATCGAAATAGATTTGTCAGCTGATTCTAAAAAGCCGCTGACGTCATTTGATAAGAAAGAGTAAAATATTGAAACAAAGTGCAGCTTTAATAAGCGACACAAATCAATACTCACTCACAGATAATCGATAGGGCCTACAGTTGACAATTGATTTAATTGACATAGATGAAATCTGTCTCTGTCCGGATCGAGAAGCTTATGTTCACGTTGAATTGCTTCACAGTAAACAAACTAAAAACGTTCATTTATTGATCAGAAATGGTGCTTATACAGTTCAGGTATCCCAGTAGGAAACTCAGCAAATAGAGTATCACAATTTACATGACACCATTTAACCAGAAAAACATTAGGGACTTATAACTTATTATTCTTATAAGCTGAACATAGTTTGTAGAATATACCTGCTTGCTCAACACACGTCCAGTCGTATCCAGTGGATCCATCCACAAAGTAACCAGGTTCGAACACGGGTCGGGGACATCCAGGCACCAGGGGGGAGATAGGAAAATACCAATTGGTGAAATCTTGAAGATATACATTCACTTCATCGGCGCAGGTGTATACTTCATCGAGCTTCACATAAACTGCCCCTTGTAGTCTGTATGTAGCGTCTGTAAACCCCTAAAAACATAATAAACAAATATATAATTATATGATATATAATTATACATCTATTTACATACGCATATAAATTTACATATGCGTAGCCTATATAATTACACATACATATATATACACCATTAATCGTCAAAAAATATCGTAGGCTAGAGAATATACTCACAGTATTATCTAATCCATAGAGAAGAGTAGAAAATGACACAATGGAGAAAGCGTCAGCTGGTAGAAATACACATAAAGTCTCACCCAGGGCCGCGTTAATGCGAGGTACCGTATTTTGTGCAGACTCATAAAAATTACTACTATGTGAGCTGATGCATTCTTGACTGAAATCCTCACCATTGCTGCTTTCAAAATAACCTTTTACAATAACGTCATACAGAGGCGCTGTTCTCGTTTCTGAAGCATAATAAAATATAATAGTTTTATTGATTGTTTCCAAAATTCCGCACATCATGTGAACAAATTCCCTTTCTAGCTCACCTGGTTCAGTAGTGGGTAGCTCCGTTGTCCATCTAGTTGTACTTGGTTCTTCTACAGTAGTACTGACGTACTCGGTAGTCGGTGCCACAGTCGTAGTAAAATCACTATCTATAACCACTAGAACAACATTTATCAGATAATTAAAATCCATCAATCCATCAATAAAGATATATTGTTAAAGATCGTATGTGAGAGCTGTGTCAACATAATTTTATTTAATTGGAAATGCCATATTTAGGGACGGCAGTACTACGATAGAATCATTACAACCCAATTCATTGTAATATTTAAATCTCGATCTATTTGACAAAGACTAAATGAAAATTACATGTCATCATCTGGTGATCGCAGTGTATGTTGGTGACTATACGAAACTGATTGACTACAGAAATAAAACCTACTGCCATAGCCAATATTACTGCTCGTGGCCGAATGTCTATAGCTGGTATCCCGATAATGGTATATGGTAAGTATGTAGCCTGCAAACTCTAATTCCTCATTCTCTGTATACAGTCTGTAAGTATCTCCATCGTACATTTCATACACTGTGCTGGCAAACTCTTCATATCTTCTCCACGCGTAATTCTGCGAGATCATGGGATGATATGAACATGCTGATAGATCTTATATACCATGTATGTATAAAATGTGTATTTTCAAAAATCAAAGAAAAGCTTATTTTTTAAACGAGTGTAGCCATGACAATACGTACGTCAAGTGTCTGGTTGTTCATAAAAAGGCCATTCACGGGAAATTTATTGACAATAATCACAACTGCAGATATTCCACGGGAATGCATATAAGGTGTTTGAAAAATCTGTTCTTGTGAAAATCTGTCAATTGGTGTTAACGTCACCATAGAGCCACCAGTTCTTGTGTGAGCCTGGTCGTCTGCTGTATCGAATGTAAATTGAGAAACAATACACGAAGAACTGCATGAAATCTGCAAAAATATCAAAATTGCTATTTTGATTACGTACACAAAAACAAACATGTTGAAGAGTGAATACATAAATCTATCCATTCATCCACCGATTCATTCATCCATCCACTGATTCATTCATTAATTCATTCACCGATTCATATAATCATTCATTCATCCACCGATTCATTCACTCATCTACCGATTCATTCATGCATTTATTCATTCATTCATTCATTTATCCACCGATTCATTTACCGATTCATCCACCGATACGTTGATTTATCCATTTATTCATTCATCCACCGATTCATCTACCGATTCATTCATTCATTCATTCATTCATTCATTCATTCATTCATTCATTCATTCATCTACCGATTCATACATTCACCCACCGATTCATTCATTCATCCATCGATTCATCCATACATCCGTCCTTCCATTCATCCATCCATCCATCCATCCATCCATCCATCCATCCATCCATCCATCCATCCATCCATCCATCCATCCATCCATCCATTCATCCTTCCATCCATCCATCCATCCATCCATCCATCCATCCATCCATCCATCCATCCATCCATCCATTCATCCATCCATCCATCCATCTACTAATCCATCCATCCATCCATCCATCCATCCATCCATCCATTCATCCATCCATCTATCTATCCATCCATCCATCGATTCATTCATTCATTCATTCGTCCAATCATTCATTCATCACCATATCCATCCTCATATCCATCCATCCATCCATCCATCCATCCATCCATCCATCCATCCATCCATCCATCCATCCATCCATCCATCCATCCATCCATCCATCCATCCATACATTAACTCATCGATCCGTTATTCTTCCCTTCTATTCATCATGATACGTGAACTTACTCTCATCATACTTGTTAGTGATTCACTGTCAACTTCAACGAACCCTCCTTTCGGTATACGTTTAATAAAAGAAACTTCCGGTATCCTCACGATCACGTCTTCCGTGGCAGATCCGACAATTCTTACTTTGTAAAATGTTGCATTAACTCCAAGAACGACTGGATATGTGATGTATTCAGTTCCTGCTGTACTCAGGCTTTCCAGAGAATCACAAACGTGGTTATATTGACTTCCAAAGTAGGCATACCCATGCCCTGATATGACTGCAATTGGAAGGTTAGCCAGGATACGCCAACCCGTGAAGTCCTGATATCTATCATCGGAATAGTACGCATCATGAGTCAACACCTGGAATTTGTGAATCACACCTACATATTGCTGCACCCACAGATCATTTTCGTATTTGAACACCTGCACCAATGTTCCAGCTAATTTAGGAATAATCATGAAGAAAGATCCTGGCCTACTACCAGAAGTTGTGTCTCCTATGTAACTGGCAATGACAAACTCAGTGTCTGTATCGCCTATCGGTTTCATCAGTATGTCATCAGGTGTGTAGTAGCTATCCTGGTAATATGTTCCCAAATATACGGTAACAGGTACATCGGATGTAATTTCAAAGGCCTTGTACTCCAAGTCATACGTCACCCTGTAAGAATCGTCCAGTGGGTGACGGATAGCACCTTCATCCGGAACATAGATCTCCCATGTTTGTAATTCTTTACGCAGTGTCACGTTTGTTTCAACTTGGGAAGATATTACAATGTATGCATCGCGACCAACACTAGATGGTGGTATAGCAACCATGAATTGTGTGCCCTCAGTGCCTGTAACATAACGTGCACTGATATCATTAGGCCTACATGTGCAGTGCAGTACAATGTATAAAGTTTGAATAAACAGCCCAAGAGGTTGGTTTAAGTAAAAATATAATTAGAAATAATACATGTCGATAACTAAACATTTAACTATAATATTAGCGATTTATTAATTAAATATTGTTATAGTCACGTATATTGTCACGTATGGGATAAACGCAACGATTGGCACGACTGGGATGTGCTCAACCCATTTATGTGAGTTAACATGAGCTACACCAATGCTAAAGCTGTATGTTTCAATATGTTTTATGCGTAAATTTGACGAAATGCCCGGGAAAACCATGAGAAAATGATCACACCAACATTAAACAATTACATTAAACAGCAACATACACAATAAAAAGACAATAATGACATGCATCTATTTTTGTTAATAGATGATATGCACCATATACTTACCAGCATAACCAATATTACAGGCCTTCATGTAATGATATTTATTTGTCCCATGGTTTGTTGTATATAGATGAGCTGAAAAACTGTGATTGTTATCAGTCGTGATGAGATTATATACAGTGTTCTGAGACAAGGTCAGTGTAGTTTGCGTATATCCTTTGAGCATATCTTTTTCCATTAATGCTAAATCCTGGACAACATAGTTAACAATAATATTTCTAAGACTATATTATTATATATAGATATATATACATAGTTAACAATAATATGTGTAAGACTATATTATATATATATATATCTATATATATATATATATATAATATGATTTATGATTTATGAGCTATGATTTATTATTTCCACCATCCTAACTGTTATTCATGAGTTATTAGTGTTTACCAAATACAATTCATTTAAATTCACAAATGAATTTTCATTTAATAATATTTAGGTCTGCACTATAATATTGTCTAAAATATATCCTTTTTCTTTCCAAACATTCACCAGCCAATACTAACTTTAACGTTCTCTCCATTTAAGTACAGGCTATCAGCTTCTGATGATGAGATAACTACACTTAATTTGACAAGCTGCTGTTCTTCAGTGAGTTCTGGTGTGGCAAATATCAGATCCGTAGACAAGTCTTTGTCAGGAGTTAGAACTGTCATGGTATCTCCCATTTGTACCCACGCCTGATACATATCACCATGCGATGCTTGATTCTGTGTGAATTGTGCAACCAGGCATGGCTTGGAGCATTGTATCTGGATTCAAAATATAACAGCTTTTTTACACAGTTTATTGGCTGATACCGTTAGTATACCGCAATTTTAATACTTACAATACTCTATAATAATTATAACAACATTCGTTGTTAAAAATCATATCCTCTCAATTCTATATGGGAATCCGAAATGCAGTATCTGCTTACTTTTTGAATAAGTAGATACTGTCTTTTCGCTTTTTCACAATACAATCAATTGCAGTGTTTTACCAATTTGCTGTACATGATGGACATCAAACTAAATGCTATATAATGAGTATGAATATGGCATCAAACATGCCAGAATGAAATTAATCGCCAGTTACATCACTTACTTTGGTAACTCTTTGACCATTCGTTATTTGCCCTTCGAAGTATTCGCCCCTATTAATCCATTCCGTCTCTAAATTTTCTGGGTATGAGACCCATGTATTTGATTCTACGGCCACCACACGAATATAGTAGCCATCAGTAACTTCTCCAAACCCTATAGGCAGTGTTGTATATTCCAGGCCGAGCTGTGATGTACTTGGTAAGCTGTCCATGATGTACTGGTAATTATAGCTATGCACCTGTACAAACATCATTGTACATGCCATAAATGTATATATGTATGAACAAGCCACTGCAATTATGATGGCATAATGCCTCTTGACATTTCAAAATCATAGAGAGCTTGGTTAAAACGTCGTAGTTTTTGTTTCTAGCCCATTTTGCGTTACCATCATTCTTTGGTAATATATAATGCTCATTCACGGATGGAGGGGATGGAGCCGAAAAGAGAAGCATTTTAGAATTTAATATAATTTAATTTCGCCCTTGGCAACAAAGGGTCGCGGTGTCCTACGTACATTTAAGCCATATTCCAGAATTATAAGGACTGGTCATATCCGTACATTGTAATGTCATAATTTTCTATCAATTATCTTGACATTAAAATGTTACATTATAATTATAATATTTGTAAACTTTATATAGTGTGATTTGAATAACATATTCCTAAATTATTATAACACAGCACAAAATTACACTCACGTACATTGCAAAACCAGATTTTAGTATTGTAAAGTCATATCATGACGTAAATATATCATTTTTTCTTACATATAAGTGCAGTATCTTCATAATTAGTATAACTAGCACGGGATGAAGATAAAGCTATGTAAAATAAGTCATTATTAAACATATGTGTTGTTACCAGTCGTGCAAATATCACTTAATATGAACGTATCAAGCGTTATCAAGCTTATCATCGTGCAATTATTGGTTTAATCACGTGACCGTGTATTATTAATTAATAATACACGGCTATGCCTTGTTTTAATCACGTGACCATGTAATATTAATAAATAATACACGGCTAGGCCTAAGCTTATATAAAACTACATAGCACAGTGAATCCTCCCCCTCAGAGCTTATTTATGCTATAATTTAGCGATCACTAAAAAATATTGACTCGCGGTTTATTTTACCAAGTATCCTTGATTTTACCTTGCTCGTTGTGACGTCGTCACTGCTTAAGAGCACATTTTGAAGGTAGATTCGGTCTTAAGTACCGTAAACGACGCTTCAAATGGAGCTAAATCATTGCATGTATGTGTTGTTGAGCCTGCTAGTCTCTCTTTAGTCTATCTGTAATGTAGTCTATCGATCTGTCAGTGCCGCCGTGACTACAGCTCACTGGTGTGCAGGTAGGCCTAGCTAGGGTGCGTTTCACTAAGAAAATCTCATCTTAACTTTCAGTCATTTCCTATTAAAAAGTTAAGATGATCTTAAGATGATCTTAGCTTTTTAATAATAAATGACCTAAACTAGGTCAAAGTTAAGATAAGATTTTGTTAGTGAAACGAGCCCCAGTTTTTCTGTGCACTACGTGACACCTGTCTCCGATTTCGTCTATTTATAGACAGAAATTGAGGTAGGTCTAGGTCTATCTACATTTTCAAAGCCTAACGTTACATATTTTAGAAATAGCAAACACAGACATCATGGTAGCCACAAGATAATTCGACATTTTTGTCTCTTCCGTTACAGTCCTGACTGTTACGATACTCGCTCCAATATTCAGACAACGATGTATTATCAGATAATAGTCAATAGGTTTATTATCACAAATAACCATAAGTGCAATATATAATTAAAAGCATAACTTACAGAAATAATAGTCCTGCTGGGCTATTGTTAACGGCATTTACATTTAAAAACTCGGACAATGGATGAATATTGAATAACTGGTGATTCAGTTAACTTTTTATACATGTTTTATTCTATAATTGAAGCAACTCCTTATGTTCAGAATTTTTAAATTTTGTCAATTTTGAAAAAATAATTCTTATGAAGCTATATTTAGCATACTGATCCTAAATAAAATACAAAAGCATAAAAAAACAATTTTAAAGCACTGGAAACGACTAAACTAGTTTTAATTCCAAGAGGTACAGTACTGATTTAGCAAAATGGGACAAGCTTTTTCAGTGGGGCTAGCCCCGGCTAACGCAGGCTAGCCCTGGGCTAGCCCCATGTTCTCTCCCCACCCCATTTGGGGCTCGCATGTATGCGCCCAAAGTTATAAAATCCTTTAGCCGGGCCGCAATGTGCGTTTTGGTATAAGTTCATATAACTGGAGCCGCGCTCATATCGCCGGGGCTCAAGCCAATCTAGAGCCTCGGCGAATTGAGTCAACGCCTGTATGTGTTAGTCAGGCGCGCTTCTCGTCTGGTCCAGTTTCAAGCTCGACCGGTGCGCCGGGCGAGCCTGACTTTCCAGGTGCCTGCTTTTTCATCTTCAGTTACAGCTACGGTCACTGGAATAGACCTAACTGAAGATGAAAAAGCAGGCACCTGGAAAGTCAGGCTCGCCCGGCGCACCGGTCGAGCTAGCCTGCGTTAGCCGGGGCTAGCCCCACTGAAAAAGCTTGTCCCATTTTGCTAAATCAGTACTGTAGGTCTATTCCAGTGACCGTAGCTTCATAAAACCACCCATTTTCTGAATTTATACACTGAACTGCTTTTCCGATACTAAAGATAATGTCTAAATGCTAAAGGCTAAATGCTAAATGGCTGAGCAGAAATAAATGAGGACTGCAACAGGTCTAGATGTATACGCGTACGGACACTCAATTATTGCACGTTTAGATCAACTCAGAGCTGTTTAGATGATGCTGAATGTGGTCAAGCTGAGCGCGCCCTGTCTTTCCCAGAGCGAGCCTGGCCAGCCCGGCGAGATGACACATAGCTCACAGCATTCATGTTATCCGCCACACAGTATACTGGGTGCAAGCCCAAGTAGGATTTGGGCGGGTATATTTTCCTGGCCCGAACCGTGTGGGGGCTCGAGCCCATTTCATGCGCTGGGCGCAACCAATTCTGCGCCTGTCTCGCCGGGCTTGCGCCCGGGCTAATGACGGGCTGGCCTGCGTTAACGCAGGCCAGCCACTGATGAAAAATCTGTCCCATTTTGTGAAATCAGTACTGTACATTGTCATGCAAGCAAGATTGCCACAAAAACCCACGATTCTAGATAGCATGATCAAAGTAACCGCATTGTTACACTGTAATTGGTCTGGGAACGCTATGAGCGGGGGGAGGGTCCCCCACAGCATCGATTGTCTGCTCAACGCTGGACCGACGGCATCAACTCGTGGCCCAATGCTGTGCTAGCATTCAACCATCCTTTACCTGAACAAACTGTATGTTTGGTTTTTGATGGATTCTTATCAATATTAATAAGAAATGTTTTCTGAAAATCTGTAAAAAACTATAAAAAAAGGAATAATGATCTGCGGGATACACTGATTCATAAAAATTTTAAAACCAAACTTGATGTTGAAAAATTGTCAAAATAAGCAGACCCTTATGTAAAGATATTTTAAAAATAAGGCCAGTTGTCATGATGTCATAATACGGTATTAACAAGTTTGAAAACCATTGCAAACCTATTTGAAACACCTTACATTACAGACAAATCAAGCATATTACATCAAGTAATAGCTTGATTTTCCAAGACAAATGCGTGTAAATACACGTCTATACCCAACGAAATGATAACCACCTTCAAATAGTGCAAACTTTCTGTAACAAAGATGGAGGCATGTCTTTATCGTTATTGCTAAAACAAATTAGCAATTGCTCATATACATCTAAGATACACGTGCAAGAAGTGTAATTTATATGAAGAACAGTATCTCACCTTTACATATCCATGTCCAGCTGATATACTGACAGGCTTAGTAGATGTTATAGAGTACCCCGTGTAATCAGTAGAGGAAGATCCCATATTGTATGCATCTACAGTAAACACCTGTAATCTGCAAATTTAGTCAGGTTGAAGTGAGATTTTTTTCTAACTATTTTCACTAACTAGGCCGGGTCGGAGCTTATTAATTTTTGTTGCGTCTGTGTTTGTGTCCTGTTTTGCGAAAAGAGGGGTGCCGTGTGTGGGACACGGTTGACATTTTTAGGAAACAGTCCTTATGGACAAGTCAAATATAACGTTTGAGGTCGCTATGTGAAATACTGTTTAAAAAGTGCTAAGCAAAAATATATTCACAATAATATATTTGTGATTAGAGCTTAAAGAGATTACGCTGGAATAATGTTGGCTAGCGTCGCATACAGTGGTCCAGCATTACATCAGCATTGGGCCAATGTATCAGGTTATTTGGGTAATGGCCTTTCTGGCGATGGGGGGATGAAAGTGTCACCCGCAGTGCTGCCGCAAAGTATACAGCAGACCCACCAGGGGAAAGTTCGCAAAAGTTGTGTTGTTGTTGGGCCATCGTCAGAAAAGTTGGATCAACATTGAAGCGACATTGGTTAACTGTCCAGTGAGTGCTGTAGACGTTGGCGTGACATAAAATTTGTTTTGTTTTTACGTCACTGTGGGTGTAGTTTGTCACTTCACCTTCTGGGTGTATCAGCATTGGTGGGCCCTTCAGAACCATGAGGCACTGGGCCGGTGTTGTTTTGTTTGACCGCCATTGACCCAGCAAAGGGCTGCGACGCTGGCCCAACATTGAACCGGAACTGGGTGGGTAGGCCTACATCGTGAGTACGAGGTAGATTCTAGAGACACACAGCAACATGACAGCATGATGCACTGACAAGTACTAAATGGATGCTGGCCAGCACCGACGATGGTGGTTCAGCATTGAGCTAGAATTTGGTTAATATCATGCTGACTTGTAGTGCACTGCTGCCGGGCTCAACAAAACATAACTTTCTGTTGCTATTACTTGCACCGTCATCCCTCGGGGTGAAGTTAACCCTTAAAGCACTGATTTTTTTATAAAAACCTTGAAGATCAAAGGGTTCATTTCAATTTTATATCATCATAAATGTCTTATTCAGCTCTTTCCGATTCATTTGAATACCTATGTTACGGGTCTACAGCCATTAGAAATATTTTTATTCTTACAGTGCGGGGATCGACTTTAGACGACAGAATCTGACGTCTACAGACGTCAAATTCTGACGACTGAAGTCGATCACCGCACTGTAAGGGTTCATGACCTTTGTAAAATAAACATAGGCCTAGATGGACCACCAGTTTCTACTCTGTTGCCTCAATATTTCGGCATAGAGTAATTACTTAATATAAAGTCCGCAAACATTTGTCTTCATTCCTCAAAATAACATGTTATATATCTTGATTTTGGTACATCAAGATATATGGTACAAATCAGCTTGAAAAAAATCGATTTTCGAAGTAGGCGAGAAGCATAAGTGCAGTTGGAATTCAAAATAGTTTTGACTAAATGCTTCTCAAAGATGCATTTCATGTTAGCACATAAACCATTTCGTTTCTGCAATTTCATGACAGTTTTTACATTTCAGACAGACAATTTTCGCCACAAACGAGGGCTAACCCCGGGGAATCTGCTGCGAAGTACTATATGTACTATGGAAAAAATTCCAGCCATATAATCATCGTGCAAATCTTGATACACACTTAATATGCTTTCAAAGCTTTGCAAAATAGTCACTTGTTTGTTTCTGTCCACATTAAAATAGATGACTTCAGCTTCCTATCCACTTCATATTGTATATATTTAGCCTATTTTTTAAAGTTGTTATTGTGTATAAGCGATTTACATGTACATGTATCTTGGTTCAATAAAGCATTTACCTGTTTAATGATTGGTCTGAATAGCTGCTTCCATCATTTTCGTATATAGATATATCTGTGTCGTCTTCAGCCGCAGTGATGGAGAAAAATGACTGCGGACCTCTGGAACTGCTCCGACTTGATCCTAAAAAGCTGATGATAAAATATTCTGTATCGTTATAGCTCAGTGGTCTCAGAAGCATATCATCTGGACTTTGCTCACTGTCGTGAGATGAAGAGCCGACTGTAGCCGTGATGGGAAAATCAGACTTCAGCTCGAAACCTTTATTCTCGAGTCCATATGTCACTCTATCCGAGGATTGTCCTTTGTGAGTGGCGCTCCCTCCAGCCGGAATATCTATGATGTGCAGACTGCCATCAGTGAAAAGAGTCGCTCTGGTGTCTGTTCTAGCTGTTATTCTTAATTCAGTGGTGTATTCATTATCAGTACGAGGATATGAATATACAAAGTGTGTACCCTCACTGCCAGCTGAAAAACGGTATAATGCTGGTCTACATTTGACAAATAGCATAATAATTATAAATTAAGTTTTTGCATTAGCTGAAGCTATATTATTCCCCACAGCAGCCCAACTGACAGTCATTTTATTTAGACACCATTTTCTTTATCGACCTCTGGCTTATATATAGAGGACAATACTTATAGATTATATCATAAGTTGTATCGTCTCGCATATCAACCCGATCTAGCTGTATTCTCCAGAGGGTCATGGGCCCTGAATCGTATTTGGGACGCACGCCCAAGGTACGATACATGCCGGTGCATGCATGAAATATTAACGCGAAGTTGCTGCAATGTTGGGCTGACGTACTAGACAATGGGCCGACAATGAACCGATCTTTGGTGCAGCTGTGGAGCGTGTGTACATAATGCTGTACTCCTAGATGTAGTGATGAAAGTAGCCAGATTTTGAGCCAATCAACCTCTAATCTGTGAGTTGAGTAGCAGGTAGATAGACGTTAACATGGTGGTTAATGACAAAGTATCCCAGTGGGGTAATAACTTATGTACCTTAGTAGTTATTAGTATGCATTACAGTACTAATAACTGAACACTAAATAAGCCTCATGTTAGCCCAGTCTCACTCATGACCATTGATCTCTGGTCTGGTCGACTCACTTTATGGCTTGGCCTGGCCATTCTTAACAGAGCCCTAATAGGCCTACACTCAGGAAAGGACAATAGCTAGTTTACTTTAGCTACATTTAGCCTACTGATGATATGCATGCTTTTGTAAGCAATAGGCTGATTGACCTTACTAGAGGGTCATCGGTTTACTGGGCTACTATACATGCTGACTGAAAAAGGGTGATCAGTGATATTTAACAAAGTGGTTAGTTTCTAGGGTAGACATGCAGGCCTATGCTGTAATTGAGACAAATAATAAATATGTTTTCAAGATTTGGTGGATAAGTTATAGTAATAGTCATAACATGATTGCTGTCGGGCAATAGGCTTCTTTATTGGCCCTTCACAGATGCCAGCAGTCCACTGCTCCGCCTTAGGCTGCTGACATCTGCGTCGGGCAATAAAAAAGCTTATCGCCCTCAAACATTATGGTATTGTTATAATAGTAATAGGATTGTACCATTTTGTGCATGTTTTCAACTGGAAAGTCAAATACATAATTACAGAAAGAATGTATTGCACACATAATATGTCCACTAAATCGCAAAAGCCGTGTCAGTCGAGTAATGTACATATGTGGCAGGTTGAGTAGCAACGGATTTGTCAATTGGATTGCCAAGGCTCATTGACACGTGTTTGCCTGTGGTGTGTATGTTTGTCTATGTTTGTGTATGTTTGTGTATGTTTGGGTTTTGTTCAAAGTGATCTGGTTGAATGATTTCAGATGGTCCGATCCGGTGCGATCGTGGTTTTCCGTCTGTTTCCGCCGTTGTTTAAATAGGTTTGGCGCGACATGTTTGTCATTCTTTATTTGTATTCTGCGTATATACATATTTCTTTCACTCGTCAACCCGACGTCTGATATGTGTCAGGTCAGTGGGTGGTCATCATTTATACTTGCCATCATGATGTATAATTTATTAATTAAATGTGTAGCTATGAATATTTTTTCACGTTTATTAGAGCCTGCTTGAACTGTAATATAATGTTTAAATGTAATCTTATGAGACTCATTCTAGTCATCATTCATATTGTATAACCCAATTTTTATTAATTTGGGGGGGGGGGAAGGCTGTCACCTCCGCGTGGTCCCCCCTGGGCAACTTCTTAGAAGGCCAAGCACACCCAAACCTTTCATCGAACCAGGTTTTTCTATTTTTTGATGTGAAGTTTCTTTGTGTTTGCTTTCCAGTGGTTAAGGGTTTTTTACTGAGGTTGTTATGTTTATTTTCGAACAGTTTTCAGGTCAAATCCTTTATATATTCTTTATATATTCATATTTATATATTTTATATATTTTTTCATTGTACTTGTGGTGCCTTACAGTGCTCTCACGGATTATGATCGCTCTGTCGTGCTAACTCTCGATGACAGACCCGATCCCCAGCTGTGGGGGCATTGTAGGTCTACTCATAATTCCACTATGATTTGTTTTTTTGTGTTTGCAGTGGTTTCTCTTTGGCATCCTGGCGATGGACGGGATGTCCGAAAGAAACCATTGCCATATAATTATTTTTCCACTTCATTGTTTTAAAGGTTTCTCTGTGGCATCCTGGCGGATAATGCAGCATGTCATAGAGAAGCCATTGCCGTACAATTAGCCTGTGGTGACTTACGGTGTCCTCACGTTTTGTGATCGCTCTGTGATGTTCTTCAATATCACAGACCTTATTACCAACTGTAGGGGCACTGTAAGTCTTTAATTTTTGAGAATTTTTTGTGGTTTAATGATTTCTCTGACCATACTGGCCGAAAAGTGAAGTAAAGAAGACATTTTACTTACTTACTTAATGGTTTCTCTGCTCATTGTTTATATCATTCATAGTTATGTCTAAATGGGTTTACTTTTTTGATTATAGTATATAGTATGATAGTATATATTATATATTTGTTTCGACAATGACACTGTTTTGACTTAGACTTGTAGTTTTTACACAATCACTTCAATATCATGGAGATATAGTGACTTGAAAAATCGTTCATTTTATAATCACTTCATATTTTACATTATTTTATACTGACATTTCTATACTCATTAAGCTGTGTTGTAGTGCCAGCGCTACAACATGTCATCAGACTCGTTACATGTAGGTGCCAGGAGCATCATCATATTATCATATCAAACATTTTAAACTGAATATTTTAGTACGAACATGTTTTTATTAGCTTTGTCTTTCCTTTACTACTTTAACTATACAATATGGGATATTGTAATACTAGGAATTTTCACTTAAATGGCCATACTGGCCGAAAAGTGAAGTAAAGCAGAAATTTTACTTACTTACTATTTTTATTAATTTAATATATAACTAAGATGCTTTATTTGTATTCTGTGCAGTTGAGACGTTAGTTCTCAACTGCGTTATTTCTATATTTGTTTCAATCGTCAACCTGACGTCTAATATGTTTCAGTGTCCAGAATAAAGAAAGTGCATGTTTTTACTACGGAGTTGTTTGGTGGTGTTTGTCCGGTACGTGTTCAGTGATTCTCAGTCAGAGCGCAGATTTGAACCCACGTAAAATGAGATGACAACGGCCGGTGGGGAGTGCAATTAAACCCTTCAAGTTCAGACGGCCACACATGACAATCAATATATGATAGTTGTAATTAATTGTTCGATATTATCGATTACCATAAGTTCTATTAACATGTCTAAGCTAAAACATTGTTGTTTTTGTTACATTAGTAGTGATAGGGGTTCTACGGAGGCACACCCCCATACATTCATGTAATAAATGATCGGTTTATGGTTGTTTTAACGCTTTTAATGCTAGCAACATTGTTGTATAGTTGTTTGAACGTCGGCAATGCTGGCAAAGTCCAAATGCTGGCATAACGTTGTTTTAACGTTTTGACCAAACTGTATCAGGTTACACCCACTCCCCATCAATCATCTCCCCGTGGACCCTTTGGACTCCTAGGGCCTACCCACTTGTATTTCCCCCCTTGGACCTTTCCCCATACAGTGGGAATATGTATTCCAGAAGGGTGGGGGTATGAATATTGATTTCAGAGGGTTAAAAGATTTTTATTATGTATATATAATTCATTTAGCAGTAAGTAGGCATATTAGATGATCTGCAGTTATTTTAGTGTATTAATAGGACACAGAATGTAAAATAAAAGTATGCTGATTTTAATACTTTTGTTTTCTCTATATCTATGGTTTAAATACAAGCCTCACGACACGTCTTTTTTAGATCAAATAAACATGATGTCAACTGTTTTTGGTATGAAACAAGTAAACATATGTGATCTCTTATACATATAGTGTCAAAATATAAATTTGCAAAGTGTAATTTTATGTCAATGGTGTACAGGCAGACGTTATTGTTACGCACAACTGTATTATTTATTAATAAATATCAATACATTTTAAATATAGTTTTGATCAATGTTTAACAGAAATAAAGGAGTTTAGTGCTTAGTGTCAAAAACTCTGACATCTAGTTGGCATAATCATTGGTTAACACTACAGGGGGATGATGAAATCAGCATAGAGGTTAATCATATAACCACCCCGCAACCAGCCGTACACTGTTCCCAACAAAACAGCTGTGCTGACAAACGCCATGTGACGTCATGCAAATATCTGTGCCAGAACTATCTTTTAAGTTGCACATATGAATCAGGCAACATTTGAGGATTGCATATTTGTCAAGGATTGCATATTTGCCACCAAGTAAAACGTTTATTCGGTTTTAAATTTTGAAAAAAGTATATACAAGACGTAAGACCTATTTTATGACGGAGAAGACTCAAATACCAGTCAATCAACCCCTTACTATCATAGACGATTCATTAATTCCGTTTTTTTTATTGTAAAACCACATTATATCTATAGATATACACTTCCATATATAGAAACAATAAGCACACCGTTCATACAGTTATATACAACCATTGAGCGTCATATAAACCACACATTTCCATTCTTTATCATAACACAGCCAGCCGACACGAAGCATTGGGCAAGTGCTGCTTCGGTGTAGGGGGTAGCGGCGCAAATGTTAGTCCAATGTCGGGACAAAAGTGTGTTCAGTGCTGTAAATGTGTTCAGCGCTGTGTTTTGTTGGTCAGACACAGCAGTTATTGATATATGTACCACTTATGATGCGTGTACTATATCCATTATACACCACAAGCATTTATTCTCCACTTATTTTATGATTTGAACTATTTTTAAGCACACTTTCTTACAATTGCGTGTGCTTTAGCATATATTCAACTACTTTACACCACGTATACGTATCTAACATTGTACTCACTCATTTTTTTTGCAAGTTATAGTATATTAAGCACACTTTCACACATGTGACTGTTTTGTTCTGTCTTTGTTTTGTTTGTGTTTGTTCGGGAGAGATTTGCAGGAGTTCTAAGATTATGACGTACACACACGGTATCTGCACATTGGTTGTTTTACTTAGGCATATGTATTATTATATTCGCTTAGTTTAGCTGTAATTGTAAAAAAATAAGAAGATAATACATTGTTAGATGCGTACATTTGTTGTGTAACAGTTGGATGTATGAAAAAGTGTTGTATAACTACATTAAATTGCTAGAATACATCGCATTGCATGTATCATATTGTCACTTTGTGTTGTAATACGTGGGGTAAGTATGTTTGAAATGTTAGAATATGAGTGGGAAGTCAAGACGGCAGGCCATATAATATGGAATAGCTTGCATAACAAAGTACTAACTCAATATAGTATTGTGTAACATCTAAGTGGAGTGTCAATGTGGCAGGTCATATAACATGGAATAGCTTTTATAACCAAGTACTAATTCAATATAGTATTGTATAACAATGAAATTGGGAATCAAGGCGGCAGATTCTAAGCCAATTTGTTGTAGAACAGAGTACTAAATGAAAGGAAATCAGTGATGTCGGCTAATTGTTAGCGTAACAAAGTACTAAGTCGAGCTATGATGGATGTTTCTACTGTCAAATGTGTATACAAGAGGTACATTACGATGGTTAGATGTATTGCTCTACAGTCGACATGGCCTGGCACCTGCTCCAGTGATCTCAACAAAGGAACAGAAAGATGTGTAATGTTTATGAGCCGGCTGTCAAACACAGACACATCCCTGGTTTTTAATGACAAACTATGCCTAAATGAAGCAAAAGCAATCATAAAAAATAAGTAGAGAATACATTGTTAGATGTGTTAATGTGTTGTATAACAGTTGGATGTATGAAAAAGTGTTGTATAACTACACAAAGTTCATAAAGTTGTTAGAATAGATCGCATTGCATGTATCACTTTGCCACTTTGTGTTGTAATTTGTGAGTAAGTGTGTTTAAAATGTTAGGAATTGCAAAAATATATGATGTCAATACACCAGTAGATATGTACACGTGATGAATAATAGCTGTATGTATGCTAAAAAGTATTATATAACTACTTCAAGATGTGAAAATACGTTTAAAATAATTGCTTTATTTAGATATATGTCTTGTAATTTGTGAGTAAGTCTGTTTAAGTTAGTGGTATTAGTAAAAAAAGTTGTGAATACATTGTTAGATACGTGCATATGATGTATAATAGTTGATTGTATGCTAAAAAGTGTTGTATAACTGCATGCAAGGACGTAAATATACAACTCATTGTACGTATTACAAGTGAGAAAGTGTGCTTAATATACTATAACTTGCGGGGTACTGGGATGATTGCTAGTAGTAGTACTTTTCGCCCCCATCCGGGGAGGGTCATTAGGGATCTGTTTCGTCTGTTGGATGCTGTGTACGGCATCGTACGGAAGCACTAGTCTACAGCAATCATCCAAGGGCAGCTGCAGCCTCCTCGTATCTGGCCATAATCTTCGGGCGGATTGCCAGTGGCGTACCTTGGCTCCTCCGCTCAACAGCGGAGCCAATGCAGCACCCGCATCAGTGCTGGCGCTGATGTAGGCTGTGGTAGCCTTAAATAACCGGCAATAGCGTGTTTGACATTAGGTCTCTCACGTGGGATGTATGGAGTTACTCAGAGGGAGTTATCCTTCTTATTGTTAGTCTGGGGACTATCCGACCCGAGGATAGCGGAGCTGCGCAAAATGCCATAGAGTTTTGGCATTAAATTTCACAGGGAAAACTCAAGTCTCCGGCCGTCTGGGCATGCCTGGGGGTATATCCCCTAGACATGCCCAGAGCCCCTTATCGGGCGAGCGAAGGAAAACGCTCTCAATAACCCACCATGCCCTATTGCCCCCACCCTCACATCATCATCTGTACATCATTCATCTCATCAATTGACTACAACGTTTTTATCATATTACAATGTCACTTAAAAGACCTTTTGTGCCGAAAAGTGACGTAAAGCAAAGATTTAGTATACTACTACTACTACTATAACTTGCAAAAATAATGAGTGAGTACAATGTTAGATACATATACGTGGCGTAAAGTAGTTGAATATATGCTAAAGCACACGCAACTGTAAGAAAATATGCCTAAAAATAGTTCAAATCGTAAAATAAGTGGAGAATAAATGCTTGTGGTGTATAATAAATATAGTACACGCATCATAAGTGGTACATATATCGATAACTGCTGTGTCTGACTAACAAAACACAGTGCTGAACACATTTACAGCACTAAACACACATTTGTCTCGACATTGGACTAACATTTTTGCCGCTACCCACATCGCCAAAGCAACACTTGCCCAATGCTTCGTGTCGGCTGGCTGTGTTATGATAAAGAATGGAAGTGTGTGGTTTATATGACGCTCAATGGTTGTATATAACTGTATGAACGGTGTGTTTATTGCTTGTATATATGGAAGTGTATATCTATAGATATAATGTGGTTTTACAATAAAAAAACGGAATTAATGAATCGTTTATGGTAGTAAGGGGTTGATTGACTGGTATTTGAGCAAGTCTTCTTCGTCATAAAATAGCTGTTACGTCTTGTATATACTTTTTTCGAAATTTAAAACCGAATAAACTTTTTACTTGGTGGCAAATATGCAATCCTTGACAAATATGCAATCCTCAAATGTTGCCCGATTCATATATGCAACTTAAAAGATAGTTCCTAATTTGTGGAAACGAAACAATCGTAATTTGCAGGTAGAATACAAGATGTAACGAGGACACAAAACTTGATTTAAATATCTAAATATCTAAAAGTCTCACATATTTTAAGTTCTACTGTTGAGCAAAGTTAATGTATAGAAATTAATATCACCATATACCATTTAATTTAAGAAGCGGAGTTAGACTTATCCTCAATAATGAAATGCAGATGTAACAGGACACCAATTTGTTATTTATGTACTTGGTCCTCTGCTTGAATTTACACTTTAAAAGTATATAAGCCTATATTTTCTATGTTGATGAACCAAAGACGTTTTCCACTTAATCTCAAATAATTAGACATTGTATTTTGTTCCTTAATCAAACATTTTATGATTTGTTGTCCGCTGTTACATCTCGATTGGACAACTTACACACACGGTGTAACTAATGTTTGACTTTTTTGCACTGTAAGATGTGTAAATGGTTATTTAACTGTTTCTGCTAGTTCGTAACATGTGGTAATATTCTATGAACAAATGTGGACAGAAAAGCTATCAGCACGAGTGATATAACAGTTGAATACGACATAGAAAAACTTATGTCATCCTTGTTACATCTCATAGAAATTTGGTTTGTGAAGATTGTAAAAGGTTGTATAATTTTTTGGTAATTACGGTCGCAACATAGCATGACTTTGTTGGTTTGATGGGAGAAACATAGGGTTTTATTATGTTTTGTGTTTACTGAGTGTCAATACAAGCTTTTGGGGTCAAGCAGGTTCCAAATCCCCGCAGTAATACAGTCAGTTTGTTTGCAAGCCAGCGACCAAGTAGGGGCAAGGGCAAAGGGCTTTGAATTATTAACTCATAGATGTCGCTCAAGTATATATGAACTTGCTGTGATTTGAGAACTTGCTCTTAATGAGGCTTTGGGTATGAAACGCATATTTATTATTATTATGGAATAGGGCCTTGGCCTACCCACAGGCACTATTGCCTTCTGGGGGACCCTTGTCCCGCGAATTTTGACAGTTGACCACACCTTTAACAAGACCTAATCGACAATCACAAGATAATTTTTTTGTAAAAAAAAACACACGAGTAATATAAAAATATCTCCCAATCTGTGGCACAGATATTTACATGACATCACATACGCTTTGTCAGCACAGCTGTTTTTGTTGGGAGCAGTGTACGGCTGGTTGCGGGGTGGTTATATGAATAACCTCTATGCTGATTTTATCACCCCCTGTTGTGTTAACCAATGGTTATGCCAACTAGATGTCAGAGTTTTTGACACTAAGCATTAAACTCCTTTATTTCTGTTAAACATTGAGCAAAACTATCTTTTAAATGTATTGATATTTATTAATGTGTGTGTAACAATAACGTCTGCCTGTACACCATTGACATAAAATAACACTTTGCAAATTTATATTTTGACACTATATGTATCAGAGATCACATATATTTACTTGTTTCATACCAAAAACAGTTGACATCATGTTAATTTGATCTAATAAAGACATGTCGTGAGGCTTGTATTGAGACCATAGATATAGAGAAAACAAAGGTATTAAAATCAGCATACTTTTATTTTACATTCTGTGTCCTATCAATACACTAAAATAACTGCAGATCATCTAATAGGCCTTCTGACTGCTAAATGAATTATATATACATAATGAAAATCTTTTACCTTCTGAAATCAATATTCATACTCTAACCCTTCTAGAATACATATTCCCACTGTATGGGGAAAGGTCCAAGGGGGTGGAATACAAGTGGGTAGGCCCTAGGAGTCCAAAGGGTCCACGGCGAGATGATTGATGGGGAGCGGGTTGACCCCTGTGACCTGGGCCAGCCGGCAGTGGAGGGTGTAACCTGATACAGTTTGGTTAAAACGTTAAAACAACATTAGGCCAGCATTTGGACTTTGCTAGCATTGCCGACATTAAAACAACTATGCAACAATGTTGCTAGCATTAAAAGCGTTAAAACAACCATAAACCGATCATTTATTACATGAATGTATGGGGGTGTGCCTCCGTAGAACCCCTATCACTACTTACATTTCCGTAAACATGGTGAAATAGATAAACTATGCTAAATATTACTCAGTTTTGTAGAAATGGAATTTTAGTTACAATTTAAAATGCTCATTAGCTTACCGCTGATTTCAGTAGGGATCAGTACACATATCAGCCAATCTGTAACAAATAAAAAACAATTATATGCAACTTGTTTTTGTTATTATCTGATTACAGCTTCGAAACAATATGTAGAAATAATGAAATGAAAAAGTGCCACATACTAGATAACGTATTAGTGAAACGTATCAGTTGCGTTGCCAAATTATTAAAACAAGTTTCATACGCACCTTTGAAAATAGATAATTGAATCTATGAGTATTGTATTTTCAGCGTATGACCTGCATATGACCTGTGAATGGTGGCACATATCAGCCTATGACCAGAGTGTGGCCAGCATATGCAAATCTTATGGCCAAAACGGAACTGCGTTGCAAAATCATATGACAAAGTGCCTATGAAAAGCAGGGGGTCAAGGAAAGAGAAAGTCAAAAAGACCCAATCGTCATTCTCATATCAACCTGCTGATATTTCTCATCTACCTGCTGGTATACTTAATGGTATTCTGTGAAACGCAGTGACGTCACCGGAAACTATTTTGAATGGAAACTCGGTGAAAAGAAAGTTATTAAGACCCCTCCCCATACTCGCTGACAACAAATAAGGTGAAGGCTATTGAGGTTTCCAGAATACGTTACTTATGCGCTATCCATGCGCTATGAATACGCTGGTTCTATTATATGGAATAGCTTCATGTCAGCCTACGTCCTCGCATGATCAGTAAAATTAGCCTAGCATACCTTTTAGTGCAGGAGGCTGTGTTTTTCACTTGGATCAGAATGGTAATATTTGGCACCAATGCTAATATCAATCTACTGGGTCTAATGCTTCAGAAAAGTTTTGGCCATTTAATGCAGTTACCGTATATTTCACAAAAATCGTGATATCGTTTCCCAGATAATGTTGGAAAGTATATCATGTGACCTCTTAAAATTCGCAGAATTGCGTGGAGAGTACAAATATATAGCATTATAGATATAAATGTCCACGGAATTTAAAAAATAATGCGAAAGGTGTTTTAGTTGTGATTTTGTCATAATTCTTGCCATCTTATATATCCATACTTTATGTATACAAATTCAGGACCACTGAATTTCAAACTCCCTATACACAAGGTCAGTGGTTTGATAAATCCGGTCTATGGAGCTATATGGCAGACAAACATTTATATATTAACACCGAGAAGCCGTAACTTTCATCGCACAATATATGAATTCCTGTATAAGTCTGCCATTGTGCTAAATGGAGTGGAGAAAAGCAGCTGTGATACAGTGTATCTGTCGCAAGCATACATAGTGCTATGCCTTAACAGTGCTATATAATATAGCGTGTCTCTACGCATACACATGATATACCCATCCAACACGACACATTGAGCCAACTCTGTATTATTGTTGGCCCACCTTCTGCAACGCCATTTGTCCAAACTAGCTTTTTCCCCATGCGTAGTAATTAATTATTGTCCTAGTCATCATCATCCTGAACTATACTGTGCGACACTCCCAGAATCTACCCCTCACTCCCAGATTTTACCACCTTCCTTTCTACTACTATATGGAACGCTCCCAGAAGGTGTCCAGGGATTTTGGACCTCGACTATTTCGGACTGGTGATTTCGGACGCCAATTGGTGATTTCGGACGGTGATTTCGGACGATGTGTGGTGAAATCGGGTCCTAATCCACCGCGGTGAATTCGGACAGTAATTTCGGACGGTGTGCGGTGAATTTTTTCAGCTTAAAATGTACATATGGGAAATACCTAACAGATAGGTTTATAATTATTATCATGTTGTTTGCTTGAAATAGATAGTTACATACAGCAACTTAGAAACGGTTTGTGACATACCGTATTTTCACATAGCCCATTTTTCTCTTTATACAGTCAATTAAATAAAGTGATTAAGTGAGATGGAAGACATATCAATGCACAGAGAGTTGCATCGTTACTATTACATGCCACACCGTTACTACTATATGTCATACCGTTACGAATATGTGTCACACCGCTACTTTTTACTGAGGTTGTGGTGTGACAGTAATGGGCTGACTGATTACTAGACTTACTAGGTTTTCCACAGGGTAGATATATACAGTATAAAAATAATGATATACAGCGTTAATAAAAACATATAAATTCTATTTCACATTTGTGTGACCATGACATTTCATTCTCCACCCATTGAGAGGTTGAGCCAATGCTGTTTTAATGCTCGGCCACCGTCGCAGACGATGATCGAACATTCACTCGGAATTGTTTCAACATCTAGTGTTTGCTGCCAGCACGGCGAGCAGCACTTGAGATGTTATTTTTATGAATGATAAACTTTAGCGTAGGGGGCCTATTAAAGGTATTGACTGACTCACTAATCATGCTAATAAGAATTGTAGATAGGAGTTTAAAGAAGTTTTTGAACAAGTATACTACTATTGTCCAACTGTCCGCATTGTTTACAATATGTCTGCTCAACATTTATGTGTGACACCTGTCCGTTTATGCTGGACGCGCGGGCCGTGAACGCAGACACACCGGATCGTTAACCCTCTGCGTCCCGATAACCATGACAACAAGACAGACGTGTATTCCACGTCAATTATTTTATTCCTAAAATAGAATATTTATTGTTTAAATAATTATTATTTTATTATTTTCCGTTAATAACGTGCTAAGGTCTGAAAATGATATTAATTATAATATAAATTATCTATAATCTGGGAGGGAGTATATTTCCAGACTTTAAGCTGGCTGCCACATGTCTCACTCAACAGCAGATTATGTGAAGTTTGCCGTGATCTCAACCCAGTCTGTCACAAGTCATTGTTGACCAATTGTTGGTCGAGCGTCAGGGACGCTGGCCCCTGTCGTTGGTCCAGCTTCACGCAAACATCATTCATTGGCTTACAAGTCCAACAGGGTTTTTTATACACTGCCCACCCTAGACACTGTTACTTTAAATGTTAAAATTTGCAGATGGCTGACGTCATATATCCCCGACTCTTAAATTCAAGTATTGTAGTAAGCTTGTGATTGGCCGGCTGTCTTACTAAAAGTCCCCTGATCGGCTGACGAAAATATTATGGAGGGGGGGGGGGGTGGGTGTAGACAAACACCTGTGTTGAGCCCAGCAAACACGAGGATTTGACCCAATGTTGATTCAATATTGGCACACCGCCAACGGCGCTGGACTAACATTGAAACAACATTGGGACAAGTCCTCGTGTTTTCTGGGAGAGCGGTCGACATTTCGATGCACGCGTGCCATCTGTGTCTGGTTGGAACAGGCAAAACAGTGATCTGTGTAGGTTTTGTAAGCCTCCCGATGCTTTCGCGATGCACAAATTTGGGCATCGCCAACATGCGCCACCGATATATCGCCGAACAGCGCCGCGCAGCGCATATCAGCCGGCGAACATTTTGTGAGGTACACCAAGGCTAAAACTGTCGCACATGCCTCAGCGACACATCGGCGATGTTCAGCGTTATAACCCAATTATTCTTCGAAAGTTCGTCAATACATCACGTGTGTGTATTCTCGAGGGACCACACGTTCGATATCGGCACCGATCGCCACCAGAACACGTCTTTTTTTCATCGCAAGTACATTGCCAGACATTTCGGCTCTGGTGGGACCGTAACATTATTATTACTACACCCTGCTAGTCCGATTTCGCATCATTATTTATAACACCGTCTGTGGTGCCCAATAAATCATGCAGTTCAGCCACTGTTAATCAGTGGCAAAAAGCGATACATTGCAGATAGTGGTCCAACATTAAACCAGTAGGCCTGTAGGATATCACCAGCTTTAGTAGTGTTTCAGGATTGCTTCAACTGTCTGGAAACTGTCAGGTCTGACGACCCCTTGTATGCTATGGGACAGTAATATTCAAGGAAGACAGTAGACCAACACTACACTGACATTGTTTCAATGTCTTTGTTTTGTCCAATGTTGGTCTAGCAAAAAAACAACATTGGTTCCCTGTGCCGTGTGCATACACAGCCCCGGCAAACACACGATGCCTACTTAATGCTGTTTCACTACTGGGCTGGCGTGGCAGACGTTCTTCTAGCATTAAACTAACATCGTGTTTAGCAACGCTAAATGTAAGAACGATAAATGTAGCAACCTTTTTTACAACAATGTAAGAATTTCGCTAGATGTAAGAACAACAAATGTAGCAATTTTATTACACATACCGGCGTTGTCACCACAATCGTGTCAATTTTGACATTTCAATTTATATAAAGCTACATAGCCTAATGATCTTAAATGAAATACACAAATAATTTAAAAACAATTTTCAAAGCATTGAAAAATACTTAACTAGTTTTATTTTCATAACGTATATGGCCGTGTAAACAAGACTGTCGGTATACAACACTTTAGACCACAATTACCCACCATCTCAGACGTCATAAACAAAGTAATTACCACCTGGTTACTTTAATAATTGCGCATTTAATTGGTATGTGAAGGAGATGATAGCGGGGCTCCCCCACAGTACCGATTGTCTGCGCAACCCTGGTCCGACGGAATTAACTTGTGGCCAAATACTGTGCTAGCATTCAACCATTCTTTGGGTAAACAAAAAATAAAAAATAAAATAATGATCTGTGGGATACACTTCTTCATAACACAATTTAAAAGCAAAATTAGTAGTTATTTCACGGTGGTGAAAAATAAACAGCAAATAGTGGGGTCTCGGTTTATCAGGGTATATTTTTGCATTTTTCTGCTTCCCGTCCATTGTTAAAGCTGCATAACTGCTTTGTTTATTTCGATGAAAATAACCTGAGAAGTACAAAACAATCATTGATATTGTCTCAAAGGCCTTATAAATGCACTAAAACTGGGTAAATGTATCGGAATTATTACACCATGCGATACACCATCAATTATTATGAAATAGTGACTCGGTCTGTGTACAATATGTATGTAATAGTGGTATATGGGCCAATATAATGTTACATTAGCCAACACCAAACCGCCTTAATAGCAAACACAAAACGTTGAACTGAATCGGCATAATGTTGGGCCACTACCGCAGACGATGGGCCGACATAGGTCTGCTATTGGATCAGTGTTAGCAGAGATACAAAACCGACATAACCAGCGGTAGATGTCCTGAGACAGGGTAAAAAAATCGGTTACAGTCAAGTCTGATCTTTTCAAATATTATTTTATTTTACCGCCTAGCGCGATTTATATCACTGTATGTGATGATTTACGATAAAATACAATAAAATCTGATATTTTGCAGCATTTTGACTATGTTTTGAAACGCCCTTGAGATACCGAATGAAAAAATGCAGATGTTTTTCAAGAAAATCACGAAAATCAAAAGAGCGAAAAAATATGATTTACATGACTGAATTTGGTGCTAATTCCGACTAAAATTTCCCCGACGGCCTGGGGAGAGCGTCGTAATGTCGGGCCAAAGGCTCTGATGCTGGCACACCTTGAAAGCACCATACTACAATGGAGTCCTATTTTTCAAGTGAGTGACATTCTTCATACTGGTACCGAAAATAAACATGACATTATATGCAGATATCACCCATATCTCACAGAGTAATAACTCTTAGATATATCTAAATGGCATGAGACAATACACTTTGTACTGTGAAATGTATCTATGATCACTTAAAATAAAAAAATTCAAGTCTTCCACTTTTTTTCAATGATGACTGTTGTCTGCCACTTGGTACTTTTAATGTCCTGATTATACAGACATTGTGTCTGTTATGGTGGGGCAGCAATATTAAAAAAAAACTTAAAAAACAACTTAAATCCTAATAACTCAGTAGCCGGATCAGTAAATTTAAAAATAAAACACCTTTCTCCATGGATTAATCTTTTGAATAAAATAAACAAAACAGTTATGCAGCTTTAACTAATCCCAAGTGTGGTGAAACTTAGGGGGTTTGTCAAGTTAACAAAAATCTAAAAATTCGAAAAATACTCTGAAGTGGGTGGGTGGGTCAAGCCCCAACTCGGATTTGTTTTTTTTTGGAAATTTTGTGTTTTTTGTGTTGTTTTTTGTTGTTGTACATGTTTCCAAAAAAAAAATTGGGTAGGTGGTGGGTGGGTGTTGTCTGACCAATCCGAGTTTTTCCCGGATTTTTTTTTTTAACTTGACAAAACCCCTTAACGATTTCAATCATTCTATTTGTGGTCAAATAAGCAAGTTGAGTCACAGATTATACAATACAGTTCCTCACTGAACGGAGTGCCTACAGTTGCATACCTGTTTTGCTTATTTTATTCATAATAATAATTCATAGAGAATGGCGTTTTATCTTTTTATTCTACTCTACCGGTTGCTGAGTTAGTAAGGATTAAAGTTTCACAATCTGTAAACAATGATGCCACATCAAAACAAAACTGATCACAACAGACTCAGACACATTGTCTGCATAATCAGGACATGAAAAGTATGGTAAAGTGGCAGATAACGATCACCATTGAAATGGGATGGAACACGTGCAAAGTTATTCTTATTTTTGAAGTGATAATACATACATATCAGAGTGCAAAGTTTATTTTTTTCATGTCATTTAGGCATATCTAGGAGTTATTACTTAGTGCGATGTGGGTCAAATAATGTCATGTTTAATTTCGAACCCTGTGCAGAGAATGTCACTCATTTGCAAAAAAGGACTCTCCTCTTTCTATCGTGCGTTTAAGCCTTTGGCCCGCCACTGAGACGCTCTCCCCTTAGTGTGCAAAATTACAGTCAGGAATTAGAGCCAAATCAGTGACGTAAAAATTCGTAAAATTCGTAAGAGTTCGTGAAAATCTGTCAAAGTTCATGATGACGAATATACTTTTCAGGTCACGAAATAGAAATAGCTCTGAATAAAATTGAATTATTTAATGTTAACGAACGTTTGTTGTGCATTGTGCTCTATGCATGTATGTATTTGTTTTATTTTCCAACAAATATTTCGAAAATATTTGAGACAAGATGTACATAACAACAAATACACGGGAACATGAAATATTGTTAGACGAAGTACCCAGCCCTCGAGGACTTTTTAGTCACTATGCATATAATATATACAATATAGGTACAATATAAATTGAAAATAATAACAATAAGAATATAAATTACACATTGTATTATACATCTTAGCATTAAATTCAAATCATCAGATCAATGCATTTGCTCCATTATCATTCTCATCACATTCAATATCTACCCACCTAATTGCATGATTTAATCGGAATTTAATTTAAATAAAAGCTGCAATTTTATGTGATTGTATTCTAGATAAAAACATTATTATTATTGACATCGGAAAAAATCAAAAAAATATTTACTTACTGTACAACAGTAACAATAGCATTATTACAGTATGCCTGATGCATGGGACGCAGCTCACTCGGCAAAATTTTGAATGTGTTTTTGTCCTTTATCATTCGGTACCTCGGGAAATAATTATTTTTATGGAGGTCACACTACCCTTATAGAGATGAGCTGGGAATTTCACAGGTGACAGCAACTTCAAAAGAAATGACGTTTACAATACATTAACCCTTTGCCTGCTAATCACGACAATTTTCGTTTTTAGTCCGTTTTCTTAGCCGATTGAATCACTGTTATTTGGAATTAAATGACTGCCTTAACATCAATATTTGTGAATGTTTGGTATCAAATTAAACAAATATGAGTATTTTTCACCCACTTGAGGTTGTGGATCGCGGTAGCTAAACACAATCTCAAGTGGTTGAAAATTTAAATAAGTTAACCTAGCGGAATAAGGGTTAACCCTAAATGTGCTTAATCTTGTCTACAGGCGTTATCTTTCCAACAAGTAGATTTAGTGGAGAAATTGTCATTGGATTTGTTAGATTAGCTTATGTTTTAAATCAAAACGTCTATATCTTAGCAAGTTTTGCCCATTTGAGTTTGTGTCCCGCTACCACGACCCAAAACTGACAATTTAAGCTTCTCAATTTAGAGCTTTAGATGACTGGGTCTAAGTGACTGTAGCTATGGATAGGTTAAACGTTTACTCAAAATAACATTCGGGATAAAGAGTTTTGTAGTTCATGTTTTTTAACTGAATGGTACGCACAAATGGTCAATATTAAATTAAGTTGTGTGAACTATGCATGATAACATATGACGAAGAAATGAAAGAATAAGGATACAGAAGTTAATAAGTTGATAGTCATCATTGTATTATCTGATCTGATTATCTGTGATCGTGAGTCAGCGTACTCGACCTCAGACCGCCAGAGCTCGAATTTCAAATCATTTGTCTCAAGGGCAGTGTCATCTCACCATCCGCATAAGGTTCTCCTGGCCCAGTTTAGCCTATATGTGCACAAAAGTGGCATAAAACCCCATTCATTTAAATAAATTTGTGTCGCCATATTTACTAAAAATGAAGTCACAATTCGAACAAACATTTTGCAATTTGTGATGGTAATAATTCAAGTATTTTAATTACGAACAATTTATCATAACAGTTAAGAATGGAATTTTGGATTATAATTATATCTTTCAAAATTTTACAAGCACACGTTACTGAGTGTAACCATGATAACGTAGCCGGCTTTTAGTGTTTTTTATGTGTTAATCTTTGGAGCAGTCATTTTGCTTCCCAATGCGCAGTTTTATCATCTCTGCACATAGGCCTATAATCAGCTCATGTTATTGTATTATCTTTATTTCCTCATTCTTATCGGAGTCACGTAGCACCGTGTCTTATTATGCACATGAAGGTCTTTCAATTGTCTGTCTATTTATATAGATTGGGTAGTGACTTTTTGTCAATTATTAGCACAATAAAGAGTACCATTTGCATACTGTACAGGTCATTTTTAGATTCAAACTCCCTCTTGAAAACACAATTCGTCGCCTCGGAGCTAAAGGATCCTATCTGACACTCGTTAGAGTGGCAGATAGGATTCTTTAGCTCCGAGGCGACGAATTTCATAAATAAGTTTCATAATAAACTCATCTAACATTAAAAAGTTGCCATAACGCATCCTCGGCGTAGGCTTTTTTTACGCGCAGACTACATTAATGCCATCTGTTACATTCCCTGTCCATCTCAGTGAAACTAATTAAACAAATATAGAGGTAAACAACATCATCGAGCTAAAGCACGAAGGAGTTTGCTGATGAGAAATTACAATAAAAGGTTGTGCAACAAGCGAAACGTTGTGTTGTTAGACTAATTATTGTCGATCATGCTAACTGTAAATTCTAAATTCATATAATAGTGACTGTTTTGGGACAAAAAGTGACATTCCTACAGCTTACAAATTCATATTTTATTTGTTTTCTGACATTTAAGGACAGATAATGATGGAAATAAAGCAACATAATTCGCAAGGGGATAATTTATCAAGTGCGACACCCTTCTGTCCGTTTAATGTCACAAATTAAAATAACTCATTTTCCAAGCCACAGACAATTATTACCTTAAATGCAATAATTTATTATTCTGATTAGTATGATTATAATAATATTATTCGTATTGCACATGACAGTCACACGTGCAAAACTGGAATGTAGTTAGGATAAATGGCGTGAATATAATTTATCGAAACCTTCAATTGCCGACGACCAGGCAATGTAAAATAGTTTCATAAACTGATCAGTGTCCAGTGTTTTCGTTTCAAGGTCGATGGGAATCACTTTAATTGATGGGGCCGGTCCCGATAGCTCATTCTGTCCGGTTGTGGCTCGAAATAACTGTTAAAGGTGTGGTCAACTGTCAAAATTCGCTGGACAAGGGTCCCCCGGAAGGCAATAGTGCCCGTGGGTAGGCCAATGCCCTATTCCATAATAATACTAAATATGCGTTTCATACCCGAAGCCTCAATAAGAGCAAGTTCTCAAATCACAGCAAGTTCATATATACTTGAGGGACATCTATGAGTTAATAATTCAAAGCTCTTTGCCCTTGCCTCTACTTGGTCGCTTGCTTGCAAACAAACTGACTGTATTACTGCGGGGATGTTGAAACTGCTTGACCCCCAAGCATGTATTGACATGCCCAGTAAACACAAAACATTTGTATGACTTTATGCAATGTTGGACCAACGTCGAAGACGTTGGGCCGACGTTGTATAAATGTTATACAAATGTCTTGTGTTTGCTGGGCAGGAGGACTTTCTCTCAAACATTGTACATTTATTCAATGTTGGCTCAATGTTGGGCCAGCGTCGCAGACGCGGGCCTAGCATTAAAGCAGCATTGGATCAATGTCCCGTTTAAGTAGTATCTTGTAATCAGTTCAGCTGCTATATTAATGCCGTCAATCTGTACTCAATAGGCTACTGTTGGCTTACACTTGACTGTCCCAGGCATGCGCGTCTTGCAGTTGAATAATTCTTTAAAGGCATGGAGTGTCCAGTGCTGTCTATTGTACCCACTTCATGTTTTCAATTGAAAAGTCGAAAGGAAAGTTATTCTAATATACGTTTTGAAAGCTGCCTTTTGTGATCTATATACTAATTTGTTTTTTTTATTTTTTTATTAAGTTTATTCGCACATGTGACTGAATTAGTCTGTCCCTTATACTTATACATGTTAGCATAGGTATGTCATTTAGCCTCCGCTGTGAGAGCGTTGAAATCACGCAATCAGCAGATACTAAATGTTTCATCATAATTATCCAGAATAACTTTCTCCGTAAAATCAATTCAACCGGGGGCGGACAAGAGAGGGGTATAAGTCCGAACGCAACTTAGATTATACGTATCCGCACCCACTTCTGCATCCGCACAATTTGATCCAGGACCGATTTGGACGGCAGGTTTGAAGACTGAGGAGAAATACCTTTTAACCGTGAAAATGCTTCTGGCAGCTTCTGTAGCCATAACTGTGAAATATCATAGGCGGGGCTACCTGGAACACGCCCTGTATTGAAAAGGCCCATGGGAGCATTGCATATGAATTTTAGTTAAATCTTGCAAATTGGTAAAGAGAAATAGCGGTTGACGCAAAGTGTAACTTGAAAACTTAAAACGGCCGTGAAATCTGAGATAAGACAGGTGGTGCCACCTGGACCACACCCTATATACATCCCTACCTGGTGAATATTGTGTACAAGTTTGAATTAAATCTAGGCCTACTCAAAACTCTAGGAGAAATAACGATTTTTGCAAATGGTGGACTGATACGACGACAGACGCGCAACACGCCATGACAAAAGCTCATCTGGCCGAAGCAAATAATGACGGACGCCATGTGAATGAACAGGACGACCGGCGCGGATGCGGCCATGTGAACGCCCCTTAGGCGTGTTTTTTTTTAATTAAAAAAGAAATCGACACTCTGAAATAAATTGGGTTAACATTTGCCAACCGTTTGAGACGCTGATCTAGCAGTAAAGCAACATCGGTTCAATATATCGTATTTGCTTGGCGTATTGTCGTCTGTTGTCTTGATCCTGTCATTATTTATCAAACCACTTGCACTACTATGCATGATGATAGTGAAAGAGAAAAGATTATATCAGATACAAAATTCAGCCGATTTCTGCCTACAAAGCGAGCAATAACACATAACTCATTTCACTTGGTAGTAGGACTAGTTCTAGCGAAGGTGTAGTAAAATTTCGATAACTTCTACTCAAGAAATATTTTCTCATTTCAAAGAAACTAAACTAACAGGTAAAATGTATACATACCGTTTATAACCAAGGAAAATAAAATTTATTCTCCTTGTTATAACAAATTATTGGGGCATGTTGGGCCAATTTTTAAGCCTGATGATAATCATATGACGAGATGAACCAGATGACACTGAAGACACAGGATTCGAACTGTGAGCCTGGCAGCGGGAGGCCGACCGCGCTGTTTCTCGATCACAAAGTCTCCCTCTTTTTGAATACTTACGAATAGACGAAGACAATTACCGAGAGCATGTAACACGCCCCGCCATGACAAAAACGTTAACTACAGTTTTGTTTGGAAAGCCAAAAAGCAGTATATGTTTACTTGTGAAGTAAGCAGATAGCGCCTCTAGGCTTTGGGTGTCCACGACACTACTATATACACCACGACCCTCGCTCTGATAAAATTTAGAAACAAACATATTGATTAAGTTATGGTTATACTTTTCACAATGTTTTCTATGTTTACAGTGTGCTCATGGTTTCGGGCTGTGACAGTATTAATCGATGGAGGTCAGCAGTAGCATTCTGAATCGGCTTAGTTCAAGATTTACTTCAGTGGAAGCCCCACAAAAGCTACATTGATTAGAAACAACTGTCTGGGATCTTGAAAGCTGTGTACAAGGCCACTATGATTAATAACTATGTTTTAGATAAAAAACAACTAATGATGGGGGTGGGGGGGGGGGGGGTTGCGGAAATACGCCGTTAAAACGTGGATAAGGACGACAAAAAATCTTTCTGTAGGGCGATGAAAAAAAAGCAAAACATGGATGGAATAATTTTCTTTATGTCGCCTCAAAATAATCGTTTTTTTCTGAAGTTAGCAGCCAGCCTATGCACGCGCGGGGTGGGCGGGTGTTTTTTGGTAATGCGCAGGTTTAATAACATGCTCCCACTGGTCTTAAACAGAGATACGAAACAATGTGGCCTTAGCGATGACAATAAGCCGTGGACCCTGGATCAGGAAGAAAGGCACCAATACCTCAGACGACATAGAAGAAAGCCAGGCGACACCGAGCACCACACAACGGGAAAACGCGCATTCATTGTTGATCCAACTCCGCACACATTGCCCGTAAAATATTGGCAACATTGTGTGCTAACGTTAATATAATAAGAGGAAGTACAATGTAGCATCCCAGTACGAGACCCAATGAACGAATGTTGTCTTAGTGTTGGGCAAGCGTCACAGACGGTGGGCCAACGTTAAACTAACATTGGTTTAATGTCTCGTGTTAGCTGGAATTATATTGAAAATATATTAAAGTCGCCATGTCCCAATTATTGAGGAGTACTTATTATGTTTGGGCCATGCCCAAACATGTTTTTTTGGATCTTGACAGAATTCCCCGTTGTTCTTCCGGATTTATTCACGATTTTCTGGATCACTATACTCTTGAAAGGCAAAAGGCAGTTTCTGCTTACTTGTAAAGTGAGCAGATACTGCCTATGGCTTTCAGGGGCAGTAGGCCTATAATAGGGACCAATGTTGGTTCGATGGTGTACATGTCGGGTGATTCACCATTCATTGCTTTAATAAAAACAGGAGGGTAAACAGGGTTCCCCTAGGTGAAGACCGGCTCCACCCTTTAGTCCCTACATTTCATAAAAAAATACATTTATTCAATGATATTTGAATGCCGGGCCAGCGCCGCAGACAGTGGCCCAGTATTGAACCAATATTGCGTGTTTGGTATGCACAGTAGAAATCTTTGAAATGCTACATTTGACAATTAAAATAACAGTCGCATTTCCAGTCAAACATATAATGTCGACTCAATGTCGTTTTAATGTTGGGCTGCCATCGCAGATAGTGATACAACACTGAGTAAACAGTGAGACAAGATAATGTGTGTACTGGGCACTCTGAAAACAAATATATATTTATTTCAAATTCAAAAGATCAGTGAGAGTCTTCTGATCTCTGAAATTTAATATCTCAAGTCTAAAATTCCAATTCAAAAAAGCTGCAAAAACCCATAAGAAAAATTCCAATCAATCTCTCATAATAAAGATAATCTAACAAGATCTAAAATGGTTGCTAAAAAACGTACAAAGCGTAGTCCAAAAATTGTTGTTACTTGAAAAGTCACAATTCCCCTCTAGTTTAAATTGCTATACTAGATGTTTCTAGATATCCTTCCTATAAAGCATTGTCTATTATGTGTCTACCCCATATTCCGACAACCCTATATTCCAACAACCCTTTTTTTTCAACAACCTTATATTCTCACAACTCCATATTCCAACAAACCTATGTTTTGACAACCCTATATTCCGACAACCCTATATTCCGACACTAGTATAACAAGAAATAAGTGACATATGGACCTCAGTGAAAATTACGGAATAGATCTATTGAAATGCTTTGATAATTTTTTGATTGAAAACAAATTGTGGCTGATGGGGAAACATTGTGTGGAATGTGGGAGATGTAGGTCACAGCTCAACTCTCGTCTACAAGTAGAGTTGAGCCAGGATACCGATGAGTGGCACTGAAGATTATAGATAAAGGCCGAACAGTTTTTGGGCGGAGCATAAGGCTGTTAATCGGAAGCGGCAGGCCGATCATTGCCTGGCTATTGCTCAAATATCATTCCGAAATTTAAGTGAATCATAAGATATCTGGACCGTAATCCGGAGGTCATCGGCTTGGCACAGTCAATAGGCGGAGGCCGTCCAGTGGTCTGGCCTAAAGCCCGATTCATTTCATTTCGTCCAGTGGTCTGACAGTCGCCGGCCGATTTAAATGTCTTTAGCCACACCTTGATTTTTCCCGGTGCATGTACAATGGACCCGATGTCGGGGGATCTCCGTGCAATGATAGTCCCATCTCGATTCGAGCTTAACTCAATTCCTTCTCGGTTTCGATCAAACTTTATGTGAGATTTAAAATTTGTTTAGCTTGCGAACTCAGCGCTCAACTAAGAGCCAGCTCCAAGAGCTTTGCGCTTTGGTGGAATAATTAACTCATAAATGTTGCACAAGTATATGAACTTGCTATGATTTGGGAGCTTGCTCTTAAAGCTGTGGTGGGTATGAAACGCATCTTATAGTATCATTATGATATAGGGTCTAGGCCTACCCACGGCACTATTACCCAGGGAGCCAAAAAGGTTTGAGGGACATGGCGTGCTGCAAAAGATTGGCCGGTGGGAATCATCTCTACATATACCCACGAACACAACCTGGGTAAACAACCTAGCAAATATTTTGCAGGAAATGCACAAAAAGCGAAAATCCAAGATGGCCGCCATAAATGTTTTCTTTATACAACTTTTAAACATTTTGTACAACTGTAATGTGTGACTCATCGTTTAATGGTTTTCGGTATGCCAAGTCCATTTCTGGCAACATCTCCTTAATTTATGCCATTCTTAGGCTGTTTATGTGAAGGTTAAGGTCGAATTCAACTTTTAAATAGGCCTATCTTGCGGCGTATTTGGAAGCAAAACTAAAACAAAGATACATTTTGAAATATTGCGACTATAGCTATTGTTATTATTGAATATAGGTGCAACAGAAAAGAACTGAATTGATTGCACAACACCAAACAATGGTATAGGCACAAAATGAGTATAGGATACTTAGCAACAGAGCTAATGCACATCAGCTGTCTGGCAATAAAAAGTTTGAGTAGATCAAATCTTGGGATGAATGTAGTTACCCGCTTACTATTGTTATTCTGGAGACTATTCGACTCAAAGGTAGCGGAGTTGAGCAATATGACAAGACATTTCAGCATTACATTGCTCAGTGACACACATGTACGTAGGGTAAATTTCCCAGGGACACCTAGAGCCCCTTATAGGATGAGTGAAGGGAACTCTCATTGACCCTCCTTTCCCAACCACTATCTCGTCATTAGCTCTTTTTTTTTACTTACACATATGTTTTATTTATTGTATTGCAATTATTTGTATATTTTAATATATATAAGGATAATAAAAAATATATTGGAATTGATGCAATGATAGATACAACAAACGAATTATTATCAAGCTACGAAGTTGAAAACATCATAATTATCTCATCTCTAAAGTCCATACCTCCAACTGGAACAAAAATGAGGTAGTTATGGCACTGCTATAGATGATACAAATTTCTGTTGGTGGGGCTGCTGCATATTTTGTCATTTTAAACAAGGATGTATAGGAAATACCGGTGACCCCCTTCACCAATTTCTCAATTTGCAAAATCTACTCTTGAGAGCGTACTCAAAGATTATACCAAAAATTATATCAGGCAGTTCTGTCTTGCCAAAATAAAATTACAATAATGCAGCAATTGTGGATGCAATGTATGCTATTTGTAGGTGATCGTTTCATACAGAAAATATTTTTCAATCAATAGAAAAGGCAGTAGATATATTTACATGACCTTCTATAAGATACCTTTAATTTTCGTATGAATTTCTGCTCCCCTTAGTGTAAAGTTGTCAGTACAGAAAGATCACAACAGATACAAAAGTTCGTATAAACAGATGCACAAATTTTGTCGACAATAAATATGTGGTTTTGTCTTGTTCAGCATGTTCAGTGTACATGTCTGTATTATTTTAAAGTGAGACGTGGTGCCAGGATTACAGAGGTTATGATCAGAGCTGTGATATTATAGCAAAGAAAATAGAATATGTACCTTGAGGATAAATTAAATCATGGAAATTGCATAGTAATTAGAATTACAGTCCACCAAGAACGAGGGAGATACCCATGTAATTTTGCATTTGTTTGAGGATATTGAAAGAGTTATTATCAATAACCTGATGATCCATGAAAGTTAATGGCATCACAATGGGCTTCTTACAAAACAGACCTATGTCACAATGTATTCACATTACAAGTGGATGTGATACCACAAATTTTGTCTTCTTTACAGACAAAAAAAATAGGGTTTCTTTGTAGCAAGAAGGTAGATATTGCAGCATGTGAAAAAAAAATGCATATGAGAGGCTGTCACAAACTAAATTACTAAGCGAGAAGGCTTAAGTTGACTTTACTTGGGCTAACGCCACCAACAGAAAATAAAGTTGTTAACACGTAAAGTAGCATTGGCCAGACTGCTGGGCAAAACGTCACATTGCAAAACCAGACATTGACGTATAACAACAGTATATGGCTGATCTTTTGTAGATTGTTCTGCTGTCAATCGTACTCGATCCCTGTTTCTAGAGCAATTCACAAAACAAATCAAATGGCTTTAAAAGGGAATGTATTAATACCGACTACCTTGTGCAACACACGAATCTGTTTTTGTTACATTTGCTGTCTCTTTGGATGTAATAGCAGAGATCTTTGGTAATAGTGAGTCAGGCAGCGATTAATCTCAGCGGGTGTTATCTGTTCTTGTTCACATTAGCCGATTGATGTCATCCGGCGCAACATGTTGGTTTGATGCTGGTTCATCGTCTACGACGCTGGGCGAGCATCAAACCAACATGTTGCGCCGGATGTGTACTCTCGATCAACTTTCGATCAAGTCTTTTGACATATATATCTCCAAAACCACTCCAGCACTTACATCGTAATGCAACCAACCTGGCAAAACTCGATGGAAGACCATGGAGATGTCCTTTATTAAAGCTTATTGAATGTTGTCACTATGTGGTGCCTTGGTTTTACAAACATACCATTACAGGGCCAAGTGTTAGTATTAAGAACAATCAAATTAAATATATCTGGAACATGCACAGTTGTCTCTGTTAACAAAACCATAACAAAATCAGAAATAATGTAGCAATTTGGAATTAAATGTATTGCCACAGCCCCAGGCAGCGACTCTAAGATAATGTAATGCCACAAAATCAGAAGGGAGGGGTGAGTTTAATAATTTGAAAAAAATATTATAAATAATGTTTTAAAAAGATTAAAAGGTAATAGTTGTGATCAACGCTTAAAGAGTTGCCAAGTATTTTGTGTCATCGAATGCATTATACTGATTTTAGGCTTATAATAGAACTTTAAGTGAACATCCTATAAATTATTCTACATCGCTAATAACCACAGTGCATTAAAAACTATGCGTTTTTAAAGTTATTAAGAAATACAATATTTGTAATGATCACGAGGCAGTGTAATTAAAGGACATGTGGCAAAATTTCAAAAAAGCACGTACGATTTTGTTTAGTCACGAACCAGACCAGGGATAAAAGACTAACATCTAATGTCATTAAACTGTAAATGGAAGTCACGATGTTGGCCGAGGGCGTTGAGAACGTGCGCTTTTAGAAACTTGTAACAATGAATGTGTTGGTTGTCTCCTTCATGATCCTGTAAATCGTGACTTGAATGAGTTCTGTCATGTAAAACAGTCATTAGCTTTTACTTCCCAGGTAAGCAGTTACTGAATTTCCCGCGTTGAATGGTGTAGTCGTCTTATTGTGAATAATGGTGTCTGGTTGTTGAATCACTTACATGGGACATGGCTCTCCATGTTAAATGAATATACATAATTCAACTAACCCTGGATAGGGAAACCTTGTCATAAAAACGCGATAACTTAAGGCCCGTGCCCAGGCAAATGACATGTCTTTGTTTTAACTCTGTTGTATATTTTTAAGTGTTTGAATGAGAGAAGGTAACATTCCGATAGATTACAACTTTTAGAAAAAACCGTTTGCAACGTAATCAGGTTTCTAAAAAGACGAATTATGACAAAATGTCGGTCATTCCATTTTTGTCTTTTAGATCCACCCGTTTCTCAATGGCATGTTATCCTTTAGCCAAGATTGCCAGGAAAGTCGTGTCGAGTCAACGATTAGATTATTTCTTCTTAGGATAGTGTTTTTTATAATTTACTAGCCGTAATCTATGACAAAAAGTTCTTAGCTCGTATTAGGATATGTATGTAAGGTCTCAGATCGTCAAATACTTTGCTATTTAACTACAATGTCATTGGGAAATCGCCGAACACGTAGGTTCAAAACACCTATATTCGTCCAATTGACATATTTTACATCTTTACAGGACATCGTGAACATCGCCAAAATACACAGATTATATTCATGAGATGCTCGTGGCTGGTGTAGTGACAAAAAGGAAGGGATTTACCTCAGTGTTGATCCTTTCAAAGAAAATAACAAATCAACATCGGACCCCTCATTTACACCCCCAGCGCCGACAGGGGCTTGTTAAAAGCCAATATAATAAAGAGATGGTTGTCATTAATTGTATTAACATTCCAAAATACACACTTATCGGGTACATATATCTTTCAAATGGAGGGTGGAGAAAGATAATATAGATTTACGATCACATAAGCCTAGATAACACAAATTTAAACTTTCAACTTGTTAAGTTTGGGGGCAGTTGGACCTGTCACTTTAATATTGGTATTATATCGTCATAGCCCGACAGACCTCAGCTGTAGACTGTGCCGACTGATATGTAGTCGTCGTAATAACTCTAGAAACAGATGAAGCATATCAGGTGGATATTAGGAAGATATGTTGAGGGATTCGATCAAAATGAGAAAATCCAAAATAGCCGCCAATGCCCATAAAAAGATTTACTTTTTCTTTAGCTATTTTCCAACAGATTTTGATGTGAGGAATCCATAATATTTAATATTAACGTAATATATAACAGAATAATTAACATTGAAATTGACAACAAAGTCAAAAGTCAAACTAGATATAATTTTTGTGCATAGTTATGATACTTTCGAGGACAGTTTTTCTGTGAAGCATGCAGATAGAGCTACATTTATTTTGAGCTTATTCCTTTCACTGCGTGGGTCGTCGCCACGACGGCCTCTCGGTGACCATTGGAGTACAGCGTCCTGGCCACGAAGGCCTAACCGTACGTCATACATTTGGGCCCAATTTTGGAGGTATGTTACCGCCATAGTCCAACAGATATGTGAAATATTCGAGTATTATTGTGCCTTTGCATACCAGAGCTAGGGCATACCCTTAGAAAGAATTTAAAGATATAGGGGCATTGAAGATCAGCCTTGGGGCCAAAATAGCGGCCATTTTAGAAAATGACAGCGATAAATTACAAATTTTACCTGAAAATTCATCCCTGTCATATGTGCTGGGTGCAAAACACAATGAAGTAAACATTTTGATAACTATTATGGACATGATATGTCACATTTGACCATGTCGACATAAACAGTGCATCTACGATGGCCTATGAGGCGCAAAACTGACCGATTATTATTGTAATAGGCATGACGGGGACAGGATTTTATCCATGTCTGCTTTATGGTCATATATAAATTAATATCGGGCTGCAATTTATTCTTTCTGAAATAAAAATGTAGCTTTATTATTAAATGTATGTGGAAGAATATATTACTTAGATTTAACCATGCAAACATATGCTTTATTTCTCCGTGGACTAAATATTATGTAAAGGACACACAGAAGCAGTTACATAGTGTTGAATTGACCTTTCTAAGTCATTTTGATGTTACTTACTAAGTTTTGTTTAGAATAAACGTCAAATAAGTATAAAAATAAAAATAGATATGTCATGTAAAATCTTTCATATTTAGCTACTACCCTAAGTGAAGATACACCATTGGTAAAGCTTCTTCAATAAGTTAATTTAACTAATGCACGTGCATCATGCGTCGCGTAATACAAGAAAGCGGCCATTTTGTAAAATGGCCGCCATTTCACATTTCTGCTGGACTACCAGTAATGAAAGGGTTAATGCATCCAAATTAAATCAGTCAAGAATTTGTACGCCGATACAGAGCACTAACCAAGCCTAGCACTGTTTTGCTAGTTAATGATGTTGATATATAATTTATGTTATATTATTTCAGTGTCACTCACATCTTGTTCGCTATTATTTTGACTTTGAACTTGATCATATCTATTGAGCTTGTATATAATTGCAAAATAATATCACGCCAAAATTAATATGCCAATGATAATTACAATTTTTCACGTCAAATTGTTTGAAATCAGACATGATTTTAGGACGATCGGGTAAGTTTGAAAAAGGTGAATTATGTTTTCTTTTGACCTTGACCTTATCGAATCCGGCCTTAAAATGTCCTATTTAGATTATCCTGAAATTGCAGCCACTTTGCAATACAAATGATTTAATGACAGACCAAGTGACTGAGAACATTAAAGCATATCACAGATAATTTTGGAATGTACCCCGAATTGACCAATATAAAATATCTCTACAAAGAGATGATCGAGTGCATAAATTTGATAGATCATCCATCATAAAATGCCAGCACCGATCGATCAATCTATCATACATGTGACCTCATTCATCGGTATTCGCTGCCTAGTAAAACAAGAAGTTGATCCACTGTTGGTTTCATGTTATTTTCTATTCGAGCAATAAGCCACAAAACCTAATAATATTATTTGAGTGACAGGTATTTAACCCTTTAACCGCCGGTGCCGCATATATTCGGGTTTTCGTTTTTTATTAGCACATTAAGTACCACCTTTTAAACATTTCAAAGATAAAATGTGACATCAATCGGCAATTCAGCAATATTTGAAAACAGTTGACCTCCATTTTGTCAAATCTGAATAATTTTCACTCACTTGAAGTTGTGGATCGCGTCAGCGAGACACAACTTCAAGTGGGTGAAAATTTAAGTTGACTAATTTGGCGGTTAAAGGGTTAAGAGTAATTGCTTTTGTTGATTCCACAAAATTACTTTGGGCGAGCCTAAATTAGCTTTATGTCACACAAATATTTACACATACAATTGTCTACTGGCCCTCGCGTGAGCGGTTTTTCTAAACCTTAGCGAGAGTCTCCCATCTATTGTATTTTGTTTTAATAATCATCCTCTTCTTGTTCTTCTAAGATAGTAGAGGCATATTAGCTGTTTGACTGAAAAGAAAACATCGAGTGAACTAGTCCGATTGTTCTTTTTGGTGACATTTCTGCTTCTGTTAAAAGCTTTGTCATCTCAAAATTAAAGTTAATGTTATGAGTGAAAATTGTATGTTTCTACAGAGAATAACAACATTATGATGAAACTGGTGAGCAACGGAATTATAGTGTTTACGAGCCACCACATAAGTGGAGTCGATACTGTAGGCATTGTTTTTTTATTCTTATATTTTCTATATTGGATTAGGAAATCCGCAGTGATGAACTGTGTATTACAAAATTGATAGAAATTATCCGTATCATCTTTACCACTCCCTATTTCCTAGGACACAGCTTGTTTATGTTAATCGAATGTATTCTATGTTAATGCATTTTTGTGTATATTAATGAAGAAAACGTTTATTTGAACGGTGTTCTTATTCCTGTTATAGCGCCTCCATCGCCGAAAAGTAAAATGTGTTCGACATAAAACTGCCAGGCTTTCTGTATGACTCTCAACAGTCCCGGATTAAACGTAGCATTATTTTTGTATCTGACATGGGAGAGTGAGTGCAAAGCTGAGTAGTCACCGGACAATGTATGGTTAAAAATACCAATAATTGTCAGCATCATTGTTTGATATAGAAAATGAAAGAATAATTCCGAGAAAAAAACATTTCGCTTAGAGGGGATGTCACGTCTGGTGGAGAGGAACATGAACAAAGGGATGACCCAGGTGGCCAGCTTCTCTTTCAAAGTGCTCAGCGATGTCCAGCCAACAGTGATTTCCCGCACCATTGCAGACTTCTAGGTCAGTGTGCCAACATTGTATAATCGTCGGATAAATGTCAGGGACTGTCACCCAACAATAAAGCAAAGTTAAAACAATATTGTTCTCCACGGAAGATTCGCTTATCATGGAATGCCAAACACAGACGGCTTCTGTACGCTCAATTAAGTGTGTTGTTCAGTTGAGTTAAGATAATTTATTAGCAGACATTTTCGTCATCTCCTTTCTAGAGGATTGAGTTTATTCAAAAACATACAGCGTACACTTTTGTACGTTAACACCATTGATCCATAGAGAACTGATCGATCACATTTAATTTTTCAGTCACTTGAAGCTATGCTTCGCTGCCGCGATCCACAGCTTTAAGTGACTGAAGATTGTTTGGATTTTAAAAATTTACGTCGCAGAAACCCTTGGGAATGATTATTCGGTGAAAAAAATGCCATATAAGTCCCACTCCCCCATACTTCATTCTATTACATTGCAATAGAAAACATCGTAGGACAATGCTATTGCGTTCCATAGAATTTTCATCTTGTGAAAAGATATGTTTGGTACTTATGTCTATAAATATTTTAATTAATTGACTTGATGTTCTACTTGAACAAAATGTTGGCTTTGCTCATTCGTATAAATATTAGTCTTTGAAATCTTAGAACAAACAGCATAAGTTGATATTTAACCCTTTAAGCCCTAACGATACATTAAAGCATGATTTTTACATCCCTGAAAACAGAATTAATTACCCTACAACCATGACAACTAGAGGTTTTAAAACTAAAATTTCCATGAAACTGGTTTACCAATATATGACAATTTTCTTTAATTTTTCACCCACTTATAATCATCTTCATCCATTACAAGCTGAGAATTGCGACTCGCGGCTTGTAGTAGATGAAGATGACAATGGAAAACTCAGATTTAAAGGGTTAAAATCAAATAATTAATTACATGTATGATTTCAAACAGCATCGCCCTTTATCCTGCTCGTATCAAATTACCAGTTCTGTGAACACGGCTAACGATCAAAGTGAATGGATACAATGCACACAAGGTCGTTTCCATCAATACGACTTCCTGGAATTGTATTGACTTTGATCGCCTATGGTCAGACTACGGATGTTTGACTAATATATCTGATATGTGTGATAAGTTTTATGAGACCAAAAGAAAGTATAATGTGCACATCTGTGCATTAAGCTCCGCATGTGACAAGTAGTCAAAAATCGTTCAAAATCCTGGTAACAAAAGTCAGGATTGCATATATATAACATATATATATAACATATAGACAATATTGACACGCAGGTGGTGCTGGTGTTGTATTCCATACAACACAATATTATTTACAGCCATGACTATCGCTATGAATGTTGTTAAGCTCTCATCCGCCAACTATTCAATTTGAATTTTCACCCACTTGAAGTTGTGTCTCGCTGACGCGATCCACAGCTTCAAGTGAGTGAAAATTATTCAGATTTGACAAAATAGAGGTCAACTCTTTTCAACCTTGCTGGTTGATGTCACATTTAATCTTTAACATATTTAAAATGTGGTACTTAATGTGCGAATAAAAAATGAAAACCCGAATAT